>ONZH01018802.1:0-331792 GCA_900303285.1 Rhinella marina | reverse complement strand
AAGACACCAAAGTCCATTGCTCTTTTTTTGTGTTAATTTGGGGGCAAATATGGGGAAAAAAGAACGCAAGTGTGCCTAACACTAGCAGTACGTGCACAGTCTGTGCATTATAGCCTTTCAGTTGTCTATATAGCTGATATCAGTTGTCACTGTTTCTATCGTTAATTTAGGCCACAGTTCCTAATTTGCATCTGCAGACAAATTGCCCAAGGAGGCACGTATACTATAGGCATAGAATTTAGCTAGGCAGGGCTAGTTGTTTTGTTCAAAAGACACCAAAGTCCATTGCTCATTTTTTTTGTGTTAATTTGGGGAAAAAAGAACGCAAGTGTGTCTGACACTAGCAGTACGTGCACAGCCTGTGCATTATAGCCTTTTAGTTGTCTATATAGCTGACATCAGTGGTCACTGTTTCTACCGTTAATTTAGGTGACAGTACCTGCGCTCTGTTTAACTGTTTAACGTTAGCGCATTCTACACAATTGACATTCTGTGAAATTTTTGTGATTAGACACGTAATAAAAATCTTTACTACTGTAATTGTGACAAAACTGCACATATATGAATATGCGCAAGGTGAGCAGTAAGGGACGGGGAAGTGGGTGTCCTGCTGATGCTGCAGGCAGAGGCCATGGCTCTGGGTGCGATGATACTGTGCCTGCTGGCAGAGCACAAGAAACTAAGTCATCCAAAACTTCTAGCTTCTTGGCCCAGTTTGCAGGGCGGTGGCAGACACAACTCCTGCAGCCACACCAGCGTGAGCAGGTAGTCGGTTGGATTGCAGGTGATAGTGCTTCCAGTCGGTTAAGCACCACCCTCTCTTCCACAAAGTCCAGTCTCAGTAGCCAAGAGTCTGGGCAACCACATCCTCACCCTGATCTTCCTTCCTCCCACCATGCCGAATCTGGGCAAAGAAATGATCCCATATTCAGTTATTCCAACGAGCTTTTTTCATCACCGTTCATTGATTTGGGCCTGTCGCCAAGCCCGCCTGAAGTGGCACATGAGGAGATATTGTGCCCTGATTCTCAACCTCTTGATCATCCACAGTCTGGAGAAGATAAGGGTGGGGAAGGACAAGTATTTTCTCCCGAGGGGGATGATGACGATGATGAGACACAGTTGCTAATAAGTCAAAGGCAATTAGCGTCTAAAGAGGTTGATTATGAGGATGAGATGCAGTTAAGTCAGGTTCTTGTTCATTCACCATGTCAGGAGGAGGAGCAGAGTGAGGAATTGGAAGAGGAGGTGGTGGACGATCAAATAGCTGACCCAACCTGGCAAGCCGAGCGAGGACAGCAGTACGGGTTGGGGGAGATCCGCAACACCGCAACAGGCTGGAAGAGGCAGTGGGGTGGCAAAAGGAAGAAGGCAGGCCACGCTAACCAGGCCTGCAACTGTTCCTCGCAGCACACCTTTGCGGCAATCTCACTTGCCAAGGGGTAGGTGTTCCGCAGTCTGGCGCTTTTTTGAGGAGAGTGCTGACGATAAAAGAATTGTCGTTTGCAACCTGTGCCGTACCAAGATGAGCAGGGGCATGAACACCAGCAACCTGACCACCACCAGCATGATCCGCCACATGAAAGCAAAACACCCTAATAGGTGGGCTGAAAGCCAGGGTCCACCACCTGTGTCTGCAGGTCACACCACTGCCTCTTCTTCCACTCTGTTACGCGCTGCCCAAGCCGCAGACCCAGATGCCTCCCGCCCTGCACCTGGGCCGTCGCAGACACCCTCAGTGACCACGTCCACTACAGTGTCCCAGCACAGGCATTTGAACGCAACCGCAAATACCCTGCTACCCACCCACAGGCCATAGCACTAAATGCGCAACTTTCAAAATTGCTGGCCCTGGAAATGTTGCTGTTTAGGCTGGTGGACACCGAGGCTTTTCGCAGCCTGATGGCGGCGGCTGTCCCTCGTTACACAGTCCCCAGCCGCCACTATTTTTCTTGTTGTGCCGTCCCCTCCTTACACCAGCATGTGTCCCGAAACAATAACCCGTGCCCTGACCAACGCAGGCCCTAGTTCCGTCCGTATTTCCGGCACCACCTACAGTAGCGGCTGCAACCCCTCCTTCTCCTCCTCCACTTCCACTACAGAATTACAATCTTGCAGCACCAGTCAGACTTCAGTGAGTAGCTGGAAGCTGTGTACCACAGCAGTGGGGAAGTGGCAACAGGCCGTGCTGAAGCTTATTTGCCTGGGTGACAAACAGCACACCGCCGCTGAGCTGTGACATGGCATAAGGGAGCAGGCTGAGCTGTGGCTCTCCCCACTCAACCTACAGCCAGGCATGGTTGTGTCTGATAACGGGCGCAACTTGGTGGCGACTTTGGAGCTGGGCAACCTCCCACACATACCATGCCCTGGCCCATGTCTTCAACTTAGTGGTGCAGCGTTTTCTGAAAACCTACCCCCATTTGCCTCAGCTACTGGTGAAGGTGCGTCGCCTGTGTGCCCATTTCAGGAAGTCACCTACAGCTTCAGCCGGCCTGGCAATGCTGCAGCAGCGCCTTCGCTTGCCAGCTCACCAACTGCTGTGCGACCTGAGCACGTGCTTCCACATGTTGGCCAGGCTATGTGAGCAGCAGAGGGCAGTAGTGGAGTACCAGCTGCAACACGGTCGGTGCCTTTCCAGTCAGCTTCTGCTCTTCAGAAGCGATGAGTGGGCATTGATGTCTGACCTCTGTGAGGTTTTACGCAACTTTGATGAATCTACACAGATTGTGAGCGGCGATAATGCAATTATCAGCGTAACCATCCCACTTCTGTGTCTACTTAAAACCTCACTGCTCACAATAAAGGCGGACGCTTTGCGTGTGGAAATGGGGGAAGACCCTACACAGGGCGATAGTCAGACCACCCTCGGTTCGTCTTCGCAGCGCGAATTGGATGAGGAGGACGAGGAGGATGAGCATGAGACGGTTGCCACCGCTACACAAGGTAGTACCCAGAGCAGATTTGCACCATCTCTTCCTGGTGAGGAGAGCAAAGCCTTGTCTGTTGGGACTCTGGCACACATGGCTGACTTCATGCTAGGCTGCCTCTCCCGTGACCCTCGCGTTATATGCATTTTAGCCAACACCCGATTACTGCTTGTTTAACCTTCTCGATCCCCGCTACAAAGAGAACTTCTAATCTCTCATTCCTGTGGCGTAGTGGACAACTAAAATGGCGCAATACCAGAAGGCTCTTGTAGAAAAAACTGCTCCAAAAATTTCCAGCCGAGAACACAGGCGGCAGAGTATGTAGTTCCTTGGCCACCCAAGGAGGGGAGACGAGGGGAACACACAGCAGTTCCAACAAAGGCAAGGCGACACTCTCCAAGGCCTGGGACACTTTCATGACACCCCGCCAGCAGCCTCACCCTTATGAGCGGCCTAGAGTGACAAGGAGGGAAAAGTTTTGGAAGATGCTAAAGGAGTACCTAGCTGACCGTGTCAACATCCTCAGCGATCCCTCTGTGCCTTATAATTATTGGGTGTCAAAGCTGGACACGTGGCACAAACTGGCGCTCTACGCCTTGGAGGTGCTGGCCTGCCCTGCCACCAGCGTTTTGTCTGAGCAGGTATTTAGTGCCGCTGGGGGCATAATTACTGTCAACTGACAATGCTGACAGGTTGACGCTTATCAAGATGAACAAGGCCTGGATTGCCCCTGACTTTGCTACCCCACCACAGGAAAGCAGCTGAACACTTTTAGGGTGTATTGGATACACTGTTTTCTCATGTACCCCTTCCTATTCTCGTCCTATTCTTCCTCCATCATACTGTTTGAAACTGCTTATTTGGCTGCGTTCACCAGCAGGCCATGAACCATGATGTTTTCAAGGGTCTGCTCACCAGCAGGCCCTCAACCATGTTTTCAAGGGTCTGCTCACCATCAGGCCCTCAATCATAATGTTTTCAAGGGTCTGCTCACCAGCAGGCCCTCAACCATAATGTTTTCAAGGGTCTGCTCACCAGCAGGCTCTCAACCATAATGTGTTCAGGGGTCTGCTCACCAGCAGGCCCTCAACCATAATGTTTTCAATGGTCAGCTTACCAGCAGGCCATCAATCTTAATTTTTCACTGGTGTGTCTGATGCCCTCCTTTATGTGTAATAAAGGTTGTATCGGAGTGCCTGTTCCTTGTAATTTTTGGCAGTCTTGTCATTTTGTGCATAGGCTTTATGAGTGTAAGAGTCCCACGACAAGAACTATTGTTTCACAATGTGAATGAGGCCCTCCTTTATACCCGTTGTATCAGAGTGCCTGTTCCGTGTAATTTTTGGCAGCCCTGTCACTTGGTGCATAGGCTTCATGAGTGTATGAGTCCCAGGACAAGAACAATTGTACCACAATGTGAATGAGGGCCTTCTTTATACCCGTTGTATTGGAATGCCTGTTCCGTGTAATTTTTGGCAGGACTTGCACTTTACGTACAAGTCAATATATGTTTCCTAACAATATTTCGATGTTCTCTTTGGTTTTGGGGGGTATTCTTGTCATTCCGTAAAAGTGGCGTAATTGTCGTTCCCAGCAGCGACTTTGGTGTCCAAGATGCATCCAGACATTCTCCCCATGATGTTCCCAAACACTTTTAGTGGTGTTTGCACCATTTTCTCAACTTTCTTTATGGACCAGTCACCCTCCCCTCATCCGAGCACGGTGTGAAATTTTTTTTCAAAAATAATTAAATAATTTTAAAAAATGGCGTGGGGTCCCCCCTTTTTTCCTTCTCCAGCCAGATACAACCAGCAGCGGCAGCCTGGCACTACCAGGGTGGGAAGGGACACGGTTATTGGCCCTTCCCAGCCTAACAGTAACAGCCTGCAACTGCCCCAGAATCGGACCCTCAATTTAGAAGGTCCGGTCCTGCGGGTACCCGGCTCTTTCCGACACCCATGGTGGCGGTGTGTGCCGAGGTAATAGATGTCGGGGTTAGTGCTGGCCATACCGGCAAGCACTAAGCCCAGTATTAGTAATCAGGGCCGTCTGTAGATAGCCGTGATTACTAAAACTGCAATGTTGTAAAAAAAAAAACCACACACACACACTTATAAAATATTTTATTGAAATAAATACTCCCCCAGACTCCTGTCTGACGATTTTATTTAAAAAATATAAAAGCTGGTCCGACGTAATCTACCGAATCCGAAGTAGTACTCTGCATTCACGATCCTGCAAAATAGAAAAAAAAACAACCAAACAAACAAACACAAACCACTAACGTCCTTCTCCTGCTTCTTCTTTGAAGCGATTTCTCCCATCCAGCAGATGGCGCTGTGGTAAAACTTACCACTCTGCGCGCCCTCTTCCTGCTGGAAGACGTCGGGATCTGCCGGGGAAGGTAAGTAGTGTCTGTGTCTCTTTGTACTTTTTTTTTTTTATTTAGGGTGCCTGGTTTAGTCCCATAGACTTCAATTATGCTCGGGTGCTTGGCCGAGCACTCGAGCACCCCTGAGTGCTCAGCCAGAGAACCCGAGCGTACGAGCACCTGGGTGCTCGATCATCACTAGTCTTTTTGGAACAGCGACAATCTTTCTACCTACCCAAATCCTATCCCTATAGTTTAATTCCCTCCTTGGGCAAATTAAACTGCAGATGCAAATGAGGAACTGCGGCCTAAATTAACGGTATTAAATGTAACAACGGATGTCAGCTACATAGACTTTTGAATGGTTCTAATACGCTGTGCTCCTAGTATTACTGATAGGGCACACTTGGGGTTTTTTTTGCCACCCCAAAAAAAAAAATGCAGAAGGATTTAACAATGGACTTTTGAACAATGATACTAACCCTGCCTATAGAAATTCTATCAATACGCAAATGTTATACAGCAAGACACAAAAGAAGTACTGCGGGCTTAACATCAGAAATTATAGCAAAGTATGTCAGGTATATAGTATACAGAGAGTATCCTACAGCATGCAGCAGCAGCAGCACATGTGGCATTAATGGCAGGCCACCTAGTGCTATTTTCACCACCTTTAAAGTTCTCAAATATAAGTAAATAAAGGTTTGTGCCAGATATAATAGCCCTTAAAAGGGCTTTTGGGTCTTTTCTGAGTGATTTCTATCCCTGCCTAGCGTGCTTCTCTTCCTACAGTGTATGTCCCTCCTTGCTGCAGCAGCGCTTGTGGCGTTAATGGCAGGCCACCTAACGCTATTTTCAACACCTTAAAAGTCCTCAAATATAAAAAAATAAAAGTTTGTGCCAGATATAATAGCCCTTAAAAGGGCTTTTGGTTTTTTTTCTGAGCGTTTTCTATCCCTGCCTAGCATGCTTCTCTCCCTACATTCTCTGTCCCTCCTTGCTGCAGCTGTCCCTGGCTCGGTATGAGCCGGTCACGTCACCGGGTTTTTTTTTATAGCACCCGATGATGCGTTCCCGGCTAGCCAATCAGTGTAATGCTAGTAGCTAAGATGGCTACTGGTATTACAGTGAATGCCAGGACCTTCCCGCACACTAATTGGCTACTTAGCATTCAGGGAGGGGATTCGAGCATGGCGGTGGTCTCGAGCACCTCCATGTTTGGTGAATAGTGTATTCGGCCGAACATGTTCGCTCAACACTAGAGATGAGGTAAAGGAAAGTGTGGAATATATAGAAGGCGAAACCTCCTGTAGCCAGGGGAGAACTGGAAATGCACAACGGGATAGGTCCCTAGCTATGGAGACCCAAGCCTTTTGGGAGCAAGTGTGGCACATGTCAAGAAGACGGGCGTAAGTTGTAGCTTGATAATGTAGCTTACAGTATGGGAGGCTGACCCCACCTTCATCTTTTGGAGTCAAGATGTCCCATTTAATCCTAGGTTTACCTGGGGACCAGACAAACTTCAGGAAACATTTGCGGATCTTGGTCCAGAAAGAAAGCGGGATTCGGATGGGGATGGTCTGCAGGAGGTAGAAAAGCTTGGGTAAAATATTCATTTTTAATATACTTATCCTCCCAAACCATGAGAAGTCCCTAGGATGCCAGATGTCGAGGTCTCTTTCAAACTGGGCCATTAGCAGGGACAAATTGTTGTGAAATAGTTGTGACAAGTTGGAGCTTATGTTAATCCCAAGGTATGTGATCCTTCCAATTGGCCAGGTAAAGGGGAAAGATGTTTTTAAAGAGTGTACTTAGTCCTGGTCCAAAAATTGAGGGACTTATTTACTTTAAAGTTAGTCCATGTCCCGAATTTAGAAAGTTCCATCTGTAGACAGGGAAGGGAAATTCTGGTGTTTGTAATATATAATAGTAAGTCGTCTGCAAAGGTTGCATATTTGTGTTCCCAACTACCCACACAAATACCCTTAATGTCAGGATTGTCCCAAATAGCTGCCAAAAGGTGTTCCATAACTAGAGCGTATAGCAAGGGAGACAAGTGGCAGCCCTGGCGAGTACCATTATGGATAGAGAAGGGGGCTGAGAGAGTCCCATTGATTTTTATCCTTGCTGACGGTGTATGATATAGCGTAAGTATTTTGGACAAAAACCAGGGGCCTAGACCGATATGCGGCAGAGTAGCTCGTCGGGAGGACCATGATATACGGTCGAACGCTTTTTCAGCGTCAAGGGACAAGATCATAAGGGGTACTTTCTGTGCTTTCGCATAATGATATCTAATGTTTTAAGGGTGTTATCCCTGGCTTCCCTTCCCGGCACAAATCCCACCTGGTCTGAGTGAATCAGAGAAGGGAGAAAGGCGTTCAAGCGGTTTGCCAAGAGTTTAGCGTATATTTTTAGATCAACATTCAACATTTGGGTGATATTGATTGAGATATTGGGCGGTAAATAGCACATACCTGAGGATCTTTATTTGGTTTGGGGATTACCGCTATGTGTGCCGCTGAAGTCTGTGCCGGGAAAGGGAGTCCAGGCGCCACTGCATTAAAAACCTGAATGAAGAAAGGCGATATTTTATCTGAGAATTCTTTGTAGAACCTAACCGTATAGCCATCCGGTCCCAGGTTTTTGCCCCCAGGGAGTGACTTAAGTACCGTCTGGAGTTCCTCAATATTGAAGGGAGACTCCAGAGATAGTCACAGAAAAAAGTGGTCTAAAATGGCAGAAAATGCTGCCATTTTAGACCACTTTTTTTCTGTGACTGTGTTTGGACATTTATACCTGGAGGTGTGGCAACTGCAGGTTGAATGTGCCTTGATTTGACTAATGGGCAACATTTAGGTGCACCTTTGCAGCCTGGGTCACATGACCCAGGTCACATGACTGCAATTACCTATACCATAGTATGGTAAGCGTTAGGTCCCGTGCGACTTGAGATACCATGACGCGGTGCTCGGGCTCTGGTATGTTCTTGATATAAGAATATATTGGTGAAAGTCTCATTTTAACATCAGTGTGTGTCACGCTCGGGTGTGGGGGGAAAAGCCACACCGAGCGTATGAGGGATGGGAACAGACAAAACCAGGGAACTGGTCACCTCCTGCAGGGGACCCTACGACTAGGCCCTAGCTGGCTACCAGTATGAACTAACCCGGGTGGTAGGAAAGCTCATACACAGGAACCTAATCTGAGTAAACCCTAGAACACCCTGCAGTCTAATGACACAAGAGAGTAACCTGTTCCTCCAAGCGTAAGGAGGAACAGGAGACTCAAACAGGAATAACCAAAGGAAGGGAAAACACTTAACTTTAAGTAGAACTCAGCAACAGGATCTCAGCCGAGATCCACACCACTCTCAACAGGTATGTAGCAGATATAAACCGCAAGGGATACTGGGAGAGGAAGAGGTAAGTAGGAGACAGCTAATTGCCCAGCGGCAACAGCTGAGGGAAAGGGGTGTGGAGAACAGCACCCAAACCACAGGGAATAGCCTGTCAAACCTGTCACTTAGAAAGCCGCGCAGAACGTCTGATTCCAGACGCAAGACCACTCGTGACATTACCCCCCCTTTTACGGGTGACCTCCGGGCACCCAGGACCAACTTTATCAGGGTGACATCTGTGAAAGGCTTTTACCAAACGACTGGCATTCACGTCAGATGCCGGTACCCATGACCTCTCCTCAGGACCATAACCCTTCCAATGAACCAGATATTGAAGGGTCCCACGAAGAACTCGAGAATCAATGATCTTGACAATCTGAAATTCCAAATTACCATCCACCAAGACAGGCGCGGGTGGCAAGGGAGATGGCTCCAGAGGTTCAACATACCTCTTCAACAAACATCTGTGAAACACATTATGGATTTTCAGGGCCTGCGGAAGTTCAAGACGAAATGCTACAGGATTAATAATGGCCGTGATTTTATATGGGCCAATAAATCTTGGACCCAACTTCCATGAAGGAACTTTCAACTTAATGTTCCTAGTAGACAGCCACACAGAATCACCCACATTTAGGTCCGGACCATTCATGCGTCTCCTGTCAGCCACACGTTTGTACTTGTTACCCATATTTATCAAGTTACTTTGAATTTTTCGCCATATGGAAGACAATGATGACGAAAAACGTTCTTCCTCAGGAATACCAGAAGTATCAGAACCACAAAATGTGCCAAACTGCGGGTGAAAGCCATATGCACCAAAAAATGGTGACTTACCAGTGGAGTCCTGTCTGCGATTATTTATGGCAAACTCAGCCAGAGACAAAAACGAGGACCACTCCTCCTGGTTCTCAGAGACAAAGCATCTCAAATAAGTCTCCAGATTCTGATTGGTACGCTCAGTCTGTCCATTCGTCTGGGGATGAAAGGCAGAGGAGAAAGACAGTTGTACCCCGAGCCGAGTACAGAACGCCCTCCAGAATCTGGACACAAACTGAGTCCCACGATCAGAGACAACGTCAGTGGGAATGCCATGAAGTTTCACAATATTGTCAACAAACACTTGTGCAAGAGTTTTAGCATTGGGGAGTCCGGGTAATGCAATAAAGTGCGCCATTTTACTAAAACGATCTACAACCACCAGAATAACTGTCTTACCAGACGACTCAGGCAGATCAGTGATGAAGTCCATGGATAGGTGAGTCCATGGTCTGGACGGGATGGGTAATGGAAGTAGGGGTCCAGAGGGACGAGTATGTGTCACCTTAGAGCGTGCGCAGACACTACAGGCTGACACATATTCCTCAACACACTTACGCAGACCTGGCCACCAGAATCTACGAGAGATGAGGTCGACAGTGGATTTACTCCCAGGGTGTCCCGCAAGCACCGAAGAATGATGCTCCTCAAAAACCTTATAACGCAAATCAGAAGGAACAAACAACTTCCCGGGAGGGCAAGACTCCGGCGCATCTCCCTGGGCCTCAAGCACTTTAGCCTCAAGATCAGGGTAAAGAGCGGATATCACCACTCCTTCAGACAGTATAGGGCTAGGATCTTCAAAATCACCACCCCCGGGAAAACTACGTGACAAGGCATCCGCCTTCACATTCTTAACCCCAGGACGGTATGTGACAATGAAATTGAATCTGGTGAAGAACAAAGACCATCTGGCCTGCCTCGGATTAAGTCGTCTAGCCGACTCCAGGTAAGCCAGATTTTTGTGATCAGTGAATACCGTGATTGGATGATTCGCCCCTTCCAACCAATGACGCCATTCCTCAAAAGCCAACTTAATGGCCAGTAACTCTCGGTTACCCACATCATAATTTCTCTCCGCCACAGAGAGTTTCTTCGAAAAAAAAGCACATGGGCGCCATTTACCAGGTGACGGGCCCTGTGATAACACAGCTCCTACCCCCACATCGGATGCGTCAACCTCCACAATGAAAGGTTGTGACACATCTGGCTGCACCAATATAGGGGCAGAAGAAAAGCACTCCTTTACAGCAGAGAAGGCTTGCAATGCTGCATCAGACCACACAGAGACATCCGTCCCTTTCTTAGTCATGTCAGTTAAGGGTTTAACCATAGTCGAATAGTTCTTAATAAATTTTCGGTAATAGTTGGTGAACCCCAAAAATCGCATAAGAGCCTTCAGATTTTCAGGTCGGTCCCAGTTCAGAACAGCACAGACCTTCTCTGGATCCATACGAAAACCTGAAGATGAAAGCAGGTATCCTAAGAATTGCACCTCATGTACAGCAAAAGCACATTTCTCTAATTTTGCATACAACTTGTTATCTCTTAAGATTTGCAACACCTGCCTCACGTGATCCTGATGTGTCACAATATCTGGAGAATAGATTAGTATGTCATCCAAATACACGACTACAAACCTCCCCACAAGATGATGAAAAATGTCATTAACAAAATGCTGGAAGACAGCAGGAGCATTGGTCAACCCAAAAGGCATGACCAGGTTCTCAAAGTGGCCCTCAGGAGTGTTAAAGGCCGTCTTCCATTCATCCCCTTCCTTGATCCTGACCAGATTATATGCCCCCCTTAAGTCCAACTTGGAGAACACCTTGGCATCCACAATCTGGTTAAACAAGTCAGGAATCAAAGGAAGGGGGTACGGATCACGGACAGTAATCCTATTGAGTTCACGGAAATCCAGACATGGCCTAAGGGATCCGTCCTTTTTTTTAACAAAAAAGAACCCTGCTGCCACAGGAGATTTGGAAGGCCTAATATGTCCTTTGGCCAAACTCTCAGCAATATATTCCTTCATGGCCGTTCTCTCAGGTCCAGAAAGGTTATACAGCCTAGATTTAGGCAATCTTGTTCCAGGGATAAGATTGATAGGACAATCGTATTCCCGGTGAGGGGGTAAATCCTGACATCCACCTTCAGAAAATACATCAGAGAAATCCGATATAAAAGAAGGAAGAGTCTTAGTGGTTAAAGCAGAAAAAGATGTATTAAGGCAATTGTCAACACAATAATCGCCCCAATCCACAATTTGTCTAGTATGCCAGTCAATGGACGGATTATGTTTGCTTAACCACGGTAAACCCAGAACCACAGGAGCAGGAAGACCTTCCAACACAAAACATGAAATAAGCTCCTGATGAAATTCACCCACTCTTAATTTGATATCATGCACCATCTGAGACAAACACTTCTGAGAGAGAGGTGCAGAATCAATGGCAAACACAGAAATCCTCTTATCCAAAGAACTTGGTGACAATCCATGCATACGGACAAACTGAGCATCAATCAAGTTCACCCCTGCCCCGCTGTCAATAAACACCTCAATTTTCACAACCTTTGATTCTAGCGCCACCTCGGCAGTCAGGAGAAAACGGGTACTGCAGGATGAAGACAAATTCACATTTTCAGTCTCCCTACCCACTCCACCAAGAGTGAGATGAGAATTCAACGCCCCCTTTTCTTTTCTCTCCTTTAGAGATAGGAAGCATGGACATACATTGATAAAGTGTCCTTTCTGACCACAGAAAAAACACACACCCTTTTTATTACCAAGATGTTTACGGGTGGCTACAGGAGTGGCTCCCCCTAATTGCATAGGTGCATCCCCAGACATCAACCTAGGGGAATATTCACCCAAAGTATCATAGGAAGCTGGTACACTATGTGATAGTACGTCCTGAGAGCGGGGGCCCCTAGATCGCTCTCTCAGTCGCCTATCCATGCGTACAGCAAGAGACATAGCGGCTTCCAAAGACACAGGGGTTTCCTGAAAGGCCAAAGCGTCCTTCAGCCTCTCAGACAAACCTTGACAGAATTGGCTACGTAAAGCCGGATCGTTCCATTCAGTATTGGTCGCCCACCTCCGAAACTCAGAGCAATAAGTCTCAACCGGCCGCTCACCCTGACAAAGGTTACGTATCTGGGTCTCCGCCAAGGAGATACGATCCGGGTCATCATAGATAATTCCTAGGGTCTTGAAAAATTCATCTACCGACCGGAGAGACAGCGATCCGGCCGGTAGAGAAAAGGCCCATGACTGTGCATCCCCTTTAAGCAGCGAGATGACCACACCAACCTTCTGTTCCTCATTACCAGAAGAACGTGGACGCAGTCTGAAATACAATTTGCACGCCTCCCTAAATAGAACAAAATTATCACATTCCCCAGAAAATCTATCCGGGAGGGGGACCTTAGGCTCCAAACAGGCCTGACACTCAGCACCCCCAGAACCACCAGCCTGTGGTCTCTGAATCTGGTTGCGGATGTCAGCCACCTCCAAGCTGAGTCCCTGCAGCCGTTCAGCCAGTGTAGCAATAGCATCCATGTCAGCACAAAAATGACATAAAGTTTTGTTAGCGGCGGTTTATAATGTCACGCTCGGGTGTGGGGGGAAAAGCCACACCGAGCGTATGAGGGATGGGAACAGACAAAACCAGGGAACTGGTCACCTCCTGCAGGGGACCCTACGACTAGGCCCTAGCTGGCTACCAGTATGAACTAACCCGGGTGGTAGGAAAGCTCATACACAGGAACCTAATCTGAGTAAACCCTAGAACACCCTGCAGTCTAATGACACAAGAGAGTAACCTGTTCCTCCAAGCGTAAGGAGGAACAGGAGACTCAAACAGGAATAACCAAAGGAAGGGAAAACACTTAACTTTAAGTAGAACTCAGCAACAGGATCTCAGCCGAGATCCACACCACTCTCAACAGGTATGTAGCAGATATAAACCGCAAGGGATACTGGGAGAGGAAGAGGTAAGTAGGAGACAGCTAATTGCCCAGCGGCAACAGCTGAGGAAAAGGGGTGTGGAGAACAGCACCCAAACCACAGGGAATAGCCTGTCAAACCTGTCACTTAGAAAGCCGCGCAGAACGTCTGATTCCAGACGCAAGACCACTCGTGACAGTGTGAGGGTTAGCCATATATTGTCAATTGCATTCACCGTTGTAGTGCACCATTTTTTGTGAGACTCTAGAGATGTGGAATATTCTGCTGTAAGTTTTGAAGCAGAGGATAAAGGCGTGTCTACCAAGTCGGGCGGGGACGGCAAGTTTTACAAAGCAGAGTAAAAAGAGTGAAAAGTTGTGGTAATTTCTGGAGTGGTATGCGCGGGAAATCTGTGGGGGTTTTTAATGATTGGTATGTGAGAGGAGGCTATTTGCTCCCTTAGAGCTCTGGCTAACATTCTCCCACTCTTATTGCCAAATTCATAGAATGTACTACGACATTTCTGAATTATTTTCTGGTAAGAGCGTTCTAAGAGGTGTTTGACCTCTAAATGTGCCTCCTGCAGATCTCGAAGGGTGGCTTGGGTGAGTGCGCATTTGTGAGCCAGCTCAAGGGAGGCTACTTTATTAAGTGCAACAGAAAGGTTATGGGCTTTTTCCCTTTTAAGTCTGGTCCCATGTTTGACCAATATACCTTGGACTACACACTTGAGAGCTTCCCATTGCATGGGCAAAGGAATAGTGTCGGTTTGGTGATTAGTGAGAAAGTCAGATATTGTCTGAGAAACCTCAGCTGTGCATACCAAATCCAAAAGGAGAGATTCGTTAAGTCTCCATGACCATTCAGTCCTGCACAGAAAAGGGAGTTGTAAGGAGCAATAAACTGGGGCATGGTCTGACCACAGAATGGAACCTATATGCGTGGAGTCCAACCAAGGAAGGGCATGGTGTTGGAGAAGGATATAGTCTATTCGGCTGTAGGAGGAATGCGGAGGCGAGTAGTAAGAATAGTCCCTGTTAGTAGGATGTTGTAGGCACCATGGATCACAAAGTTGTAATTGCAGAAAGGCTTTTTTAACTTTTTTAATTGCCCCGTAAGAAATAGCTGCCCTCCCAGAAGAATTATCCAGAGTAGGGTCAAGGGCAAGATTCAGATCTCCACATAGGATCACCGAACCTTTCAGTGAGGGGAGAATTTTGTCAACCAGATCGACCAAAAAGGTGACCTGATTGTGGTTCAGAGCATAAACATTTAGGATTGTGAATTCCCTGCCACCAATGCTAAAAATCAGAATCAAATACCGGGCCTCCGCGTCCACCACCCAGTCCAGTAGCTGGAAGGGTAAGGATTTGTGGATTGCTATGGCAACCCCTTTGGTCTTGTTATGCTTGTTATTGGCAGCATACCAGGCTGTGTAGTGAAGGTGTCGAAGATTTGGGGTGGATCCCTCGTTAAAATGTGTTTCCTGAAAACAAACAATGTGTACCTTCTGTCGATGAAAGTGATGAAGTACCTAGTTATGCTTTTAAGGGGAGTTCAGACCCTTGGCGTTGAATGACGCAATTTTGAGAGAGGACATCTCGTAATGTTTTTCGAGACCTGTAATTTGAGAAAAAGTGGAGAGCAGGTGGAAAGAGAAAATACTATAGAAGAGAAGGAAAAGAGAGGAGGGGAGAAGGGCGAAAAAAAAAAAAAAGTGGGGGGGGGGGGCGGGTCCGGTTTGGAAAGGGAGTAGGGGTGAAAGGAGTTTAGGTGTGGAGAAGGGTGGGGGAGTGGGTAAAGTTTCCCTGGGTTAGGAGGGGTTAAGGATAATGAATGTGTATGGGACCAAAGGGTCCAAAGAGACGGTCACTCGGGAGGGGAGACCCCCAAAAGAGTGTTTCAACCTATGTGGGGAGGGTGTCAACTAAGAAGCAGAGACCCAACAGACATCCCTGCAAACTATTTTAAAACTGGTTCAGCAAAGTCCACTGCCTGGGTAATAGAACTATAAATCGGCAGAACAGCTATAAGATGTAGCAAGAGAGCAGAGAAAAATCAAGATGGGTCGTCATGTGGAGGAGCTGACTTGACTGGTGTACAGGAAGGCCACTGGTCCAAGTCCACTGAAGGTAGATCAAGACTCTGTAGGAATCTAGGTAGATCTTTAAGATTACGTAGAGAGGTAGATTGGCCTCTGTTTCCCAAGATCAAGGCAAAGGGAAAACCCCATTGATAAGGAATCCCTCTTTCACTAAGCAGATTAAGCACTGGTTTAAGCACCGCTCTTTGGGCCAGAGTGTAACGTGAAAGGTCCTGTAGTATTAGAATGGGCGACCCAGGAAACGAGAGAGATTGGTGTTGCCGTGCTTTAAGACGAATTTGTTCCTTGATTGCGTAAAAGTGAATTCTGCAGATGACGTCCCTAGGTGGTGAACCTTCTGGAGGTGGAGGACGTAGAGGCCGATGAGCCCTATCAATCTCAATAGGGGACGATCTGGGGCGCTCCAATATGTCTTTGAAGATTGAGAGGAAAGTTAGCAGGTGCAACAGTTTCGGGGATTCCTCTAATACGAAGGTTATTACGATGTCCACGATTTTCTAGATCATCTAGATGTTGTTGTAGAGCATTTATTTGAGTTTCATGAGTATGAGTAATATCTTGAAGGGTTTTCACACTTGTAAGCATCCCTGACTGGTCTTGAGAGATGGAGTCCACCCGTTCAGTAAGAGTAGCTAGGTCGGTGCGGAATTGAGCAAATTCTTGTTTACATTCTTGCAAGATTTTTGCCGCAAAGGTGGAAAAGTCCTCTTTAGAAGGTAAAGAACATAGTAGCGTGCGTATATCTGCTAAAGTGGGTGGTCTGGTATCATCAGCGTCGACAGATGGGGTCTGTCTGGGTGGATCTGAAGGTTGGACGAGTGCATGTTGAAGATGGAATTTAGATTCAGGGATCTCATGGGAAGTTGGTAGCTGTCTGGTGGTCTCAGCAGAGGGAGCAGGTTGGATGACTCTACAACCATCCCAGGATGAGGATCCAGTTGACCAATGCGGCGATGCCGCCATAGAGGGATCAGGAAAATCTGGAGGGGAGAGGGGACTCCTCATACACTTTTCTTGGTTGGGCGGGGTTAATGGTGGTGCCTGAAAGCATGGGGGAACAGGGGGGTTGCTGCTGTGCGACCCTGTGTTATGACCCTGGAGCAGCGATGTGGAGGCAGGCACTGCTGGGGTGAACTGCTGGCTGTATAGCACAGGTGGGTGCTGGGGGTTGAAAGCCAGGGCAGTGGGCCTCAATATGGAGCTCCCAGGCGGGGGAACAGCAAGAGGAGACTGTAGGACTGGAAGAGATCCCGGTGAGGAGAGGAGAAGAGGACTTGCCTGTGGCTGTGGCTGGACTTCTTCTCGGCTGCCTCTCATGTCAGGCTGCATGTGGAGGTGAGGAATGCTTGCAGGCGGGTCCTGTGGAAGCGTTGGCGTGCCACCCTGATGGAGGGCAGGAGGTGTCATGGCCGATTAGAGGGAGTGCTCCTTAG
This sequence comes from Rhinella marina, assembly GCA_900303285.1. Taxonomy (NCBI): domain Eukaryota; kingdom Metazoa; phylum Chordata; class Amphibia; order Anura; family Bufonidae; genus Rhinella; species Rhinella marina. The sequence continues at coordinate 314,786 of ONZH01018802.1, read as the reverse complement.
AGGTAGGAGATGTCGCTGTACTCCGGATAAGCACGGGGGGAGCCGATTGTAAGCGGCACATGTCAAGATGCGAGCTGTCTGTCCGCAGCCTCGTATCTCTGGAGCAGGCGGGAGCGGAGTCTTGCTGCGGTGTCAGGTGGCCGCCGCCATCATGAGGCGGGCTGTTCCTGCGCTGTGAGTGTTCGGCTGCAGGCTCTGTTTGCCACGCAAAGTAGGTGCTAAGATCGCCTTGTGAGGTGGAAAGGGGAGCCGGTGGTCTGGCTCCACCATTCCTGGTGGTTTTACCCATAATGGCTGTGGGCTTTTGCTTTAAATAAGCAGGTAGATGCTGGAGCTCTAAAGGAACGCGTCCTCACTCTTCCATAGCTGGCCACGCCCCCCCAATATCTGTTTTAATAGATTTACAGAAACATGTAGCCTGAGATTTGTCCCGTCATATGAAACAAGTGCTGGTATTGTTCAGAGGGTTTTTTTTGTAGAGTTCACCCCTCTTTAATCTGTAGTTGAATCTGGACAAGCTTTGAAAAGTGATAGTTACAGCTCCATCACATAAAAGCTCAACTCTCAAAGCATCAGCTTTAGGTAAATTAGTCACAGGGATTTTGCATCCCATATGTCATCATAGGAAGGTTTCCAGGTTGTACCCAGCAGAACATGGGATGTGATTTCAGTAGAAGCAGTGATTCCTGTTGAGGTGTGGAGGGTCTGGCTCTATAAATTTAGAAACAACATAAACTGTCACCACCATTTTCCACGGAAACCTCATTCATAATGTTAGCTTTAGATTGTCCTCTACCCTGACCTAAAAAGAAACATAACGGTAAAATAAAACTTTAGTTGCATATTACTAGATACCCTACAGAATATTACCTTGATCTGTGGTAACAGATGTTTGTTCACATGTACTGAATCTATTGAACCAGTATTCCATATCCCCATAATTCTTATTGTAGTTCACCAACACATTCAGTACCATCTGTCCTATCTTATTTCATCAACCCACTGATACAAATACATTGTCATTCAAACAGTTCCACCATTTTTTGTTTCAAAAATGTTTTCTTTTTTTTTATTTCTTTTTCTTACACATACAGTTCAGTAAAGTAAATCTCAACTCAAAATAATGCAACACCACCACCACCACCCTAAGAAAGAAAAAAAGGTCTTCTACTTGATTTTTATGTTTTATTTCTTCATTATTTAAAACATTAAACTATGGATCCAAAATTTTCTCCAGTTTATCTCTTCTATCAAATCTTATGGTTTCAGTGTTGCCTCAATATAATGTGCTCTCCATCCGGCCCGATGCTGGTTGTGTTAACAAGTTACAATTTTTTCCAGTTTTTAGCTAAATAAACCTAAGTAAGAAACCATCAAAATAAACTGTAAAAAGTTTATAGATTATTTACTGACCATCCACCATGTTTCACCCGAAATGAAAAGTAAATTGGAGATTGTTCCAGCCTTTTCCTAAATAACCTCTTTACCACATTCAATATTTTTTTCTAAAATATTTGTACCACCATTTAAGCCCATCACTAATGATGAGTGAATTTCTTCAAATTTAATTTGGATTCGATTTGGCCAAATCAGTCAGGCAAATCGAATTGCATCTGAATAAATTTGACCCAAATCGACTGTGCTCCAATTGGCCTGAAAAGTTGTATATGACATTCTTGGGTCTCCTAGGACTGTAATGCAACCCATTTTAGGTTCTTTAACGCCAAGCCAGCATTAGCAATCTTAAAGCGACAACGACATATATGGCTATGGGCAGTGGCGTAGCTAAAGGCTCATGGGCCCTGGTGCAAGAGTTCAGCTTGGGCCTCCCTTCCCTCAGTGCTTTGTTGTCAGGGGCAGGGAAGCTCATATGCCAAATTCTTGACCTAACCCTCTCCCTCCAGCCAGAGGTATAACTTGACTAGGCTGCACTTTCTATAATACCAATGTCTTATGTTGTACAAGGGTCTTTGGGCCCCCTCAGTCTCCTGGGTCCATTAGTGACTGCTATCTCTGCACCTCCTATAGCTACGCCCCTGGCTGTGGGTAAATGCATGGTAGCTAATGGTAACAAACAGCCTTTGTAAAAAAACAGACTGTACTGTAGGATTTATTTCTTCATCTTTCCTGTCTAGCGATCTGAAAAATGATTGACGCCATTTTGAGAAATCCTCCTGAATCAAATTACCAAAAATTTGGATTTGACCTGAACATTTGGAAAATTTCATTTTAATTTGATTTCTATGCACCGCACATATGTATCATAGAACCCAATTCTCCACAATCTTTGAAACATTTTCTATATATATAGTTTACCACTCTTTATATTTTGCTTAATTTTTATGGGGTCAAACATGGTTTGTGTAATATTTTTACTGAAGTTTCTAATATTAATCACTGCTGGCTACTTCTACCTAGTTCTCTAGCAATATTATACCGAGTTCCTAAAGGTAGAACCTCTTCCATTTCTTCTTTCCAATTTTTCGTTATTTACTTACTTCGTTATTTTCTGTTTTTTATCCAAGATAGCCCTCATGTACACAGGAAAGCTTTGTACAAGAGACTGTAATATGGAACTGTAGATACTCCTTATGCTGCTATATGGTGCTCTGTGAAGCATTGTTTTTTCCTGTCATACATCCATAATCCAAATGAGAAATGTCTGTATTCTTTTGTATGAAACTGATACAGTAAGGGCCACAGAGGTGTTTGGGTGCCATAGGTTGTACAGAGGCGTTAAATTGACAGCACTGATGAAATTATCAACTTTCCCAGCTGATATAATTCATTAATAATAATAGCCTTTAAATTTATCTCCTCTAATGAAGCATTTTGCTTGTTCTTACTACTTTGATTACCGTTGCTGGTCATTTTTTTGTATAGTCGATAACATTACATTCCAAGTTTTTGCCCTGAAAGCTCTGGACTAGATTATTCCAGATTAAAAGGAATTCAGGTCTGTTTTTTTTCAGTGATAATAAACTGGTGAAAGCACCACCGTGTTGAGAACTTTTCAATAGTACCTTCTTACTTGCATTATCCTATTTGAATGCTATAACCCATAAAACATTTCTGGTTTATTATTCTACAAACCTATGTATGCTTAAAAGGTGCCCATAGGTGGTTGTCAGCCTAATAAACAACTATTCCTCCCAACTCCTCAATATTATTTCATGCTCCGACATAAGCATGTGTTTGCATTGGGACACCTTTCACAGAGGCTTATTTTCTGCAGGAACAAAGGATTTCGATTCAACAATCGCCATAAAGGGAGAGTTGGGGCCCCCCTTACAGATTAGATATTCATACGGCACTTCCAAAATCAACATGTTCAGCCAAACTTAAATCTAGTGTCTAATGTTTCCTTCCTATATAAATCCATGTGTCATAAAATGTTATATTCCAGAGGTGTTCTTCCCTAGAAAAATTGTGAAGATGCAATACGGAGGTGTACATAGACTGTCTACAACTCTGTGGTATGGTGCCGCAGGGATTCAGTGTGCCTCCTTACAGGCTGTTCATGAGACCTAATACATTCACGGGTCAAACATTTCCAGTCCTTCTATCATTTAGGCTAGTGACTCATGACCTTCATTGTAAACTTAGACACACTTGTGAAAATGTAACTGAAGACAATATTTTGTCTTTGTTGGGACTTGACATTTTTGACTTTAACTAACTCACACGCTTTCACACTAATATACAGTACAGACCAAAAGTTTGGACACACCTTCACATTCAAAGAATTTTTCTGTATTTTCATGACTATGAAAATTGTAGATTCACACTGAAGGCTTCAAAACTATGAATTAACACATGTGGAATTATATACTTAACAAGACTGAATAGACTGTTAGAATTTGTATTATGGCAAGAAAAAAGCAGCTAAGTAAAGAAAAACGAGTGGCCATCATTACTTTAAGAAATGAAGGTCAGTCAGTCCGAAAAATTGGGAAAACTTTGAAAGTGTCCCCAAGTGCAGTCGCAAAAACCATCAAGCGCTACAAAGAAACTGGCTCACATGAGGACCGCCCCAGGAAAGGAAGACCAAGAGTCACCTCTGCTGCAGAGAATAAGTTCATCCGAGTCACCAGCCTCAGAAATCGCAGGTTAACAGCAGCTCAGATTAGAGACCAGGTCAATGCCACACAGAGTTCTAGCAGCAGACAAATCTCTACAACAGCTGTTAATAGGAGACTGTGTGCAGCAGGCCTTCATGGTAAAATAGCTGCTAGGAAACCACTTCTAAGGACAGGCAACAAGCAGAAGAGACTTGTTTGGGCTAAAGAACACAAGGAATGGACATTAGACCAGTGGAAATCTGTGCTTTGGTCTGATGAGTCCAAATTTGAGATCTTTGGTTCCAACAACCGTGTCTTTGTGCGACGCAGAAAAGGTGAACGGATGGACTCTGCATGCCTGGTTCCCACCGTGAAGCATGGAGGGGGAGGTGTGATGGTGTGGGGGTGATTTGCTGGTGACACTGTTGGGGATTTATTCAAAACCATTCGAGATGGTTTGGGGTGAGCTGGTCCGCAGAGTGAAGGCAAAAGGGCCAACAAGTGCTAAGCATCTCTGGGAACTCCTTCAAGACTGTTGGAATACCATTTCAGGTGACTACCTCTTGAAGCTCATCAAGAGAATGCCAAGAGTGTGCAAAGCAGGAATCAAAGCAAAAGGTGGCTACTTTGAAGAACCTAGAATATAAGACATATTTACAGTTGTTTCACACTTTTTTGTTAAGTATATAATTCCACACGTGTTAACTCATAGTTTTGATGCCTTCTGTGTGAATCTACAATTTTCATTTTCATGAAAATACAGAAAACTCTTTGAATGAGAAGGTGTGTCCAAACTTTTGGTCTGTACTGTATATCTCTTTTAATGGATTTGACTATGCATTGCCTATAGACTACTAGATCAATAGCTAGCTATTGAAATCCTGAGCAGCATCACGCAGAGGAATTTATTCTTCATATCCCAAGTTAATAACTTCCTCTTAGTGCTTTAAAAGCCAGAGCTTGGTGGCCAAGTCAGCTCATTGGTATTTGGAATAACCATGGAATTCTGCAGCATTTGTAGAAATGTGACCATATTAAAATTGTTAATTCAAATTGCTTTTGGTTGTAGAATTTCTTCTGGAGCTAAGGTTACACTTCTAGAATAACATGCTAGGGGTCTACTCATCACGGCTGCCAGGAATTCATTCAGTCTTGAACAAATATATCCAGATATCAGACATAAATATCCAAATGTGAAGCCTTCAGTAGATGTCCTTACACAGGAAATTATATATAGTAATTTAGTAATCAGCAGCCAGATGTTTTATGAAAAGTTGAAGAATCTGCTTCATTTTGTAAAATTATTGTCACACTTTATCTCATTTTTGAACAGATTATGATAACATTTCTGTACTTTGCATTATTAACAAATCTTTAGAAGTTATTGTACAGGTCAATGTTATTCGCCATTTAATAACATTTATATCCAAGCACTTATAATATAGAAAACCTGTCAGTGTGGTGACTTTCAAAACAGCTGTAACAGCTTTTTGAAAGCAGAGTCCAATGGTGACAACAACTTACAAAAGCTATTGGCATCAGAGGAGAGACAATACAATTCCATGCACACTTGGTACCTTTTTACAGTGTCTGTCCGTTTGGTAACTTGTAGTAGGGATGGGCTGATCCTTATCTATTAACTTCCCAAAAAAGCTGCCATCAATTTAGAGAAACTACTTCATGGCCTTTATTTGGTCGGAATCATTTGTAGTGTTGAGCATATCAAAGCATCCAAAGGTCACTTACTGCACCATTAATAAGTGGCTTGTTTTAACTTCCTCTACATATTAAATGCCACTTGTTGAAGTATGATATCCCCTTTAAGGGTAAAATAATGGGTTCATTAGGCAATTTGCGACTTTTTAACGTCACTTTTCTGGCAGAATGGAGATCGAAATCTCCCCCCATACTATCTAAGCATCCTCATTTAGGTCAGTAATGCGACTTCTTTAGAAGGAGAGAAATAAAAAAATATGGCGCTCCATATACACCAGAGACCTAGAACAGCAGATAAGTAATGAGGTCTCCTGTAAATACAGGCACAACTATGAGAAGTACATGAACCCTCAAAGAGAAGGAATGAAGGTAACCGTAGTAGTAAAAAAGTAAAAAAGTAGCAGTTGCAATATAAGGTTCACTTTCTTGAGGATGCAGAAATAGGTTCACTTAAAGAAGCAAAGTGGATGCACTCATTTTAGGTTGTAATAGGGGATTTGCTTACTTTAGGGTGCAAAAAGAGTTTACTTACTGTACTTAAGGGTGTAAAGTGGATTAACTTATTTTAGGATGCATTAGGAGGTCAAATACTTGAGTGCAAAATGTGTTTACTTACATTAAATTGCAATAACGGTTTCCTTATTTTGAGTTGCAATAAGGGATTCACTTACTTTAGGGTGCATTGGCAGTTGACATACTTTAGGGTACAATGGAAGTTCACTTACTTTAGGGTGCAATAAGGGGTTCACTTAATTTAGAGTGAAATAAGGGGTTCACTTACTTTAGAGTGCATTGGGGCTCACTTAGTTTAGGATGTAATAGGGGGTTCACTTACCTTAGGGTGCAATTGGGGGCTCACTTAATGTAGGGTGTAATAGGGAGTTCACTTACTTTAGGGTTCAAGAGATGTTCGCTTACTTTTGGGTGCAATAAGGGGTTAATATAATTGAGAGTTCAATGGGGGTTCACATACTTTAAGGTGCAATAGAGATTTCACTTAAGGGTGCAAAGTGGGTTTACTCTAGGAGGTTTTTTTTGCTGTGTGATTTAGCTGCAAATACACAGTATATTTGAAACTCATTTGACACTGACCAGTGAGAAAAGTCAGACATCAAAGTCAAACATAATTTGAATTTGTCTCCTAGCTAGGATTGAAAAATCATATTTTTTGTTTAAGGTTTCTATCGGGTCTTAAACCTAAAGACTAGTGTTTGTAGACCAGAAGCCTTACTATTGAGCTAAAGACTCGAAAATTGCTACTACTATCTACATGGCAGCAGCCTAACCATTGAGCCATAGGCTCAGCTCTAAGTGGGCATGGATTTTATTCGATTATTTGCTTTAGCATACAAATACACAGAAAATCTAAAATTTATTTTGACTCTGATGATGACCAGTGAGAAAAGTCAGGCATCAAAGTCAGTCATCATTTAGATTTGTCTCCTAGCTAGGTTTTAAAATACAATTTTTAAAAGGTTTCTATTGGATATGGAACCTAAAAACTAATGTTCATAAACCAGAAACATTAACATGAATCTACAAGCTCAGCTTTGAGCAGGACTGCATTTTCTTTAACTAGCATACAAATATAGTATACGTAAAACTCATTTTGACTGTGACGCTGACCAGTGAGGAAAGTCAGACATCAAAGTCAAACAACACTTGAATTTGTCACCGAGCTAGGGTTTAAAAATACTATTCTTTTTATTTAGGTTTCTATTGGGTCTTGGACCCAAAAACCTACTGTCTGCAAGGCAGAAACCTTACTATTGAGCTATAGGCTCAGTTACACCTGTGTTTGTTCTTGCAAATAACTAAAATTACCATCAGCATTTCAGAGAAGTAAACTGCCTATTATTGTAACTGCACATACAGTGCCTTGCAAAAGTATTCGGCCCCCTGGAACTTTTCACCCTTTTGCCACATTTCAGGCTTCAAACAAAAAGATATAACATTTTAAATTTTTGGTGAAGAATCAACAACAAGTGGGACACAATTATGAAGTGGAACAAAATTTATTGGATCATTTAAACTTTTTTTGTAATAATAAAACTGAAAAGTGGGTCGTGCAAAATTATTCGGCCCCCTTGCATTAATACTTGTCTCCCAGGTGGCTTGTGGCAAACTGTAAACAAGACTTTTTATGGATATCTTTGAGAAATGGCTTTCTTCTTGCCACTCTTCCATAAAGGCCAGATTTGTGAAGTGTTGGACTGATTGTTGTCCTATGGACAGACTCTCCCACCTCAGCTGTAGATCTCTGCAGTTCATCCAAAGTGATCATGGGCCTCTTGGCTGCATCTCTGATCAGTCTTCTCCTTGTTTGAGATGAAAGTTTAGAGGGACGGCCGGGTCTTGGTAGATGCTCCTTGGGATGTTTAAAGCTTGGGAAATCTTTTGGTATCCAAACCCGGCTTTAAACTTCTCCACAACAGTATCATGGACCTGCCTGGTGTGTTCCTTGGTCTTCATGATGCTCTCTGTGCTTTAAACAGAACCCTGAGACTATCACAGAGCAGGTGCATTTATACCGAGACTTGATTACACACAGGTGGATTCTATTTATCTTCATCAGTCATTTAGGACAACATTGGATCATTCAGAGATCCTCAATGAACTTCTGGAGTGAGTTTTCTGAACTGAAAGTGAATGGGCCGAATAATTTTGCACACCCAACTTTTCAGTTTCATTATTACAAAAAAAGTTTAAATGATCCAATAAATTTCGTTCCACTTCACAATTGTGACCCACTTGTTGTTGATTCTTCACCAAAAATTTAAAATGTTATATCTTTTTGTTTGAAGCCTGAAATGTGGCAAAAGTACCATAGAGCTATAAGTTCAACTATAGTCAGCTATGGACTTTCTTTGGCTGTGTGATTTAGCATACAAATAAGCAGTAAATCCATAACTCTTTTTTACTTTAACCCTGACCTGTAATGAAAGTAACATAGTAACATAGTTTACAAGGCTGAAAAAAGGACATCTGTCCATCTAGTCCGGCCCACCACCCTGCAAGCTGATCTACATGAAGGCAAAAAACACCCTGCGAGGTAGAAACCAACATCCCCACCCCACCCCAGGGGGAAAAAATTCCTTCCCGACTCCAATCAGGTAACCAGAATTACTCCCCGGATCAACGACCCATCTCTAGTAGCCATAGCCTATAATATTATTACACTCCAGAAATACATCCAGGCCCCTCTTGAACTCTTTTAGTGAACTTACCATCACAACCTCCTCAGGCAGAGAGTTCCATAGTCTCACTGCTCTTACCGTAAAGAATCCTCTTCTATGTTTGTGTACAAACCTTCTTACCTCCAGACGCAGAGGATGTCCCCTCGTCACAGTCACAGTCCTGGGGATAAATAGATGATGGGAGAGATCTCTGTACTGACAACTAATATATTTATACACAGTTATTAGATCTCCCCTCAGTCATCTTTTTTCTAAAGTGAATAACCCTAATTTTGATAATCTTTCTGGGTACTGTAGCCCATCCATTCCAGTTATTACTTTAGTTGCCCTCCTCTGAACCCTCTCCAGCTCTGCTATGTTGCCGTGTTCACAGGAGCCAAGAACTGTACACAGTACTCCATGTGCTGTCTGACTAGTGATTTGTAAAGTGGCAGGACTATGTTCTCATCACATGCATCTATGCCCCTTTTGATGCAACCCATTATCTTATTGTCCTTGGCAGCAGCTGCCTGACACTAGTTTCTACAGCTTAGTTTGCTGTTTACTAAAATTCCTAAGTCCTTTCCATGTCAATGTTACCCAGTGTTTTGCCATTTAGTAAGACAACAAAGTTAAAGTTAGACAACAGTGTCTAACTGAGTCAGGTGTTAGAGTCAGGTGTCAGGTATCAGAGTCCGGTATCAGAGTGAGTATATTGCCTCAAACTGACATTATTCTGATGTTTGACTATGATATCTGATCATGTCCTAAAATGAACACTGTACATAACAGATGAATCTATTGATACCAAATTGAGACTATTCTTAGATGATTGGGTGTTATAATAAAAAATATAATGTGATGATTTGTTCCAGTATCTTACCTCTCATTTCATTTTTTACTGAATAATGGAAGGAGACTTGAGAAGCCAAGGAAGGGTCTTTCTTGCTCATTCAGCTGAGATATTGTTGCAAAAACAAAATTGGAAAGACTTTAAATGCTCAAGCATGTATCGATTATGAATGGTTATAGCTCAAACCTCTCATGGTAATGAGCTCTATTAGACCTTTGCCAAAGAACATACATGGATGCTGGGTCCCGGTTGGATAGTGGTCAGTACTCAGGTGATTGGTTCATGCTGGTAACGCAGACTTGCACAATGAAGAAGTGTTGCTAGATTGGACTTGTAAGGAGGTGATAGAAACCTGAGTGGAGCTACAGTACAGGAAAAGATTGACAAGTGAAGCAACTATTATCAGTTTGGCACTGAGTAAGTTAAGGTGTCTAGTATAAGACACTCTGATGAGACTTATATTCCTCTAGCTTCAGATGCATTTATTATTATTTACTAAATAATTCACATAAATTTAATTTTGTGTCTGACCTGCCATAAACTCTGCAGTTGCCTGTCCTGATGGAATCTGTAGCATTTCCTTCCTTGTTCAAGAAAAGAATGCTTCAAGAAGGGGTGCTGCAAATGGTCTTGAAGGTGGGGTAGGGAACCTCATATGTTAGGTGTCAGAGAGGGAACCGACAAACCACAGTGCTTAGTCTTGATATTTTGGCAGGAAACTGAATATTTCTACAGTTGACAGAAAGCTAAGCTAGTCCTCAAGCATGAAACACAGCATGCTTACCTTCATATGGGAAGAATATTCAGAGAGACTGTTATGAGAACTACAATGATTCACCTATGACTGGTGGTTGTCAATCAGCAAATATTTTTTAATGTAGAAATCCAAGATAACTTATCATCAACTAAACTGCTTAAAACCAGATGATAACTAACAAGCTTATGTGACCAGTTGGTTATTTGACTTTCAGGGGAAGACTCAAAAATGAGTTATAATAATACACTGGAAATGTGGTATAATGTTCCTAAACTTCTGGAGATGCTTAAAATGAAAATAAATCTCTGAATAAAGGGATCTATTCTTCTCACAGCCTGTTATCAGTGTATCTATAAAATCTGAGAAGCACAGAGCTCTTGGTAGGTGATGAGTAATCCATTGTTTTTTTGTTTGGACATATATTAATTTTGGTATATTGAAAGAATGGGCAACTGATGATAATTGTGATGTACTGTAGTGATTTTTATATAAAATACTAGCAGAATGCAGCTTGATATTGGTATATTTTGTCTATTTCACTTAATGTTTGTTTGTGTGGTTAAAATATATAAACAGTGTCCCCACTACAGTTCCCCACTCCCTTAAAGTGACCTCCACAGTCCCATGCCCCCTTAACAATGACCTTCACAGTCGCCTGCCCCCTTAAAATGTGACCTCCACAGCATCTAGCCTCCTTTAAATGTGACCTCCACTGGTCTGCCCCTTAACAGTGACCTCTACAGTGCCCTGTTCCCTTAACAGTGACCTCCACAGCGGTTTGCCCCTTAATAATGACCTCCACAGCACCATGGCCCCGTAACACAGACCTATAACAGTGAAGAAAAATGGAAAAGTTGTTATGGAAACCTGGTGTAAAACTGTGTGTATGTTCAAGACTGAAAGACCTGCGAGGGTCATATGATCGTGTGTATGGCAGTTAGGATATGAGTGAATGAACTGCAAGCTCCTATTGCCTAATACATTTACTGGGAATATCTCAAGAACTGTACATCATAGACAGCTGAGACCTTTACGAAAACCTTCCCAGACAGCCAATGTACAGTACCTGTGTGCCAAATTTGGTGCCGATTAGTCCAGTCGTCATTTGTTGTGCATAAAGAACAGACAGATAGAAATTTGTTTTTATATATATAAAGAGAAATATACAAGACTAGTAGTCCCTAACATATTTGTAGTATTCAAGAGGACCATCTCATTGCTTGTTACAATATTAATTTATTGTAACATATTCTGCAATGCAATATGAAGATAATATATAAAAATTAGCAATGCTTCAAAATATATGATTTAGGTATCTGTAGGAGACCAGATCTTACTTTTTTCCCAGTATTGTCACAAATGAGTTTTGGGATGAAAGTCATATCCTTATGCTGAAACTACATGTGATCCTAGTTGGATTCTGGTTGGGTCCATATTTCCAGAAACCATAAATGAATTGTTGTAGCCTTCATTTGGGACTCCCAGTTCTACCTTTTTACCTCCATAAGGAGATATGGGCAACCTTGTGGGCTATTAAGGTAGGTACACAGGAGTAAGGACTCTTTCACACCGGCGCCAGCACGGATCCGGCGGGTGAAGGGTGCCACCAGATCCGTGCTGCCGCATGAACACATGTGGGGCCGGAGCAGCGCATACACATACACACACATACACACACATACATACACCCACATACACACACATACACAGACACATAAACATACACATACACAGACACTTATTGTCTGAATTGAGCAGGCACACTAATATCTGTAGCACACAGACAAATAGGCAGAATATGCAAAGTAGAATATACTATTTATTGCACATACCATAAAAACTAAAAACAGTCAATTCATATATTGCCGATTAATAACATCACCTTCCTACACTAAAAAGTATCCACATGACGGTGAAATGTCCATATAAAGCAAATAGAGGGTAAGTGTATACGTGTGGAGCAAATAGAGGGTGAGTATATACATCAGTGCTTTGATAATATCAGCCTTCAAAGGAGGCAACCACAATACCACTTAAATCACAATCAATGTCCTTTATCATCGTTGGTTCCTCTATGCCTTGGATATAGTTCCTCTATGCCAATCCATGCGATTGATCAATTGATTAAATGATATGTATGTTCTGGCTTTTATGAGTACTCACTTTTAGCCGGCTTCTGTCTCAGGGAGAATAAACTGAAATGTTATCCAACCTGCTCGCAGGCTTACCAGCTCCCTTGTATTCACAGGTACCTGCCGCTTACTCCATACGACTTCCCGCGAGATTTGGAAAGGTCATGTGACCTCAGGTATGTCACGTGATTCGGCAAATTCACAGCGCTGTATAAGATCGTATATGCCATCTCTCCGTGGTCTCCTGCTGTGCAGATAGAGAAGTATTTGCGCAGTCTTTATCTCAGGTGGGATCTGGACTTCTTAGTAGATCGATGCCATACGCGTTTCGGAGTACCTCCAACTCCTTCCTCATGGCCACTGAATACAAAGCCCATATCTCTAGTTGGTACCAAACCAGAGATATGAGCAGCTAAAGCAGTCATCCTCCCTCCCTGTCAGTGTGGAGGAGAATGAGGGACAGGTGACTATTTAGAGGCTAAAACAAATGCTTACTGATTTTATGTAATGCAAGGCTTGTCTTTGGTTAGCTGTATGTGAGAGGATACACACTGCTATGGGGTAATGGGGGAGCTTATCTGCATTCTGATTGGTCTTGTCTGTCTCTGGTTAGCTGTATGTGAGAGGATACACACTGCTCTGGGGTAGTGGGGGAAGTTATCTGCATTCTGATTGGTCTTGTCTGTCTATGGTTAGCTGTATGTGAGAGCATACACACTGCTCTGTGGGAAGTAGGGGAGGTTATCTGCATCCTGATTGGTCCTGCTAGTTCATGTGAGGAGAGCAAGGGCTTATGGGAAGTGAGGGAAATACAGGATGGCCTCAAGGACATGGCAAAGATCACCACAGGAAGAGCAGTAGAGGCCATCTTAGGACGATACTGAAATAGAGGCACAGAGAAATAGGGTTGTTAAGGGCTGAATACAGACATCAGAAAGGTAAAATTAACTGAAAAACACAGCTTCATGAATATCTGCCCTTCAGCATCACATGTGTTAGGAATTTCATTTTTGGTAGAAATGGCAGTTACACTTTAAAAAGCAGGATTTGGAAATTGAAATTGTGAAAATTGCCATTTTTTCCAAATTTTTGGTAAATTGGATATATTTTTTTATAAATACAGATTAAATATATTGACTCAAATTTATTACCACGTCAAATTTAAAAAACAATGGCTTGGTCCTTAAGGTGAAAGCTGGCCTAGGGTATAAGGGGTTAATAGTGGAGGTCTCGGAGACTCGGACCCATTGGAACGCCAGTAATGGGGATCTGCCATGTTATTTTTTTCAGAGAATTTGCAGCCCATCTCAAATCTTTTTCTTTGTGGTCTTTGTGATTTTATGATGTATTTCGGGAACTTTTAAACATGTACATTTTCATATCTCCTAAAGTCATCTTGCGTAAAACTAGCACAGCTACAGTACACAAGTCTCAGAAGTGATGTGGTAAAGTTAGCCCCAATATTGGTGGGGGAGCTCATCTGAAAGTCACATCATTTATATTTTTGTTTTTGTTTTTAAAGCATTCAATTTTAGCCTCTTACTAAATTATATATATATATATATATATATATATATATACATACACACCAAACGTATGAAGATGAGGAGCCAAGCTCTTTGATGATGTACAGTAGAGAAGTGTCATGACAGATGTTCAGTCCTGGCCTTTGTCACTCCCTTAGAGACTCAGAGACACTATAACCTGATACTGTGTGCACGCTGCCGAGTCTCTGTGCAGGGAATGCATTGTGATGACATCAAAGGCGAAGGGCAGTCTGGGACTGTATCTCCTTATGTAGTGAGCAAAGATTTGTTAATCATCAATGCACATGAAATTTTGAAAAAAGGAAAAATATTTTATAGTTTATATATGTTATCAACAGTACATTAAATATAATATACTAAGTATAAAATAATATTGTTTTCACACATATGACACTTACTTTGAAGGAGGCTTTAAAGTGAAGCTTGAGCCTTAGCTGAAATTTCCTGATATAACGTGTTTATTACAAATTGTATTATATCTTTATTGTGGAGAACAGGGAGTTTTGAGAATAATTCTGAATCCCTCTAATACAGTGTTTCTCAGGGTTCCTAAACCAAGTAATCCCTACTCTGGAACCCCTTGCAAATTAAGTACCTTTAAGGCTGTAATTCTAATAATATGCTGCTTAGAAAAAATAAAATAATGTGGGCATCCACTAGGGACATGTGCCCTTGGAGCATGAGAGCAGTGAGAATGTTCTAGCTCCTTAATGCATAATGCAATAGATGTAAGGTATTATGTGCCAGGAACTATATGGAGCAGGCTGCTGCAGTGAGGCCACTCTATACACGGCAGGTGCTGGCTGTGTAATGCAGCAGACACCCAGGGCATATTCCAGGGCATATCGCTTTGCCATAAGCGTCATCAAGGTGTTTCAACTTTTACATAGTCTTACTCATGGCTGTCAGAATACCATTCACCCTAATAGATTTCTATTAGGTTGAATGGGACAAGGGATCAAAAGATCCCAAGTTGTAGCCTCCCTAAGAGCCCCCTAAAGCCCTACTCTCTAGGCACATGGTATGTACGCATGGGGCATGATTGCAATGATGGCAGCCTCTAGGGTCATGGCATGTACTCCTGGGGCATTAGCACAGTGAGAGTACTCTCTAAATACATGAGTCGTACTCCTGGGGCATGAGCATGGTGAAAGTTAATCTCTATGACCATGGCGTGGGTTACATATACCACAGGTTAAGAACTTAGACCCCAATATATAGCTAATACAGAAAGAGTCCCCACTATATTAGCCACTTCTCTAGTTTTCAAGTTCTCAAGTTTTTGGTACCGAAGGACCCTGTGGAATCCTTTGTTGGTTGTCCTGATGTGAAAGCATTATATATAAAGCTACAGCAAAAAAAAAAAAAAATAGTTCTTTCTCACCAGAATAATATAAAACTATGAATGCACAGTATGAAAGTAGCAACTATGCTCTGAGAGGTTAAAGAGAAGGTTAAACCACTACAGGAGCCTGAACAGATCAATCTTTGGGTTAATAAACTCGTATTATGGGACACCGCTTATGATATAGTCATGGAAACAGTTTAATAACTAAAAGGAACATTAAAGCAACCATCAAGCCTGATCGTCTAACCCTGCAACACAATACACAACACTCTGGTTGTACATTAAAGCCAACTGGTGTAATTCATCATGCATCATTTATAAATGGGAGAACAGGCCACCATTCATTCATCAATAATACACCAGTGTTCTTCACTTCACAATCTGATCATGTGCTTACACAAGAAATTACAGCTCTTTGAAGTGGCTATTCAATTTTTACACTACGTATGTTTCTGATTTTAGACAAATCATCTTTTTAAGAAGTTTCTAAAATATAAACTAAATGAAAAAAAGATTCCATCTTCCAAACTTTGCTGAAGGCACCTGCATTATCTGTGACTGAAACATCTTTCATACAGGGGACACCATTAATACATGCATTAATAATCTATACCAGTTTGTACATTGGTAGAAACTTTTGAGATTTTATGTAAAGAAGACGGTGGATATTTTAAGTGCTCAGTTTATATCCTAATGATGAAAATAAATCATCTAAAGCCGCAAGAAGATGCTGAAAATCTCATGTATTCGTATCTGACAGACACCCACATGCAGACATCACATTCTCCGCCATATCCATTGTCAGGTTAAAGCAACCCAAAAATTCACAATAAAGGACTCCCACCGATCAGATACTGATGACCTATCCTGAGGATAGGTCATCAGTAGTTAACTCCCGGAAAACCCCTTTAACTGGGGAAAGAACAGAATACTTACAAGGTGACCTCCTTTTCATCTTTTTATTCTCACACTTATCTTCTGCCAACCAAGATGGATGCACCACCACACTGTGCATCAGTAGTCCAAGGCACTTTCTACCTGTCCAGCTATGTTCTTGGATTGGCTAACTGTGTATTCTGCCCTCTGTAGAACTGTCCTATTCTTGTATGTAAAACGGACAAGAATAGGACATGTTCTATTTTTTTGCGAGGCTGCGGAATGGACATCCGATCTGCAGACCACAGTTGTGTGCATGAACCCTTAGTGTGAATTTCTTATCTTGAATCGGAGGGTAGCTTGAAACCCTGAATTCTTCCTGCCTTTTGCACCCATTGAACTTTTGTGGAATATCATGTTTTTATTTTAATTTTTATCCATAAAGCATCTAAATTGCAAAGAGTATTCTATAACTCCACATTACTGACATACAGGTGATGCATTATTTTCCTCCCCAAAATATACTGCACTGTGCAAAAGTTTTAGACGTGGAAAAATGTTGCAAGCTAAGAATGCATTCAAAAATAGAAGTGTTAATAGATTGTTTTTATCAATTGACAAAAATGCTAAGTGAATGAATGCACAAGAGAAATCTAAACAAAATCAATATTTGGTGTAACCACCCTTTGCCTTCATAACAGCATCAATCCTTCTAGCTAGACTAGCAATCAGCATTTGAAGGAACTTGGCCATTCTGTCTTTTAATGTAATCACAGACCTACTAGATTGTTGAGATCACAGCTTTGTGGGGCCATAACCTTGTTCTTCTTTAGGCTGAAGATAGTTCTTAAAGGGGTTCTCCAGGCTCTTAATATTGATAACCTGTCCTCAGGATAGGTCATCAATATGATCGGCGGGGAAGCAGCGAGCAGGAAGAGAGAAGGGAGACAGCATGCAAGCATTATGTGCGCCTTCCCAAATGTCAGATCCCTGCTGATCTGATATTGATGACCTAACCTGAGGATAGTTCATCAATATTAAAAGCCCGGAGAACCGCTTTAATGACACTAGCTGTTAGAGATGAGCAAATCTATTTGCCGATTCGTATCGAATCTTGGAAATTTTCAGCTGCGAAGCAAATATGAATATTTGGAGAGTCACTCCATTAAGGCTTTCTACTCATTCGCTACATACTTGTCCGATAAATTGTACGCTAATGCTACGTATAAGTTACTCTATACGCTGTTGCGTACAAATTACTTAGTGAACTTTTACTGTTAGTTTGTTATTCGTGCGCAAAAGCCCCGGAAGAAAGTGGTCACCTGACCTAGTGGGCAGGACTTCCTCTGATTGGGGTGTAATTGTTCAGGGAATCCATATTACACATCAGGGATACTGCAGGGCAAGTGCAGGGCCAGTGCAGGGCTAGCAATTAATCAGGCAGGGAGAGAGAGACAGGGAGAGAGATAGGGACAAAGACAAAGACCAGCTGCATGGCCACAGAGTCAAGTGAAAAATGTCTGGAATGGATAAGCAAAAGGGTTCCAGCCAGACCTCGAGCTCTAAAAAAAAGGAGAAGGTGGCACAGGGCAGCAGTGCCAAAGGACCTGGAGTTTCTACTTGTAGTATTCGCAATACTTGGCCGGTGTTCCACCGGGCTAACCCACGAAGGTGCAAAATTGTAGTGGAGGAGAAAGTGGATGAGGTAGTGGAGTGGATGGCACACTCATCTCAGTAACAGCCGGATGATCTGCTGTCATCTGCTGATACAGTATCCATATGTAGCCAGGGGTCAGACTCAGAGCGTTCCTCCTGCTCCACCATTCTGCTCCAGCAAAGCCCGTCATTTTCGTACACAATTTGTACGCTCATGCGTACCTTTTAAAACTGAACGTTCGTTATTAGTGCGCGAATGTTCGCAAAATGCCATACGTATGATTTGTACACAGATTCGTAGAATAGATTAGTTGAATATACGAATCTTATGAAAAGTTCGACGAATGTTTGGCGAATAAAATTTTGAATGATTCAATCATCTCTACTGGCTATATGTGGTCATTTTCCTCCTGCAGAATTAATTCGGAGCCAATCAGATGCCTCCTTGATGGTGTTACATGGTGGGTAGTTATCAGCCTGTATTTCTCAGCATTGAGGACACCATTAATCTTCAACAAACCCCTTATTCCATTTGCGTAAATACACCCCCCAAGCTTGAAAGAAACCTCCACCATACTGCATTTTATTATTGTACCATTCTCCAGGTCTTCAGTGAAGAAACTTCAGCCGAAGGGCTGAAGAGCTGTACAATGATGGTGTCCTCAATTGTGACACATACAGGTAGATACCATTAGGGAGTCATCAAATTTATTCTGAACTAAGATAACGACCCCAAACATACAGCCAATGTCATTAAGAACTATCTCTAGTGTAGTGAAGAACTACATGTCCTAGAAGTGATAATATGAACCCCACGAGACCTGATCTCAGCATCATCAAGTCTGTCTGGGATTACATGAAGAGCCAGAAAGATTTAAGCAAGCATGCATCCACAGAAGTAGTTAGTTCTCCAAGATGTTTGGAACAACCTCCCTGCTGAGTTCCTTCAAAAACTGTGTGCGAGTACACCTAGAAGAAATTATGCTTTTTTGAGAGTAACAGGTGGTTACACCAAATATTGATTTGATTTTGATTTCTCTTTTGTTCATTCACTTTGCAATTTGTTAATTGATAAAAATAAACGCCTATATTTTGAAAGCATTCATACTTTGTGGCATTCTTTCCATAGCTGACTTTTTCAAAGTACTGTATACAACACTGTATACAAACAAAAAAAATAGTGACCTGTATTTTTTGTAGAATATGTATTACTTACACAATATAAATGATAGCCTGAGGTAACTCTGTCAAACCTTGACCTACTGAACCTTCCGTATATAATTACATAGCTACTTAGAAAATAAAGATACATATCACCAAGGTTTAACCTTTCTCAGAGCTACAGTAAATGTTTTGTCATGCTCGGTGTGAGAGGGAAACCCCACACCGAATATAGGAGGGAAAGGGAAAGGGAATAAGGCCTAAAACTAGGGAAGGAAAAAGGACACCTCCTAGTGAAAACCCTAACCAAAGCCCTGTCTGACTACCAGTATGAACAGACCCCAAAGGTAGGTGAGTTCATACACGGGAATATCTAAAGTCCTATCTCATCCTAAAGGACCCTGGTACTAATGGCAGGAAAGAGACAACACGTTCCTCCAAAGGAAGGATGAACAGGAGTCTCATTGAGGCCTGATACAAAACAACTTGGAAATGCAACAAACAGAAAAAGCAAAATAAGAAACAAAAGGGAAAGGTAACACTTAACTTCCAAGAAGCTATGGCAGCACAAGGAACTTCGGCGAGATCCAAACACCAGCTATCCATAGGTCCAACTGAAGCTATAAACCGCACAGCATAGTGGGAGAAGCAACTATAAATAGGGAAATTTAAATGACCCCAATAGCGACACCTGGAAGCTAAGGGTGTGACCAATACCAGAAACAACACAGAAGCCTATTGATCCACAAGGTCAACATGTCAAATCAAACCACGTATTGTCAGTCTCCTGCCACTCACTGTCGTGGAGACGTCCCTGTGTCTTGGTGACACAGGGACGTCTCCACGACAGTCAGTGGCAGGAGACTGACAACTGTCCGTGACAGTTTGCTCCAGAGAAAGACAGAACAACTGTGGCTGACTTTGCTTTACTGGTTAAAAAGTATTTTCTGACCCACATTAACCAATAATTTAAGTGGTAAATTAAATAACAAGTCTGGATCAAAATGTCTAGTGTATCCAAAAATGGTACCAATTAAAACTACAACCTGCCCCACACAAAAAAGCTCTCTGGAGCAGGGAATTAACTTGTGGCTGGCCACCTCAATGTTTCATTTCTTCTGGGGCATATCAGCATGGAAAGTGAACATTTAGTGGAGGTGCAGGGCATTCCATGATCACTTTATCCTCAGAGTAGCAGACTAACGGAAAGGGATTGTCCAAATCAGAGAAATCATAGTCATGTCCTAGTTGTAACTCTGAGCAACATCAGTGCCATCCTAAAGCATACTCCCTAGGGCTTCATTACAGCAGACATTTCTGTAATCACCTAGAGTATATAGCAAGGTAGAAGATTAAAAAATACATATGTATGCAAACACGTTACAGATAGTGGGGTCAACAGCAGGCAAACATAAGTAAATGGAGTCAGCAACACCAAACTACAACACAAAATACTGCTCTAGAAGAACCAAATACCACAGTCCAGCACAAAATACTGCTCTAGAAGAACCAAATACCACAGTCCAGCACAAAATACTGCTTCAACAGCAAAACAATACTTTCCCTGAAGCTACCCGCATGTGGTGGCCTGTGCCAGCTGCCACGTTCTGTCCTCCTCCTTCAGTTGTCTCTAATTATGATATGGAGGAGGGGGCTGAAGAGGTGAAATGCAAGCTACAGCACTAAGGCAAACCATACTTTCAGTATGCTGCCAGGTCTTTCAGCACTAAACATTCTAGAGAATACATTCTATCCTGTGCTGTAGACTTTCTCTTTCCTCATTGTCTACTTTCGGCCCAGTCCACCATGACAACTTCTTTCAGCCACGTCTCAACTCTGCAGAGTTTGCCATACAGAGTAGACATCTCAGATTCCTCACTTTTCTGTTTCTCCCCACCTTGTCAACACAAACTCCCCATCCTGGTAGAATAAACAGTGTTATTCTGCTGACACCCGGAATATTGTTCCTCTTTTGCTCCTCAATTCCCCCAGGTACTATGCTGCAGAAAACATTGTGTCCCCAGTAAACACAATGCTCCATATAGTGGTCCCAAAAGTAATATACTCCCCAGAGTGGCTCCAGGAGAAATAAAAATCCCCATAGTGCCTCCAGTAGTAATAAAGCATCCTATTGTGCCTCCAGTAGTAATATCTCCTATAGTGCCCCCAGTAATAATAATGTCCCATATAGTACAACAGTAATAATTATACTCCTATTGTTCCAGCAGTATGCACCCAGCAATAATAATGTCCCCTTTTGTGACCCCAGTAATAATAATGCCCCCATGGTGCTCCCACTAATGCCCCCTATAGTGCCCCTGTAAAAATTCCCCTCAAGCGATTTCAAGCTCATAGGTCTGCTTTCAAGTTTTCAAAAATGCCTCCAAGATGGTATAAATTAATTGTGATCTTTGTTACATATTCTGATTTTAATTTTACATATTTAGCTCTCTTACAATAATTGTTTGGGGAAATTGGGCTTGATCAGCTTCACAAGTAATATTATTAATATATGTAAATATATACTGCGTCCAGGCAAAATACTAGAACATGATTTATCCATTCTTAGAAGTCTACAAAGGACAAGGGATTCTTGTGTGGAGAAAAGGAAATTCAGTACAGGAAATGGTTCTTTACAGTGAGGCTTAAAAAACGTGGGCATAGAGTCAACACAGTGCCACACAAACCACATAACAGTAAGTACTATGTGTACTCTCTGTATGGATCACTCATTCATAATTGTATTCTGGGAATATGCTCCAAAATATGACATCCCATCTAGTGCTGCTTGCCAACATTTTGTTAATTGGAGGCATACAGACAGTAGAGTTATATCATTAATGCTGGTTCTACATGAGTAGTTAAAGGGAATCTGTCACCTCTGGCAAGCTCTACTATGTACAGTGCTACATGAATAAAACACCTGTGTTTGACTCCAGATCAGTAAGGGCGTCAGCACTGTAGGCAGGAGCACACAGACAGGGAGCCCTAACTGGAACCCAGCCCGCTTTCTCTGCCTACTTGCGGTGCAAGCCCTAGGTGGCAAGTCCGCAACTGGTTGACATTCCCTGCTACGTGCAGGACTGACGCACACAAAGACAGAACAACATAGAGAAGAAACTACACAAAGATGAAGTGGTACAGAAATGGGTCGGAACTGGACAATGCAGTACCAAATCAGATGACATAGGATAGTCAGAACAGCCAAGCTGAAGTCAGGGAAACACAGTACCAAATCACAAGCCAAGGTCAGTCCAATAAGCAATCCACATGTACACAGAACAGAACTGGTAGCACAGCTAGGAACATAAAAACCTCTCACTGGCAATAGTATCTGGCCAGGAAAGGGTTTAAATAAACCACCGAGTCCCAGGATCTGAACCTGATAAGTCTTGATTCAGTGCTCAGAACATACCACACAGGAATAGAACAGCTAAGCAACCCATTGCTAGTCCCCTTCAGAACACACCTGCTGGGGGATGTGGCTTCGCAGCACATCTTTCCTGCTGCCAAAGCTGGAGACCCGGACAGGTAAGTTTGTGACAAAGGAAGAGAGTTTACTCAGGATCCTGTAAAAAAAAAAAAAAAAAAACGAATTATGTGCATCAACTATGCACATTTGGCATCCATTAGAGCCACTTCCATCAGAGATCCATTATTTTAGACAAAATAGAAAAGTTCTGCATGCGGTATTTTTTTCCGTCTAAAAAAACTGATCTCAGATGGAAATGGCTCAAACAAATTAATGATCAAATTTCAAATCAGTTATAAATGTACTTAACAGGGCTTATCAGAGGTGAAACTTTGGAATATTCTATTCCAGGAAACAGTAATGGCAGTTACAAAGGCAGCATTTAAGAGTCGGTTAGACATTTATATCACTAATAGACAGTGGGTGGACTGACCATAGATCCTACAGTGAAATTTTACAGCGGGCCGATGCCCAGGGGGCTGCTCAAGCACTCCTTAAGTTAACCAGCCAGTACATAAAGATTTCTCAGAAGTAATTAATATAGGAGTATCAGCCACTCATGCACCTGGCCAGCGGCCACACATTCAACTGTGTTGCCATCCTCAGAAGGATAATACAGTTTTATACTGTGGTACTGGTGGCAGTTTTTTGTTGCACTGCAGCATTTTGATTTGTAGAGGCAGAATTTAGTGCTGCATTGTGGTATCTAGTTCTACTGGGGCAGCATATGGCGCTGCAGTGTGTATCTGGTTCTGCTGGGTGGTGTTCTGTTGCATAGGTTTTTTGCCAGGGCCACTTTAAAGGGAACCTGTCATCTCCGAAACACCCCCTGAACTAGAGTAAGCGGTGTATAGTGTAAGTCATGCTGAATCCGAATATGTAAGTTTTATCTTCATACTCACTTCCATTCCGACGCTGTGCTCCCACAAACCAGCAGTAAAATACATTGAGAGGACTCTTCTTTGAGTCCTCTCCATTATGTGAGTGAGCACTGGAGTCCACTGAGTGCATTTTACTGCAGGTTTGTGGGAGCACAACATCAGAATGGAAGCGAGTATGAAGATAAAAATTACATAACCGGACTTGACGTCACTTACACTATAC
The DNA here is from genome assembly GCA_900303285.1 of Rhinella marina. Lineage (NCBI taxonomy): Eukaryota > Metazoa > Chordata > Amphibia > Anura > Bufonidae > Rhinella > Rhinella marina. Next base: position 290,927 of record ONZH01018802.1, on the reverse strand, counting down.
ACCGCTTACTCTAGTTCAGGGGGTGTTTCGGAGATGACAGGTTCCCTTTAAGTTCCCAGTCTGCCCCTGCTAATAGAATTGTATTGCCTTGGAAAGCTTTTATCATTCATATGGTGAGGAATGTTGTTTAATTTATTCAGGAAAATTATTGGTCACATTGAGTCAGAAAAGATTTTTTTCCCCCCTTGAGGAAAAGTTAGCCACAGCTGGCCGGAGTGTTTTGTTCTGCCTTCTGGATCAAATAGCTACTGTGGCTCTGAGATATGTTTTTTTTTCTTCTTCCGTAGCTATGTAATTATATACTGAGGGCTCTATGGGTCAAGGTTTGACAGATTTACCTTAGGTTACCTTTTACAATTTTTATGAGTTCCAACATATAGGGTTCTACATTACACAATATGGGAAAAAAATGTACTGTGTTTTTCACTTTACAAGAAAGTGAGGTGGAAATGGCAGTGCGTCTTATAGAGCGAATACTAGGGAATGGAAGCACTCACTAGTATGCATTAGGTGCCGGGAGCGGAGAGTGAAGCACTGTGAGCTCTTCCAGTACTCATCCTCTTTGGTCTTCCTTCCTGGGGCTGGAGCTGCACTGTCCTGACCGCATACAGTGTCAGCACATAGTGAGCACACTACGTATGACCAGACGCTGCAGGCAGTCAGGTTACAGTGCAGAGTGAGCCAGAGAAGACAGGGGAACACGACTGCCTGACATGGAGAGGAGCCATTGTGCAAGAGAGGTAAGAGGAGTTTTTTATTTTAATCTGATCTGAGGTCTGATGGTGCTCTAGCAAGGAACTCTGATTGTGGGTCTGACTTTGAGGGCTGATCTGAGTTCTGATGAGGGTCTGAAATTGAGGATTGATAAAAGGTCTGATGGGGGTCTGACATTGGGGGCTGAGATAAGGTCTGAGGGGGGTCTGACATTGTAGGCTGATATAAGGTCTGAGGGGTCTGATATTGTGGGCTGATGTAAGGTCTGATGGGGGTCTGTCACTAAGGGGTGATCTAAGGTCTGATGGCGGTCTGACATTGAGGGTTGATCTGAGGTCTGTTGGGGGTCTGACATGGAAGGCTGATCTAAGGTCTGATATGGGGGTCTGCTGTGATTTCCTGATATTTATGGGGGTCTGATGTGATCTCCTGTTGATTTTATTGCATATCCGTAATGTAATATGAAAGGATATTCTGCAATCTGGTTGGTTTTATGGGTAAAAATTACAATAAAAACACAATACTTAAATTTCCACTTTGTGAATGATGTCTAAAGAATGTATGTTTTTAAAGGCTATGGACACCTTTGGCAATTTTTTGACAAGTTCACATGAATTGGTTCTAGGTTTGGATTTACACAATGTAACCTCTAAATTATTACATGAGACAGAAAGCACCTTGAAGCCTTTATTACTTTGCAAGTTTCTGTGAGAATCTGTAAAAAGTTCAAGTGTTCACACACAAGTTTATCAGATGAATTATCACAGCTTCAGGCAAATAAACTATCCTATATTACCCTGACACAAATTAGGCCAGACTTGACAGAAGCAGGAACTCCTGGGCCTCGTCTGTGGCCCTCAGGCTTTTTCACACTTTTCCCACATTTAAGTGCATAAGTTCTCTTTCTGATGTCTAATAAACCATTTCACTTGCAGTGTTTCCATCTCAGCATGGAACAGACCATCAAAGTGTCTTCAATATCCAGTAGTACCACAGTCTGCAAAGAAAGATCACAGGAAATGTAACATCTGAGCTGTGAAATACAAAAACTTTGTGGTACAAAACTATGATCTGCGGCTAGGGTTGAGTGCTCTCAGCGTGATCAAGTGATGACGTCATCCCGCTCAGCACATGTCCATCAGATCTTTTCCACTCAAGAGAGGAGTGGACTGCCTTTTTTTTTAACCCGAAAGGTCATATTGCACTAGTGTATTAGCATTTTCATTGATTCATTTTCATTCATCATTGATTGATAGGCTGTATAGGGTTTTGTGATGAATTAATTTGTAACTAATTGAATTTCTTGTCAAAATTCGGTGAAGCTGCAAAATTGAATTTTTGAAAACTTTGCTCATCTCTATCTGAGGCCACCAACCATTGTTCATGGAGAAGCAGCGGGAATAACTTGTCTAAGTGTAATGAACAGTAGGTCTTAATATGGATCTTAATATGGTTGTCCTAGTATGCAGGAGCAGGACTGATAGTAGAGGCACACACAAATCTCACAGCAAAACTTATTTCCTGGCCGAGCCCTCTTGGGGAGCTTAAGCTGTGGACTGACTCCACCCATAATTACAAAGTTCTAGTTAGTCTGACGGAGAGCTTAAGGAGGTAGGGAACAGAATCTATGTGTTCCTCTCCTCAGGCCACCAGCTTCAAGAATCCAAAGACTAACATTACTACATTGGATCCTCTGCTTTTACTAAAGCAAGAGAAGATAGACACGATTGGAGAATCTGCATAGCCAGGCAAGGAGTCAGTCAGCAAGGTAACCCACATAAAGCTTTCCAAGCCCTGCTGGTGTGGAAGGGTAACAAGTTAAGACACTCTACACACGTCAGGAACAACATGTGAATTGCAGGCATTATTGTACAGCCAGAGATTTGTGAACATATGGGCCTTGCCTATGGCCCACACACTACCCACATTTAAAGGGGTTATCCCATGAATAATGTAAAAAGTGGAAATCAGACATCATATAGTACATGACAATCTCTTTCTAACAAAGCTAGAACCAGCCCTGTACCTCACATGGATCCAGAGATCTCACCAGTCATTCATCTGTGAGATTTATATCAAGCTGACAGCTCAAGGGAGTGTCTTTTCCACTGTAGCTCAGGGGGCGTGTCCTTGCTCTCCCTATCAAGGCTCAGAAGGCAGTTGAAAGATGAAACTGAGCATGTGCGGCCTTCTCAGTGAGCAGGTCAAAGAAATAAGAAATTAAGTGGCACTATACAGATACATTTTACTGAATAACTCAGTAGCTGTACAAAATTTTTAATTACATGCAATTACAAAAGTATTCAGATCCAGGTGCTGGTTTGAAAACTGTAGAATATTTTTCGTGGGACAACCCCTTTAAGTGCATATTTTGTCTTTCTGTTCTCTAATAGACAATTTTGCATGCAGTGTTTCCATTTCAGCGTGGAACAGACCATCAAAGAGTCTTCCATATCCAGGAGTATCACAGTCTGCAAAGAAAGATCACGAGAAATACATCTAGCTGTGAAATGCAAAACGGATGTTAAGACTTTAAAGGGGTATTCCCATCTCACAAATGTAGTTTGTATAGTTAGATATAGCCATACCGGTATTATTACTAATAGAATGTATTTATATAAAATGTACAGTTTAGAAGATTTGCCTATTTGTATAGGCATTGTCCCACACACATCAGTCAGGCCATTGCCCCTAGTTACGGCCACCGTGGCCATGCAGTAGTGGTGGCCGGCTTGCTCCTGTTCAAACCCGCTCTGAGGTAACTGCTGGATTGTGAGCGCACATTGCATGAGCATGCAGAGACGCATCTTAGGGTTGTAGCATTTTTGTCTGCGCTTCCAAAATGCAGAAAAACGGATCCTGTTCCAAGATCAATTCATTTCTATGGAGCAGGATCCGTTTATAAAGTCTGCGTTTTGGACGGATCCTGACAATTGCGTTTTAGACTGGTAGCGTCCAAATCACAGATGTAAGAGTACCCTAAGATGTGTCTGCGCATGCTCATGCAACGTGTATTCACAATACAGCAGCTACCTCAGAGCAGGTTTGAAAAGGAGCAAGCCGGCCACCACTACTACATGGCTGCGGTGGCCGTAACTAGGGGCAATGGCCTGACTGATATGTGTGGGACAATGGATATACAAATAGGCAAATCTTCTAAACGGTACATTTTATATAAATACATTCTATTAGCAATAATATTGGTATGGCTAAATCTAACTATACAAACTACATTTGTGAGTTGGGAATACCCCTTTAACACCACATACTATGATCTGCGGCCACCAACCATTGTTCATAGAGAAGCAGTGGGAATAACTTCTCTAACTGTAATGAACAGTATGATTGTAGGTTTTGAAATGGTTGTGCTAGTATAATTCATGGAGTGTATGTTTTGTCTTTTGGTTCTCTAATAAACCTGGCCTGGTTACTGACTCCTACTACTATTACACCTCCTGCCAGGCACCCATACAACCACCAACATCAAGACACAAATCATGAGAAATTATGCAAATGGTGAGAATTAGATACAAACAGTGTAATAGAAAGTGACATGCTTTCATTATATATTTATGAAAAACAAGCACCACAACCTAAAAATGCTAAGACTAGAGATGAGCGAGCACTAAAATGCTCGGGTGCTCGTTAATCGAGACAAACTTTTCCCGATGCTCGGGTGCTCGTTTCGAGTAACGAACCCCATTGAAGTCAATGGGAGACTCAAGCATTTTTTGCAGGGGACCAAGGCTCTGCCTAGGGAAGGCTGGGTGAAAACCTGGAAACCTCAGAAAATTATGGAAACACCACGGAAATGGACAGGAAACAGCAGGGGCAGCATGCATGGATGCCTCTGAAGCTGCCTAATTCCACTATTACCCCAAATTCTCCTGCGACAGCCTGGTGGTTACCCTCATGGCAATTATGCTCACCCAGACCAAGAAAGGCGAGGCACATGCCCATCACATGTTAGGGAAGCACCCAACTAGGTGCAACGAAGGTCCATCACCCATGCCCATGCTGGCACTGCTCTCCTATCCCCAGCCACACGATGCAGGCATAAGCCTGACACAGCATGGCGGTGACACCAACAAGTGACCAAGTTAGATGAGGTAGCAGGTGAGCCACCCAAAAATTTAGCCTGATGCAGCATGGCGGTGACAACAGAGTGACCAAGTTAGACTGAGGTAGCAGGAGGTGAAGCATGGATGGTAATTCGAAGGAGGAGGAGGAGGGGTTGGAGGAAGAGGCATAGTAAGTCTGAGAAACCGTGACCGAGGTAGGCCCTGCAATCCTCCAAGTGGGCAGTACATGAGCGGCCCCAGGGTCAGACTCGGTCAGAGTGACCGAGCTATACGACGGTAGCAGGTAGAGCACATAAAAATTTTTGCGTGGCCCTGTATGTGGACGTTGAGGGCCTGGAGGCTGTCTCCTTGAGAAATGCTCAGGGTGGCCGAACGCCGGGCTCGACGGGCGGACCCTTTTCAGGTTATCGATTGTCGAAATGTTGGCTTACATCAAGTTTAGTATCTGTTCTTATCAGTTGCTGTGGCTGTTGGTGGTAAAGTGGTGAGCACAGTGCCGAGACTAGGCAGTTTGGTGCCCTAGGCAAACTAGTCAAATGGTGCCCCCAAATTGGCCCCGCCCATTATTATAAGCCCCTCCTAAATATAATAGGCCACTCCCAGCAAACACTGTACAGCTGAAATGATATTGTTGAGTCCCGCCTGTACACATCATACAGAGAGGGGAGGACGTGTCCTGGCTGCACTGCCTGCCTCACATTATACAATAGACAACAGCAGGCTACAGCAAGGAAGCTCCTTCCCTCTCCTCAGATCCTGCTCAAGGCCTGTGGATCCCCACCACCATCTGCCGCCCACCCGTGACCTGCTGCCCCCCTTGGCTGTCCTCACCCAGCTCTGAATCCTCCTTCTGCAAATGGCAGAGGGAGGAGCCGGGGCATCTCCTTTCCTACATAGCGCCCCATACCTCTTACATCCAGTGATGTCACTTTTGTTGTAGACGTTCTCTTTCCTCATCTTCTCCATTCGGACCAGACCGCCATGAAGATTTTTCAGCCATCTCTCGTATCTGCAGAGATACAAACAGACATTAGTTTCCCACATTTCCATCATCTTCACATCTTCTGAACACCTCATCCTGCCACCCCCAATACTGTGCCCCCTAATACTATACTGCAGAAACTGTCCCCTGAAAAATACAACTACCACACAGATAGTGCCCCCTACAACAATTATTGGCACAGAGTCCCCTAAAAAATAACTGCGTCCGGACACTAATAGTATAAAGATAATGTCCCCAAAAATAATTGTGCTAAATTGATACTGTGCCAGGGTGCCCCCCAAAGTAACAGTGCTCCCCAAAATCCCACCAATAGAAATAATTATCTGCCAGAGCACACTTAATAGTAATGCCCCCATAGTGCCCATACTAGACATCGTGTTCCCCATAGCCCCCAGTAGTAGTAAAGCTCACCATAATACCCCCAAGTAGTAATAATTCACCTTGTAATATGACAGAACAAGAAATACCCCCGCTTAGTGCCTGCAGTTGAGCTAATGTCCACATAATGTATGCTAGTATAAAATACCCCTATATAGTGCCCCAGTAAATGCCCCCATAGTGTCCCCCATAATATGCCAGTAAAAAATGCCCCTTCTTGCTGCCCCCACCAGATGCCCCTATAGTGCTCCTCTCCCCCATAATGTGCCAATAAAAATTGCACCCTTAGTTCCAGATGCCATAGTGCCTCCTATAATGTGCCAGTAAAAAAATACCCCTTTAGCGTTACCAGATGCCCCCCATAGTGCTCCACTCCCCCGTAGTGCCACAAAATAATGCCCCTATAGTGCCACCAGATGCCCCATAATGCCTCCCATAATGTGCCAGTAAAAAATGCCCCCTTACTTAGTGCCAGAAGCCATAGTGCCCCCTATAATGTGCCTGTAAAAAATGCCCCTTTAGAGCCACCAGATTCCCCCATAGTGCCCCCAAATGATGCCCCTATAGTGCTCCACTCCCCCATACTGCCCCCAAGTAATGCCACCAGATGCCCCATAGTGCCGCTCTCCCCTATAGTGTCTCCCATGTGCCTATAAAAATGCCCCCTTATTGCCACCAGATGCCATAGTGCCCCCATAATGTGCCAACAAAAAAGGCCTCTTTAGAGCCCTCATAGTGCCCCTATAGTGCCACCAGATGCCCCATAGTCCAGCTCTCCCCTAGATTGCCCCCCCATAATGTGCCCAAAAAAAGGCCCCCAGATGCCCCCACAGTGCTTCTCTCCCCCATGGTTTTTATTACTGGGGAGGGCGCACTGCGCCACCAATGATGATAACTACGTTTAATACAACTACAGGAGGCGCGTTCCGGCGCAGGATCACATAGCCGGCACCTGATCTGTATTATAGGGAGCTGCAATCAGTGGTAGTTAACCCCTCATGTGCCGCGCCCGTTGGGCTGCTATAGTGCAAACCACTATGGTGGTGACAACAGAGTGAGCGAGTGACACTGCGGGAGCAGGCGAACCACATAAACATTTTTCGTGGCCCTGTATGGCGGTGGTGACAACAGAGTGACTGAGTTAGTATGCGGTAGCTGGTGAAGCACCCAAAAATTTATCCTGACACAGCATGGCGGTCACACCACCAATGACTTTGTCCGACTGAGAATGCAGTGAAATGGCTTTTGTTGAGCCTCCAAATTTTTTTTTCTTTTCGACCCTCAGCAAAAAAAAATTTTTTTAAATGTCGGTACTTGCGCCTCCTGAAAAATTGTTTTGGACTGTCTGTTTGACGCTCCTGAAACATTGTTTTACAGTGTCTGTAGTTGACACTGCGGAAAAATTGTTTGGAGAGAGGGCCTGTAGGTGGCCCTCTGGAAAAATTGTTTGGCGAGAGGGCCTGTAGGGGGCCCTCCGGAAAAATTGTTTAGAGAGAGGGCCTGTAGGTGGCCCTCCGGAAAAATTGCTTAGAGAGAGGGCCTGTAGGTGGCCCTCCGGAAAAATTGTTTAGAGAGAGGGCCTGTAGGGGGCCCTCCGGAAAAATTGTTTGGAGAGAGGGCCTGTAGGGGGCCCTCAGGAAAAATTGTTTAGAGAGAGGGCCTGTAGGTGGCCCTCCTGAAAAATTGATTAGAGAGAGGGCCTGTAGGTGGCCCTCCGGAAAAATTGTTTGGAGAGAGGGCCTGCCAGTTGGCCCTCTAAAAAATTGCGTTTTGGGTCAGCGTTAGGCAAAGACGACAAGGAGGAGGAGGAGTAGGAGGAGTAGAGAAGAGGAATCGGATACATAAGTAATGTTAATCTTTAGCTGCTTTCCCCCGGAGGAGATTTGAATTCCGGTGAAATCCAGGCTTTGTTCATTTTAATAAGCGTCAGCCTATCAGCACTGTCAGTTGACAGGCGTGTACGCTTATCGGTGATGATGCCACCAGCTGCACTGAATACCCGCTCTGACAACACGCTAGCGGCAGGGCAGGCCAGCACCTCCAAGGCGTACAGCGCCAGTTCAGGCCACGTGTCCAGCTTTGAAACCTAGTACTTGTATGGAGCAGAGTGATCGGTCCGGACGTTGGTATGGTCAGCTAGGTACTCCCTCACCATCTTTCTGTAAAGCTCACCCCTACTCTGCCTAGACTGGGGACAGGTGACAGTGTCTTGCTGGGGTGACATAAAACTGGCAAAGGCCTTGGAGAGCGTTCCCCTGCCAGTGCTGGACAAGCTGCCTGCTCGCCTCCTCTTCCCCGTTACTTGGCCCACAGAACCACGCCCTCTGCCGCTAGCGGTGTCAGATGGGAAGGATTGTTTCAGCTTGTGCACCAGGGCCTGTTGATATTGATTCACTCTCATACTCCTTTCCTCTACAGGGATGAGAGTGGAAAGGTTCTGCTTGTACCGTGGGTCCAGGAGAGTGAACACCCAGAAATCGGTGTTTGAAAAAATTCTTCTAACGCGAGGGTCACGGGATAGGCAGCCTAACATGAAGTTTGCCATGTATGCCAGAGTCCCAACACGCAAGAATTCCCTCTTCTCACTGGCCTGACTCTCCATTTCCTCCTCCTCCTCTTCAGCCCATACACGCTCAAGAGTTAAGAAGGACTGAGCATTGGTACCCTCTGCTGTCTCGCCGACATTCTCCTCCTCTTCCTCCTCATCCTCATCCCCCTCCTCCGATATGCGCTGAGAAACAGACCGGAGGGTGCTTTGGCTATCAAGCGACGTATCTTCCTCCACCGTCTCTTGTGACAATCGCAAAGCTTCTGACTTCATGCTGAGCAGTGAGTTTTTCGACAGGCAAAGCAGCGGGATGGTGAGGCTGATAATGGCGGCATCGCCGCTGACCATCTGTGTTGAATCCTCAAAGTTGCTCAACACCTGGCAGATATCAGACATCCACGTCCACTCCTCATTGTAGACTTGAGGAAGCTGACTGACCTGACTACCAGTTCTGGTGGAAGTTGACATCTGGCAGTCTACAATCGCTCTGTGCTGCTGGTAAACTCTGGATAACATGTTTAATGTCGAATTCCATCTTGTGGGCACGTCGCACAACAGTCGGTGAGCGGGCAGTTGTAGCCGGTGCTGCGAGTGGCAGCATCTGTGGTTGACTTGTGGAAATGCGCACAGATGCGGCGCACCTTGGTGAGCAAATCAGACAGATTGGGGTATGTCTTGAGGAACCGCTGAACTATGAGATTGAACACGTGGGCCAGGCATGGCACATGTGTCAGTCTGCCGAGTTGCAGAGCCGCCACCAGATTACGCCCGTTGTCATACACAACCATGCCTGGCTTGAGGTTCAGCGATGCCAGCCACAGATTGGTCTGCGGCGTGATGCCCTGTAATAGTTCTTGGGCGGAGTGCCTTTTGTCACCTAAGCTCAGCAGTTTGAGCACCGCCTGCTGGCGCTTAGCCATGGCACTGCTGCTGCGCCTAGAGCTACCGACTGAAGGCGCCGTGCCCACGGATGGTAATTCGGAGGAGGAGGTGGAGGAGGAGGAGGGGTCGGAGGAGGAGGCATAGTACGTCTGAGAGACCGTGACCGAGGTAGGCCCCGCAATCCTCGGTGTGGGCAGTACATGAGCGGCCCCAGGGTCAGACTCGGTCCCAGCCTCCACCAAGTTAACCCAATGTGCCATCAGTGATATATAGTGTCCCTGCCCGGCAGCACTTGTCCATGTGTCCGTGGTTAGGTGGACCTTCTCAGAAACAGCGTTGGTCAGGGCACGGATGACGTTCTGTGACACGTGCTGGTGTAGGGCTGGGACGGCACATCGGGAAAAATAGTGGCGGCTGGGGACCGAATACCGAGGGGCAGCCACTGCCATGAGGTTGCGAAAGGCCTTGGTCTCTACCAGCCTATAGGGCAGCATCTCCAGGCTCAGCAATTTGGAGATGTGGACGTCGAGGGCTTGGGCATGTGGGTGGGTGGAACTGTATTTCCTCTTGCCCTCCAGCGTCTGCTGTAAAGACAGCTGAACGCTGCGCAGGGACACATTGGTGGAGGTTATGGAGGATCGTGGAGGCGAAGGTGCGGTTTTCTGGCTGGAGGCGCTCGTGCCGGGGACCTGGGCAGGGGGTTGACTAGCAGAGGCAGCGAGTGACACAGGGGAAGGAGCAGTGGTGGGACCCGCAGGAGGTGAACGGCCTTGGTTCCATTGAGTGGGGTGTTTAGCACTCATATGCCTGCGCATGCTGGTGGTGGTTAGGCTAGTAGTGGTGGCACCCCTGCTGATCCTGGTGTGGCACAGGTTGCACACCACAGTCCGACGGTCATCCTCACTTTCTTTAAAGAACCTCCAGACTTGCGAACATCTAGGCCTCGCCACGGGAGCTTCACTACGTGAAACAGTTGCTGCTGATGCACCAGCTCTGGCCCTGCTTCTCTCTCTGGCCATACCACTGCCTCTTCCAACCTGTTCTGGTGCAGCACTCGCCTCCGCCTCAGAAGCACTGTCTTCACTGGGCTTATCAACCCAGCTTGGGTCAGTCACCTCGTCATCCTCCGATTCCTCAGTCTGCTCCCCCCTCGGACTTCCTGCCCTGACAACAACTTCACCACTGTCTGACAACCGTGTCTCCTCATCGTCCGACACCTCTTTACACACTTCTTCCACTAAGTCAACAATGTCATCACCCACAGACTGCGACAGTTGGAAAACTTGGGCATCGGGAAAGAGGTCAGCAGCAACCTGAGAAGTGGTTTGTGACTCTGGGAAGGGTCCAGAAAACAGTTCCTCAGAGTATGCCGGATCGCATTCCAAATTTTCCTGGGAGGGGGCAGACTGGGGGGGAAGGAGGTTGAGGTGGAGGAGCCATAGGAGTGCTCCCTTGGGTAACGTGGGTGCACTGCGTGGAAGACTGACTTGTGGACAAATTACTTGAAGCATTGTCCGCAATCCACGACATCACCTGTTTGCACTGTTGTGGTTTCAACAGTGCTCTACCACGTGTCCCTGTAAGTTCAGACATGAAGCTAGGGAGTATAGCTCTGCGGCGTTCCCCTGCTCCCTCATCAGCAGGTACTGTCTCACCCTGCCCAGGACCAAGGCCTCTGCCCCCTGCAGTAATTGAATGCCCATGCCCACGCCCTCGTCCTCGACCCTTAGCCCTGGGGTTCAACATTTTCTGTATATAAGTGTATTATATATATTAAAAAAAAAAATGGGCCTGCTGTACTGAAACCCACAAACTTGTTCAATCTGAACAAGTTAATATATAGGTGGATAAGTTAGAGCAAAAGTACGTATTTTATTACGTACCGTGCAGTATGGAGCAATTACACTGAAACTATTAGATTAGGCAGACTTGGTCTGCTTAAGTGCAACCCAGACAAATGTCGCACAGAGATTTTTCTAATGTAGCTGTATCAGTGAGAGCAAAAGACCTTTTTTAATTACGTGACGTATAGTATGGGTCACCTGGACAGAAAATACGGATTGTGGTTTGTGGTGACTGGACAGCTGAACTGTGACACACAGAGTGGTTCCACACAGCTGTATGAAATGGATTTGTATCACTGAGATAAAACAACAAAAAACCAAAGTTTTTTTTTTGTGTGTTTTTTTAACGTGACGTGCAGAAACTATCACAGAGCAAACTCAGCCCCTGCTGACTGTGGCTATTTTCACTGCACCCCGGAAAAATGTCGCACTCAGATTTTTCTAATGTAGCTGTATCAGTGAGAGCAAAAGACCTTTTTTAATTACGTGACGTAAAGTATGGGTCACCTGGACAGAAAATACGGATTGTAGTTTGTGGTGACTGGACAGCTGAACTGTGACACACAGAATGGTTCCACACAGCTGTATGAAATGGATTTGTATCACTGAGATAAAACAACAAAAAAAACAAAGGTTTTTTTTTGTGTGTTTTTTTTTTTTACTTGACGTGCAGAATATATCAGAGAGCGAACTCAGCCCCTGCTGACTGTGGCTATTTTCACTGCACCTCGGAAAAATGTCGCTCTCAGATTTTTCTATATCACTGAGAGCAAAAAAAACCTATTTGCAGTCTCCCTGCAAACTGCTGCAAATATGGCGATAGCTGCACTACTAGTGCCAGCCAGCCCAGCCAGAAGGAGACAAAAAAAAGTGTCTTGTAGCCCTTAGAAGGGCTGTTGGGTTCTTTTTGAGATCACTCCTGCCTAACAGAGAACTAAATCCAGGCCCTAACACTCTCCCTGAAACGCAGCAGATCTGTCCCAAACGACATCCAGACAGCCTCTGAGCTGAGCACTGCCGGACGTCACTAGTATATTCTAGGGTCACCTGATCTGGCCAGCCAACCCCTGCTATCGACCCCCCACGTGATGCTGGGGGGTACCGCACAGTCTCCTGGCTAGTGATTGGCTGAGTTGTAGGCGCCAAAAATTCTAAATGCGGGAGATGCCATTTCCTCGAGCATGGCGAGTTACTCGTCCGAGCAGCGAGCACTTACGAGTACCCTAATACTCGAATGAGCACCAAGCTCAGACGAGCATGCTTGCTCATCTCTAGCTAAGACCAAGGCAATTTACAAAGTTTATGCCCATCTTTATCAGGGTAATAGAAAGTTATTTAACAGACAAACTTCATAATATAGTTATCTTTAGCATTCCTCATGGTTTTCCCACTGCCACGGATCGCTGCTGCATCTTTCTACATGCCTGCCTTCTGACTTTCAACATAAGTGGGCCAGCCAACCTCAGGACATTGCATGGAAGAATTAACCAGAGTAATGTCACTGCTAGGAATGGAATGGTGAGCTATTCTAAAGGTATGCATATGAGAAATATATTTAGCATTGTGGGCAATTTTTCTAATCCCCAGAAAAGTTTTAAGCATAGCATCACAAGGTGGAGCTTCTATTGATTGGATTGTGTCAAAGTAACATCCACATGAATTCCAGGACCCAGAGTTTCCCAGCAGAACATTAACTAGTACATCCTTTAGTGCATCCTGGTGCCATCTCCTCCTCAGGTAAGCGACAAACACACCTGGCCATCAACATATCATAAATAAAAATCTAATTCACCAGCTAGGATATCTTTCTACTGAACCATGGTCCAGTTCTAATCCTAAAATGTCAAAATTGCAACAGTTGCACAATTCAGTTCACACCTTGCAAACAGTAAAATACGTAAAAAGGCCACACTACTCAGGCTCGGACTGGCTCACAGGGGTACACATGAATCCTCCGGTGGGCCCCCAGTCCCCCACCCCCTACACAATTGGCACATAACACAGTTGACCTACTGCACTACATACACATATACAATGTACAGCACCTCAACCACCTCATGTAAAAAAACTTGTTAGATTATTTATTATAGTTGAAAGTATCCACACGGTGGGCCCTCAAAATAAATTTTACTGGTGGGCTCTAGGCACCCCAGTCCGACACTGGCACTACTCTTATCAACAGAGAGGTAAAATATCAATCCTTCTTTTCCAGGTCAGAAACGCTTGATGTAGTCACACATCGATACTGGGGTACAGCTTCTTGCTATTCCCCCATTATACAATAAAAGGGCACCAATAGTGAAGCACCGCAAGTCAAGGTAATATTTTTAGATTTATTATACTCACAAAGGATAAAAAGTCACAGGCACATCATAAAATAGCATGTCTTGCTGGGTTAAATATAGAATTAGATCTCAAATCCTGTGTGGTGCAATCCTAGTTAGTGTAGGTGGTTGAATATGATATATATAAACATCATGATTAGTTGTTGGAGTATACCAGTTATGTATATTTGTTTGGTTTTTTTAGGTAAGTAACAGACCTCCCAAGTGTCCCTCTTTTGGAGGGACAGTCCCTCTTTTTGACCCAAGTCCCTCTGTCCCTCTTTGCTCCATAAATGTCCCTGTTTTTGATCTGAGGGATAGATTTGCATTGTTACATTTACAATATTGATCCAGAAAGTGTTTATCTGCTTTGTATCTATATATTAGAGCCCTGCTTGTATATTATTCCATTATTTGATGCAATTTGAATTTTAGAAATTTCTATATTCAGATCATTTTTGCGCTATTTCGTAAGAGAAAACTACTGAAGTGCATAAATTTGCAGGAAAAATTGATTTTTCACGCAATGAACCATAAGTGTCCCTCTTCGAACCCCAAAAAGTTGGGAGGTATGAAGTAATGGAGAGGAAAACATACTCAATGTGATAGCTTACGTGTTTTTTGTGTAAATGACCGATCCAGCGCAATGTTTTAGGTAGGAGGAATTAGATCTTGCTCAGACTGTTTTTTTTTTTCTTTCATTAAGAATTTGTAAGAGTAACCCCCCATTGCCTCATCTTGCACACGTGGTGAATTTTATGAATGAACATGAAGGAGAGTCCTCACAGGCTAAGATTAGGCCATGTGATCGGAAGGTAGTGAAATAGATTATAATTATAAACATTATGAGGGTTCATTTAGTTTGTATAATTGTAGATCCCCTGGGATCACCTATGAGGATATATGTATGATAGATACTAATAAGACGAATGTAGATGTGTATCGTGCCATGTAACTAATACAAGAGGATTAGTAGTTTTGGAGGAGATACCCCTGGTGTGAATAGTGATTGATGGTATATGAAGTATGTAAACCTTTCCTGTGGTTATGAAAGTGAGGTTTTGGGACTAGGTTTCTTAAATAACCTGGAGTGTGTGAGATACAAAGAAAAAAATGAAGTTAGATCATGTGTATTGTTCCCCCCCCCCCCAAAGAGGACAATGATTTATTACTGGGACTTTTTATAATTTTTATACATATTATATAATTTTTATATCCATTCATGATATATTTGGTAAAAGATGTATTTTTGTGAGTGTATTAGCATGTGCATGTGTTTCCAATTAAGAGTTGTAACTATATAAAGATGCTTGAGATAGTGAGTAGGAGGAGCCCCTGACGAAGCGGCAGCGAAACTCGAGTCAGGCTAAGAGGAAGCAAGACATGCTACTTTATGATGTGCCTGTGACTTTTTATCCTTTGTGAGTATAATAAATCTCAAAATATTACCTTGACTGGCAGTGCTTCACTATTGGTTCCCTTTTATAGTATAATAGGGGTATAGCAAGAAGATATACCCCAGTATTGATGTGTGACTACATCAAGCGTTTCTGACCTGGAAAAGGAGGATCGATATTTGACCTCTCTGTTGATAAGAGTAGCGCGGCCGTTTTCCGTATTTTACTAATCCTAAAATGCCCATTGTAATCACTTTCAGTAGTAAATAAGGGTTAGCATGGGCACTCTGAGTGGTCTGCAGCTATGTAAGCAGTCCCATACACATCAAGCTGCAATGCACTATATGCTCTATCATAGTCAACCTTACTAAAGTACAGTACTACTACAGTGCTACAGTAGCTTCTGTGAGACTGGAAAATGGGCTAGCCTTGCTTCACTGCACACACACATCAATGAGTCTTGGGTGCCCATGACCCTGATACCAGGTTTCCAGTTATCCTTCCTTGGGACACTTTTAGTAGGTACTAACCATTGTTTACTGGGAACATCACAAGACCTGCCGATATGGACATTCTTTGACCTAACCATCTAGCCTTCACAATTTGGCCCTTGTCAAGGTTGCTTGGATCCTTACACTTGCACATTTGTCTTGCTGCCAACACATCAACTTCAACAACTGACTGTTGACTCAATGCCTCGGTGTCCCCATACAATGTGCAGCCTGTGGGATACTCTAGGATTTTGTGGAGAAGTTCTTACTCTTTTCACCATACCAAGTATATCTACATGTAAATGCAAAGATGAGCCTCACATTTCTATAGGTAACTATCGGGATATCGATTGGATTGAAAAACCCACACCATAAAAAATAACTGTACCGCAAGTTTATGGTAGGGATGTTAAACATATTCTGCCTTTTCCTCACTAATATGATAAACTATCAGTAAAGATTGCAATAAGCCTGGAGAAGTATGGGATGATATTACATCCTCTTGCCTCGTCACTACAGGGCACTCTGTTAGCTTGTGGTTACAAGCTTCTCTATATAACCCACACTTAAAGGGCAAATATCTTGTGCTGGGAAAATACATGTAAATTCTTTCTCAAGCTCCAAGAACAATAAAATAGACTACCTTGAGATTAACAGTTCTTTTTGCTCTGTACTCAGATAATTGCTTTCGCTTTAATGTCATGTAATGCTTACATTGGCAGACTTTACAAATTTTGAACAAATGAAAAACCTAATCAACAGCCCTCAAACAACATAAAAGAAACACAATCACTTAAGGCTTCATGCACACAACCATATTTTTCTTCAATGTGCTATCTGTTTTAAAATGGATAATACACTGACCCACACAAGTCAGTTCATGATTTACACATCTGTCTGATCCGAGAATCTCACTGCAGGTTCTATTTTTGCTTGTTTTGATGAGAATAGCTCTTTCTATTGATGGGAATGAGAAAAAAACTGAATGTACACGCTATTTTTTGGTGGACTCAAAATCTGACACATCTAAAATTTCTTCTACACTTAAAAAAAATCACAAGAAAATATGTGTTTAAGATGTTATCTTCCTTTTTATCTCACATCATTTTTGGATGCATTCACATATTAGGTAAGATTAGCTTATAATTATCCCTGCCCCTGATCACCATGTTTATCAATGGAGTGATGAGAAAGACTTGTAAGAACTTTTTGTAGGCTACAATGGTACACCTCATCCATGGCGGAAGCAGAGAGATAGACGGTTTTCAAATACGATTCATTCATAGTTATGGTATACCTTTTTTGTTTTTACATATTTTATTATTAGCGGTAAATCAAATACACTTTAAAAACAAAGAAAATAATCCCTCTTCCATAACCCACCCCTACCAGGAAAGAGAGAGAAGAGAAGAGAAGGAAAAATGCAAGCAATAATTGCTCTTCCTCATACATAGGAATCCTTATCTTGTGCAATTAAGATCATCTCATCATAAGAGGGACAATCAATGTACTTTTCACTTAGGGTATGGAGCGGTCCAGTCTCCTCAAATTTTCAAAATTCTGCCATCTTATTCTTTTGAACTGTTATGTTCAGCAGGTGAGAACCCTCTGTCCCACTTGACCAATTTCCTCAGAGGGCTATTCTTCACAATACCTTTGACAGCGAGTATAGGCTTTCCCGAGGGGTATACCTACCTCTGAGGAGGGTTGAGACATGAGGAAACTGGGGCCTGGGTGTGGACCCACTGGACTGACCTCCAGATATATATGGTACACAAAGAGTGAGCTGGGAGACCAAAGGCTGATCAGGTGATGGTGGGGAAAAGTCGCTCTTCCTGCACCTTTATCCTGAAATACCATGATCTAGCCTTCTTCTAGACTCTAAAAGCTCTACAAACAGGGAGAAGATTAAGGGGAAGAGATAACATCCCTACCTAGTTCATCTTGACAGGAGAAAAGGTTCTGTTATTATCCCATTGACCAAAAGCTTCACCATTAGGTGCCTATATAAAGACTATACCCAATCTAAAAATCTATACCCAATCTATACCCAATCTAAAAAAAATAGCCCTGAAACCAAATTTCCTAAGAATTTGCCACAAGAAGGATCACTCCAACCCAGTGGAATGCTTTAATGTCCTCTAATGACAGAGTGGAACATCCTTTCGGCTTTTGTTCTTCTGTTCCTTACATTTATGTATTCAAATGTAGACAGGCACTCACATTTGGGGTATATAGAGAAAAATATCAGTATATTTATTGCACCAACTAATAAAACATGAATATAAAAATGGTATAAAATAAAAACAAAATATGCATTCAAAAATGATATCAAAGAAAATATAAATTTTCTTCTTTTTTCTTCACAGTAAGCTGTAGATTCTGGTCCTTTTATAAATACTGTTTTGTTGCATGTAATTGTATAGGTAATGTCTCTATTGTTCCAGCACCATTACCTTCTACTTGATACACAGTCAAATATATATATATATATGTATATACGTTCTTGTCATCAAATATAGCTAGTTGCCATGTAATGGATATATAGTCAAATAATGGGTTGTTGTCATCAGCTGTAGCCAGTTGCCAGTTGATACACAATCAATAAGTTCTTATCATCCAATGTAACCCGTAGTGGCCTATTCTGGCCTTTCTTTGCTATATTAATAAATGGTTAATGACTGTATATTATTGTCTTTCTCCTGCTATATCAATAGGCCGTTGAACCTATAGCAGTCTGCTCAAGAGTGTAATTGATATAAATTTGTTGTATTGAAGGTATTGATAAGCTAATCATATAGCTTCATAGGTACATCACTGAATTGCCGGTATCAGAAACATAAATCTTTACTCACTGTTGTAGTTATTAGGGTTGTCTTGTTATCCACCATCCATGGCGTCCCACGTGGTGGTTATAACTGCAACACTCACCCCCGATGCCGTGTCTCTCCCGGCCGATACCTCTATTCTTTGTCCGAACGCGATCAACTCTTAGTGTCCCATGTGGTGAGTTCTCAGTATCTCACGTGGGTGATTTTAGTGGGTTTTTTTTTCAGACACGTTTCGAAGTTTTACGAACTTCTTCCTCAGTGGCCATATTTGTTGTTAAGAACTTCCCACTATTTATACCCACTATTGTATCCCATCTAAACCCCCCCTGGATTTTTTTATTTCTTCCATTATTGTCTTGTCTCCCTATATGTTAATGACATTTGATATAAATTTTTATACCATATTTTATCATTTTTATTTTATAGAATTTTTATATTTATGTCTTATTAGTTAGTGCAATAAATATACTCATAATTTTTATCTATATGCCCCAAATGTGAGTGCCTGTCTACATTTGAATACATTATTGACAATTTGACGGTGTGGGTCTTCTAGACAAAGCACCTTTTCTGTAGCAAAAGGGGGGTGAGCCGCTATACTAAGTATATGTATAGATATGGCAAAATAGTTACTTGGCCCGTGTTATTACGAATTGAGAGAAAAACCATCCGAGGGAATAAGTGTTATATAAGAAAACTAAAATTACTTGCAAATAGAGGTATAGCTAAGATTGAGTTTTCAAAAGAGCAATGTTGACTTCTATGGAATAGTACTATATTTCTACTGTATATTGGCTTCCTGACCATATTGTTACATGATAGCCCTAAGCTATCTGATGTATATACTTATTTGTTATGGCAGAGCAAGCAATGTAGCCAATGTGGGTACTGATTCACCACATAAATGCTGGTGCAGCATGTATAAATCCCACAATCAATACATATTGGTCATATGGAATGTTCTGACATTATGTTAAGGCTGCTTACAACAGAGATCTCATTATATCTGAATAGAACTGTGCAGTAAATTTCTCAACATGACAAATGTCCTTATTGTCTTTTACCTGCAGAATTTAGTGTGTAAGAGCCATCGTTATATTGTGAATGCTTCGGACACAATATGTCTGGAATCTCTTGTGATCTCGGAGTACAATTTTTGTGCTCTCACTTGTGGAAAGCATCTGCTTGACATATGAGGAATTTACAACTGGCCACCAAAAGTAAGCTGACGATAGGCATGATGATGATTTTTTTTTTCTAAAGTACTGTACAGTCAATACTAGAGAGGAGCACATTTTTTGAAATTTTTTTTCGATTTTGTGAGTTTTTAAAAAAATGTGATTTGGATGAGACAGAGTAGTTGAACAGTTCAAGGCTACCAAAAGTGGAAAACCTTATTATGAAAAAGAACTGATTAAACAGTTCAAGGCTACCACCAGATTTTCCCTGGTGGTAGCCTAGTAGCAAACTAGGCTTTCTCTCATCTCATCCCATTCCCTTAAGAGGAGTCTACCATCTCGAAAATCAGTTTAAAAGTAAGCATATCACCATGTAGTCTAGGTGCCTGAAACAATTCCATACCTTTATTGTGAAAATCTAGTCCTCTAATCCTGCATTTTTCAGTGCACTGTGGGAGGACTTGCTCCGTTTTAGAGATGAGCGAATCTTCAAAGATTCGCTTCGGCGAATAGTCGCCGAATATTTAAAGAGATTTGTCTCGAATAAGATTCATTTCGGTTCAAGTTGCGTAAAAAAGTATTCATGTTCTGCGAACATTCCCGTGAATATGTACATCTGAGTGTACAAAGTGCGTACGAATCTTTAGCGTATTATTGTCTAGGCCTGCACAAAGAACGGATATACAGTAAAAGTACACTACTTAGGGCTTGTTCACACTTCAGTTATTTGATCAATTATTTCCATCAGTTATTGTGAGCCAAAACCAGGTGCGGGTCAAAAACACAGAACAGGTGCAAATCCTTTCATTACACCTGATCTCTGTGGAACCTCCACTCCTGTTTTTGGCTGACAATAACTGAGGGAAATAACTGATCAAATAACTGATATGTGAACAACCCCTTAACTGAATATGTACGCATTAGCATACAAATTATCAGATGCATAGCATTAGCGTACAAATTATATGATGTGTACGTAGCGTTAGCGTACAAAGATTTAAGAAGAATCTTCCGAAGTGAATCTGAAAATATTCGGATTCGCTTCGGTGTAAAATATTTCCAAGATTCGTATCAAATCTACGAAGTGGCGAATAGATTCGCTTATCTCTACATCGTTTGCTTCCTTCATCATTGCTACTGGTTCTGAAATCTCAGGATGAGGGAGGCACTGGGCAGAGTCATGGTGGAGCAATGGTGCAAAGGTATTAAGAGGTAGACAGATGTTTTTGTGGGCTACAATTCTAAGCCAGATTTGTCATTGTAACTATTTGCAAAAAGTGTACTCCAGTCCCCTGCTTCACACCATGCAGATACTTCAAAAAGGAGAGAACACTGGCTTTAAAAAGTAGCAAAATAGGGCTTTATGGTCAAAAACTCACTGTTGGTGCAAAAAAAAAATACGGAGTAGCATTTGCAGACAAATAGCATTGCAGGTTTAAAAATGAGACAAATTTAATAAACATTTGATAAATTTGGCACAAACTACTGCAACAGAGACTGAAGCAAAGCTGACTTCAAATATTACCCTCATGATAAATTTTCTCCAGTGACAAGTCTGTGCCTATGATGTTGCCAGTTCTAAACAAAATGAGTTATGATTATATTTGTGCTAAGTGGTAGCCAGTTACAGCTCATTCCATGAAGATTACACTTTTGATCTATTTATGGAGTTGTACAGAGGATTCCTCAGACCAAACCATGCATGACAGCCTACAAACGCTTTCTGCTGACAGATCAGTCTAGTGTGGTGTTGATGTCACTTTTGATGAGTGTATATCTATGTAGGAAATTTCAACATCTGTATACTTGATAAATTACTGAGGTTCTAACATAAATATCCAGTATCTCTCAGATAATTCAGCAGAACAGACCTACGGTACATTGTCATCTGTACATTCTGGCTTTTTCTAGAGGGATTCTGTGTTAATAATTTTACTGCAGCATCCATACCACTTAGAACTAGAGATGAGCGAGCACTAAAATGCTCGGGTGCTCGTTATTCGAGACAAACTTTTCCCGGTGCTCGGGTGCTCGTTTCGAGTAACGAACCCCATTGAAGTCAATGGGAGACTCGAGCATTTTTTGCAGGGGACCAAGGCTCTGCCTAGGGAAGGCTGGGTGAAAACCTGGAAACCTCAGAAAATGATGGAAAAACCACGGAAATGGACAGGAAACAGCAGGGGCAGCATGCATGGATGCCTCTGAGGCTGCCTCATCCCACCATTACCCCAAATTCTCCTGCAACAGCCTGGTGGTTACCCTCATGGCAATTGTGCTCACCCAGACCAAGAAAGGTGAGGCACATGCCCATCACATGTTAGGGAAGCACCCAACTAGGTGCAATGAAGGTCCATCACCCATGCCCATGCTGGCACTGCTCTCCTATCCCCAGCCACACGATGCAGGCATAAGCCTGACACAGCATGGCGGTGACACCAATAAGTGACCAAGTTAGATGAGGTAGCAGGTGAGCCACCCAAAAATTTAGCCTGACGCAGCATGGCGGTGACAACAGAGTGACCAAGTTTGACTGAGGTAGCAGGAGGTGAAGCACGGATGGTAATTCGAAGGAGGAGGGGTTGGAGGAAGAGGCATAGTAAGTCTGAGAAACCGTGACCGAGGTAGGCCCCACAATCCTCCAAGTGGGCAGTACATGAGCGGCCCCAGGGTCAGACTCGGTCAAAGTGACCGAGCTACACGACGGTAGCAGGTAGAGCACATAAAAAATTTAGCGTGGCCCTGTATGTGGACGTTGAGGGATTGTGCATGTAGGTGGGCTGAACTTTTTTTCTGCTTGCGCTCCAACGTCTGCTGTAATGACAGCTGAACGTTGCGCAGGGACACATTGGTGGACAGTGTGGAGGATCATGGAGGCGAAGGGGTGGTTTTCCGGCGGAAGGCGCTCGTGCCGGGGTCCTGAGCTGGGGGTTGACTCGCAGAGGCAGCGAGTGACACAGGGGAAGGAGCAGTGGTGGGACCCGCATGAGGGGAACGGACGGCCTTGGTTCCATAGTGTTTAGCACTCGTATACCTGCGCATGCTGGTGGTGGTTAGGCTGGTAGTGGTGGAACCCCCACTTAAAAATTTGGCATCAACTGGTACGGCTGTCAACATTGAGCTTGTGCATGTGTGGTATCGATTCTTCTCAGTTTAAAATCGTATACGTCCCCTATCTTGGGACCATATATTTCATGGATTTTTCGAACACGGAAAAGGAAAAAGAGCTTGCTCTGGCCACGGGAGTGTCTTTTCTACTGCAGCTAAGGGGACGTGTCCATGCTTTGCCTATCACAGGTCAGGAGCCAATTAAAAGAACAACCAAAAAAAATCAGTTCAAAATCTAATATGTCCCCTATCCGGGTAAATTGTTTGGAGAGAGGGCCTGTAGGTGGGGGGCAGGCTGGGGGGAAGGAGGTTGAGCTGGAAGAGCCAGAGGAGTGCCCCCTTGGCTAGCGTGTGTGGTGGTGACAACAGCCGGATGGAGTTCGAATGACAACGCAGGACCCCAACTTTAAATTTAGCATCAACCAGTAGGGTTGTCAACTCTGAAATTTGTCAAATGGGGCATGTGTTGTATGCATTCTTCTCAGTTTAATACCATATACGGCACCTATCCGGAAAAATAGTTTGGAGAGAGAGAAAGAGAGGAAAAAGACGTATTTTTAAAAGTGACGTTCAGTATAGATCAGTTAAGGTGTCAGGGCTGGGATACACAGATAGGGGTAAGTGATCCCTAAGCTTAACCCCAACCCCTTTCCCTGCCTATTGCCCACTCAGGCTAACCCCTGAGTCAACAACCAGAAGACTTGAAATACACTAGAAAAAGTGCAGGGGAAGGGAAGACAAACAAGTCAAACAAGAATCAAATGGGAAGTCAGGTAGCCGCGTCAAAACCAGGAGAGTACGTCAGGAACAAAATCAGCAAGCAAAGAGAAGTCAAAAACACGCCAAGGGTCAAGGAACAACAAGAGTCTAAACTGCAGAACAAAAATAACAACCAGGTAGTAGCAAGGAACTCCAAACACTGGCAGCTAGGAAAACATTAGAGGGCCTTAAATACCTAGCAGACCCCACCCAACCAGCTGACTGGGAGGAGAAAGCAAGGAACCAAAACTTAACTCCTGAGATACCAAATAAACAGAAAATAAACAGACACTATATTGCTCGCGTTTTCCGGCGACCAGTAACAGGCCGCGAGCGAGAGTGCGCACCAGCCACGTCCCTGGCACTTATGACCGTTGCGCGCGTCCCCTGCCTGGGACGCGCATCCACAGCCAGAGACCGCCGGCTGGAGGAGGAGCCTGCCGAAATAGCGGGCGAAGCCTGACCACGGGCAACCACCTCGCCACCAGAGTCAGGGGCAGGACCAGCAGAACGGATGCAATGACTGCCGGTCCTGACAGTACCCCCCCCCTCCAGGAGGGGCCTCCGGACCCTTAGAACTCAGAGATGGTTTAGAAGGATGACTCTGGTGAAACAATCTCACTAAGCGGGGTGCATGCACATCCCTAGCAGGGACCCAAGATCTATCTTCTGGACCGAATCCCTTCCAATGGATGAGGTACTGAAGGGAATTCCTCACGAACCTAGAGTCCAGAACCCTCTCCACCTCATACTCAAGATCTCCATCCACAACAGACGGAGAGGGAGGGTCAGGGAGGGGTACAACAGGGTCAACATAGCGCTTTAGCAGATTTTTATGAAAAGTATTGTGGACCCGCCATTCAGGGGGCAACGCAACCTTGAAAGATACCGGATTAAACACATGAGTTATGACAAAAGGACCGATGAACCTAGGAGCAAATTTCAGAGATGGGACTTTCAATTTGAGGTCTTTAGTAGACAACAAGACTTTATCTCCCACAACAAAAGTTTCAGAGACAATATGTTTATTCCTGGAATGGTGGAGCATTTGGCTTTGTGATTTTTTCAAGTTCTGCTGAACTCGTGACCACACTGTGCACAGTTGGTTAGTTATGGATTCTGCCCGAGGAGTATCAGAAACAGAACACGATGAGAAAGAAAACCTGGGGTGAAAACCATAATTACAGTAAAAGGGTGATGTGAGTGTGGATGAACTAGTGTGATTGTTGATAGCAAATTCAGCTAGCGGGAGATATGAGGCCCACTGATGCTGACAGTCAGAGATAAAGAGACGAAGGTACTGGATCAGCTCCTGATTCATCCTCTCCGTCTGCCCATTGGTTTCAGGGTGAAAGGCAGAAGAAAAGGACAATTTAACTTCTAATTTCGAACAGAAAGCTCGCCAAAACGTAGCCACAAATTGTACCCCCCTGTCGGATACCACCTCATCATGAATACCATGGAGACGAACCACATGCTGGATAAACAGATCAGCCAATTCTTCCGCTGATGGCAGTTTTCCCAACGGAATGAAATGACCCATTTTAGAGAACCGATCCACCACCACTCAAATGACAGTGCACCCCTGGGATGGTGGCAAATCGGTAACAAAGTCCATGGAAATGTTAGACCAGGGTTTGTCTGGCACTGGGAGTGGGAGAAGAGGTCCCTCAGGATGTCTCCTGGGGATCTTTCCCCGCGCACAGACTTGACAAGCCTGAACAAAAGCATAAACGTCAGTATGCATACGTGGCCACCAATAATTTCTTTTCAGTAAATCTAATGTTCCCCGAACACCTGGGTGACCTGCTAGCACTGAACAATGTGTCTCCTCTAACACTCTCAAACGGCAAGACATGGGAACAAACAATTTGCCTTCCGGAAGGTCTTTAGGAGCAGAATTTTGTTCAGCAAGAATTTGAGAAGAGAGGTGAGAGGAGACAGCTGCCAGTACAATACCTGAAGGTAAAATGTTACCAGACTCCGACTCCGACCCCTCAGGAATACCGAAACTCCGGGATAAAGCATCAGCTTTAACATTTTTCGTACCCGGTCGGTAGGTAACAACAAAATTAAAACGTGAGAAAAACAAGGCACATCTGGCCTGACGAGCATTGAGACGTTTTGCATTATCAAGATACACCAGGTTTTTATGGTCTGTGATCACTGTCACTGGGTGAAGAGCTCCCTCCAAAAAATGGCGCCACACTTCAAAAGCCCATTTGATGGCAAGGAGCTCGCGATTCCCAATATCATAATTTCTTTCACATGAAGAGAATTTTTTAGAGAAAAATGCACATGGCCTGAGGTTTGTGAGAGCAGAAGACCCTTGAGATAATACTGCCCCTACACCGACCTCAGAAGCATCTACCTCTACAATGAAGGGTTGAGAGAGATCAGGCTGAATCAACACAGGGGCTGTAGAAAAAGCTTTCTTGAGCTCCTGAAACGCAGAGTATGCTGCAGGAGACCAGTTACTAGGATCAGCCCCCTTGCGGGTAAGATCCGTGAGTGGTTTGGCGATTACAGAAAAGTTTTTTATAAAGTTTCTGTAGTAATTGGCAATACCTAGAAACCGTTGAAGGGATTTTAAGTCAGTGGGGCGGACCCACTCTGCTATCGCCTGAACCTTACATGGATCCTTCTGTACATCGGAAGGAGTGACCACATAACCCAGAAATGAAACCTTTTGCACACAAAAAATACATTTTTCCAACTTAGCGAACAAAGAGTTTTTTCGCAACCGGGACAACACAAGGTGAAGATGTTCATGATGGGTGGGCAGATCTGGAGAAAAAATCAGGATGTCATCCAGATAGACCACCATAAAGACCCCAATAACATCATGAAAAATAGTATTCATAAAACCTTGGAAGACAGCTGGGGCATTACTCAGACCGAAAGGCATAACAAGATATTCAAAGTGCCCCAGTGGTGTGTTAAAAGCAGTCTTCCATTCATCTCCTTCCCGAATCCGAATCAGATTATACGCTCCCCTTAGATCTAATTTGGAGAACCAATTAGCCCCAGAAACCTGATTCAGAAGGTCCGGAATAAGAGGAAGGGGTCCAGAGTTCTTGACCGTGATTTTATTTAATTCGCGGTAATCAATACACGGCCTTAACCCACCATCTTTTTTCTCCACAAAAAATAACCCAGCCCCCGTTGGGGACTCAGAAGGTCTAATATGCCCAATAGCCAAGCTTTCATCAATATACTGCTTAAGCGGCTCTCTTTCAGGTACAGACAGATTATAAATACGACCCTTAGGCAGCTTGACTTTGGGCAAGAGATCTATCTTACAGTCAAAATCCCTATGAGGAGGAAGGACTTGAGACAGGGGTTTGGAGAATACATCTGCGAAATCAGAGATAAACTCCGGGATCCCAGCATCACATGCAATCGTGGTACAGAGTGAGACCTGAGACATATGGGCCTTACACTGAGGACCCCAGCGAACAAGATCCAGTGTACCCCAGTCAATAACTGGATGATGTTCCTGGAGCCAAGGCATCCCCAGAATAACGTTCACCGACAAATTTTTCATAACCAGAAAAGAACAATATTCTATGTGTAGTGCACCCACCACCAATTTTATCTCGGGGGTGCGGAATTTGACCAAACCAGCACGCAATGGGGTCATATCCACACTTGATACTAGGATAGGAGGGGACAACGGAATCATGGAAGACAAAACCTGGGACACAAAATCCAAGTCGATGAAATTAGCGGCTGCACCCGAGTCCAGAAAAGCCAGACCTGTACATGAGGCTGACTGGACCTCAATAGTGCAGGGCAAAAACATTTTAGAAATTTTAGGGAGTACCTGAGCTCCTAGGCAGTCCTCCCGACAACTGCCTAGGAGCGGAAGTGTTTCCTGCTGTGACTTCTTGGGACAGGCATTTAGCTGATGTTCGGGACTCCCACAGTAGAAACATAGTCGATTCTTCCGGCGATGTTCCCTCCTCTGCTCTTGGGGGATACTGCCAAGCTCCATTGGTTCAGGCCCAGGTAGAGATGAGACCGTACTGAGGGTCGGCCGAGGAGCGGGGGACACCCAAGGTGGTAGTCTGAACCTTAGGAGTCGATCTGCCCGGATGGCAAGGGTCATAGCTTCGTCAAGCGTTTTAGGTTCTGCATGAGCTAATAATAAGTCTTTTACCTGGTCTGAGAGGCCGGTCATGAATAGGTCTTTCAAGGCCTGATCGTTCCACCCCGAATCCGTCACATACTGTCTGAACGTAGCACAATATTCTTCCGCCATTTGTCTACCCTGACGGAGGGATAAGAAGTGGGAAACTGCTAACGTAGGTCGGTCTGGTTCATCATAAATCTGACCCAGTGCAGACAAAAAAACTGTCCAGAGAAGAGCACAGAGGTGAATCAGGAGTTAAGGAAAGCGCCCAATTTTGCGGGTCACCCCGCAGGAGAGACATAACCAGCCCCACCTTTTGCGCTTCTGTCCCAGAGGACTGAGGTCGTAAAAAAAAATAAAGTTTACACCCTTCCCGAAATGAAAAAAATTTCTTATGGTCGCCGGAAAAAAGGTCGGGAAGGGGAACCTTAGGTTCAGGTGCAGGTGACTGAACGGCCGGAGGTGGCACCGGGACCATAGCATACATGTCTTCCTGAACCTGAAAGCGGATAGCCAGATCTTGAACCAACTTGGTCAAGGCCTGGACCTGCGCGACCACAGCTGACATAGGCTCCATAGGTGGAGAGAACGTCGCTGGTTGTATGCAGGTTGCAGGCCTCTTTTGGCCAGTGTTTCTGTCAGGGCTGGGATACACAGATAGGGGTAAGTGATCCCTAAGCTTAACCCCACCCCCTTTCCCTGCCTATTGCCCACTCAGGCTAACCCCTAAATCGACAACCAGAAGACTTGAAATACACTAGAAAAAGTGCAGGGGAAGGGAAGACAAACAAGACAGACAAACAAGAATCAAATGGGAAGTCAGGTAGCCGCGTCAAAACCAGGAGAGTACGTCAGGAACAAAATCAGCAAGCAAAGAGAAGTCAAAAATACGCCAAGGGTCAAGGAACTACAAGAGTCTAAACTGCAGAGCAAAAATAACAACCAGGTAGTAGCAAGGAACTCCAAACACTGGCAGCCTGGAAAATATTAGAGGGCCTTAAATACCTAGCAGACCCCACCCAACCAGCTGACTGGGAGGAGAAAGCAAGCAACCAAAACTTAACTCCTGAGATACCAAATAAACAGAAAATAAACAGACACTATATTGCTCGCGTTTTCCGGCGACCAGCGAGAGTGCGCACCAGCCATGTCCCTGGCACTTATGACCGTCGCGCGCGTTCCCTGCCTGGGTCGCGCATCCACAGCCAGAGACCGCCGGCTGGAGGGGGATCCTGCCGAAATAGCGGGCGAAGCCTGACCACGGGCAACCACCTCGCCACCAGAGTCAGGGGCAGGACCAGCAGAACGGGTGCAATGACTGCCGGTCCTGACATAAAGAGAAAGAAAGGAGTTTATGAAATGGATTTGTATCACTGAGAGCGAAAGAACCTATTTTTTTACGTCACGTGCAGTATAGATAACTTGGAGATAAAAAGGGGAATGTGCAGACTTGGGCTGCTATAGTGCAAACCACTATGGTGGTGACAACAGAGTGAGCGAGTGACACTGCGGTAGCAGGCGAACCACATAAACATTTTTCGTGGCCCTGTATGGCGGCGGTGACAACAGAGTGACTGAGTTAGTATGCGGTAGCTGGTGAAGCACCCAAAAATTTAGCCTGACACAGCATGGCGGTTACACCACCAATGACTTTGTCCGACTGAGAATGCAGTGAAATGGCTTTTGTTGACCCTCCAAAAATCTTTTTCTTTTCGGAGTACATAAAGTCGACCCTCAGCAAAAATTTTTTTTTTTAAATGTCGGTACTTGCGCCTCCTGAAAAATTGTTTTGGACTGTCTGTTTGACACTCCTGAAACATTGTTTTACACTGTCTGTTGTTTGGAGAGAGGGCCTGTAGGGGGCCCTCCGGAAAAATTGTGGTAAAAGAGTGCCAGTTGGACCTCTAAAAAAAATGGCGTTTTTTGGGTCAGCGTTAGGCAAAGACGACAAGGAGGAGGAGGAGGAGCAGAGAAGAGGAATCGGATACATAAGTAATGTTAATCTTTAGCTGCTTTCCCCCGGAGGAGATTTGAATTCCGGTGAAATCCATGCTATGTTCATTTTAATAAGCGTCAGCCTGTCAGCGCTGTCAGTTGACAGGCGTGTACGCTTATCGGTGATGATGCCACCAGCTGCACTGAATACCCGCTCTGACAGCACGCTAGCGGCAGGGCAGCCAGCACCTCCAAGGCGTACAGCGCCAGTTCAGGCCACGTGTCCAGCTTTGAAACCCAGTAGTTGTATGGAGCAGAGTGATCGGTCCGGACGTTGGTATGGTCAGCTAGGTAATCCCTCACCATCTTTCTGTACAGCTCCCCCCTACTGTGCCTAGACTGGGGACAGTTGACAGTGTTTTGCTGGGGTGACATAAAACTGGCAAAGGCCTTGGAGAGCGTTCCCCTGCCAGTGCTGGACAAGCTGCCTGCTCGCCTCCTCTCCCCCGCTACTTGGCCCACAGAACCATGCCCTCTGCCGCTAGCGGCTTCAGATGGGAAGGATTGTTTCAGCTTGTGCACCAGGGCCTGTTGATATTGATTCACTCTCATACTCCTTTCCTCTACAGGGATGAGAGTGGAAAGGTTCTGCTTGTACCGTGGGTCCAGGAGAGTGAACACCCAGTAATCGGTGTTTGAAAAAATGCTTCTAACGCGAGGGTCACGGGATAGGCAGCCTAACATGAAGTCTGCCATGTGCACCAGAGTCCCAACACGAAAGAATTCCCTCTCCTCACTGGCCTGACTCTCCATTTCCTCCTCCTCCTCCAAGTCCTCCTCTTCAGCCCATACACGCTCAAGAGTTAAGGACTGAGCACTGGTACCCTCTTCTGTCTCGCCGACATTCTCCTCCTCTTCCTCCTGATCCTCATCCCCCTCCTCCGATACGTGCTGAGAAACAGACCGGAGGGTGCTCTGGCTATCAAGTGACGTATCTTCCTCCGTCTTTTGTGACAAGCGCAAAGCATCCGACTTCATGCTGAGCAGTGAGCCGCTGACCATCTGTGTTGACTCCTCAAAATTGCTCAACACCTGGCAGATATCAGACATCCACATCCACTCCTCATTGTAGACTTGAGGAATCTGACTGACCTGAATACCAGTTCTGGTGGAAGTTGACATCTGGCAGTCAACAATCGCTCTGCTGGTAAACTCTGGATAACATGATTAATGTCGAATTCCATCTTGTGGGCACGTCGCACAACAGTCGGTGAGCAGGCAGTTGTAGGCAGCGCTGCGCTGCCCTGAGAGTGGCAGAATCTGTGGTCGACTTGTGGAAATGTGCACAGATGCGGCGCACCTTGGTGAGCAAATCAGACAGATTGGGGTATGTCTTGAGGAACCGCTGAACTATGAGATTGAACACGTGGGCCAGGCATGGCACATGTGTCAGTCTGCCGAGTTGCAGAGCCGCCACCAGGTTACGCCCGTTGTCATACACAACCATGCCTGGCTTGAGGTTCAGCGGTGCCAGCCACAGATCGGTCTGCGCCGTGATGCCCTGTAATAGTTCTTGGGCGGAGTGCCTTTTGTCACCTAAGCTCAGCAGTTTGAGCACCGCCTGCTGGTGCTTAGCCACAGCACTGCTGCTGCGCCTAGAGCTACCGACTGAAGGTGCCGTGCCCACGGATGGTAATTCGGAGGAGGGGTCGGAGGAGGAGGCATAGTATGTCTGAGAGACCGTGACCGAGGTAGGCCCCGCAATCCTCGGTGTGGGCAGTACATGAGCGGCCCCAGGGTCAGACTCGGTCCCAGCCTCCACCAAGTTAACCCAATGTGCCGTCAGTGATATATAGTGTCCCTGCCCGGAAGCACTTGTCCATGTGTCCGTGGTTAGGTGGACCTTCTCGGAAACAGCGTTGGTCAGGGCACGGATGACGTTCTGTGACACGTGCTGGTGTAGGGCTGGGACGGCACATCGGGAAAAATAGTGGCGGCTGGGGACCGAATACCGAGGGGCAGCCACCGCCATGAGGTTGCGAAAGGCCTCGGTCTCTACCAGCCTATAGGGCAACATCTCCAGGCTCAGCAATTTGGAGATGTGGATGTTGAGGGCTTGGGCATGTGGGTGGGTGGAACTGTATTTCCTCTTGCGCTCCAGCATCTGCTGTAAAGACAGCTGAACGCTGCGCTGGGACACATTAGTGGACGCTGTGGAGGATCGTGGAGGCGAAGGTGTGGTTTTCCGGCGGGAGGCGCTCGTGCCGGGGTCCTGGGCAGCGGGTTGACTAGCAGAGGCAGCGAGTGACACGGGGAAGGAGCAGTGGTGTGACCCGCAGGAGGTGAACGGCCTTGGTTCCATTCAGTGGGGTGTTTAGCACTCATATGCCTGCGCATGCTGGTGGTGATTAGGCTAGTAGTGGTGGCACCCCTGCTGATCCTGGTGTGGCACAGGTTGCACACCACAGTCCGACAGTCATCCTCACTTTCTTTAAAGAACCTCCAGACTTGCGAACATCTAGGCCTCGCCAAGGGAGCTTCACTACGTGAAACAGTTGCTGCTGATGCACCAGCTCTGGCCCTGCTTCTCCCTCTGGCCACACCACTGCCTCTTCCAACTTGTTATGGTGCAGCACTCGCCTCCGCCTCAGAAGCACTGTCTTCACTCGGCTTATCAACCCAGCTTGGGTCAGTCACCTCATCATCCTCCGATTCCTCAGTCTGCTCCCCCCTCGGACTTCCTGCCCTGACAACAACTTCACCACTGTCTGACAACCGTGTCTTTTCATCGTCCGACACCTCTTTACACACTTCTTCCACTAAGTCAACATTGTCATCATCATCATCACCCACAGACTGCGACAGTTGGAAAACTTGGGCATCAGGAAAGAGGTCAGCAGCAAACTGACTCTGGAGAGGGTCCAGAAAACAGTTCCTCAGAGTATGCCAGATCGCATTCCAAATTTTCCTGGGAGGGGGCAGACTGGGGGGAAGGAGGTTGAGGTGGAGGATCCAGAGGATCCAGAGGAGTGCTCCCTTGGGTAACGTGGGTGGACTGCGTGGAAGACTGACTGGTGGACAAATTACTTGAAGCATTGTCCACAATCCACGACATCAGCTGTTCGCACTGTTGTGGTTTCAACAGTCCTCTACCACGTGTCCCTGTAAGTTGAGACATGAAGCTAGGGAGTGTAGCTCTGCAGCGTTCCCCTGCTCCCTCATCAGCAGGTACTGTCTCACCCTGCCCAGGACCACGGCCTCTGCCCCCTGCAGTAATTGAATGCCCACGCCCTCGTCCTCGACCCTTAGCCCTGGGGTTCAACATTTTCTGTATATAAGTGTATTATATATAAAAAAAATAATAAATGGGCCTGCTGTACTGAAACCCACAAACTTGTTCAATCTGAACAAGAAAATATATAAGTGGATAAGTTAGAGCAAAATTACGTATGTTATTACGTACTGTGCAGTATGGAGCAATTACACTGATTCTATTAGATTAGGCAGACTTGGTCTGCTTAAGTGCAACCCAGACAAATGTCGCACAGAGATTTTTGTAATGTAGCTGTATCAGTGACAGCAAAAGACTTTTTTTAATTAAGTGACGTACAGAATGTGTCACCTGGACAGAAAATACGGATTGTGGTTTGTATATAGGTGGATAAGTTAGAGCAAAATTACGTATGTTATTACGTACCGTGCAGTATGGAGCAATTACACTGAAACTATTAGATTAGGCAGACTTGGTCTGCTTAAGTGCAACCCAGACAAATGTCGCACAGAGATTTTTGTAATGTAGCTGTATCAGTGACAGTAAAAGACCTTTTTTAATTAAGTGACGTACAGAATGTGTCACCTGGACAGAAAATACGGATTGTGGTTTGTGGTGACTGGACAGCTGAACTGTGACACACAGAATGGTTCCACACAGCTGTATGAAATGGATTGGTATCACTGAGATAAAACAACAAAAAAACTTTTTTTTGTATTTTTTTTTTGTATTTTTTTTTTAACGTGACGTGCAGAAACTATCAGAGAGCAAACTCAGCCCCTGCTGACTGTGGCTATTTTGACTGCAACCCAGACAAATGTCGCACAGAGATTTTTGTAATGTAGCTGTAGCAGTATAAGCAAAAGACCGTATTTGATTACGTGACGTACAGTATGGGTCACCTGGACAGAAAATACGGCTTGTGGTTTGTGGAGAGTGGACAGCTGAACTGTGACACACAGAATGGTTCCACACTGCTGTATGAAATGGATTTGTATCACTGAGATAAAACAACAAAAAAACTATATTTTTATATATATATATATTTTTTTATATATTTTTTTATATATATATATATATATTTTTTTTTAACGTGACGTGCAGAAACTATCAGAGAGCAAACTCAGCCCCTGCTGACTGTGGCTATTTTGACTGCAACCCAGACAAATGTCGCACAGAGATTTTTGTAATGTAGCTGTATCAGTGACAGCAAAAGACCGTATTTGATTACGTGACGTACAGTATGGGTCACCTGGACAGAAAATATGGATTGTGGTTTGTGGTGAGTGGACAGCTGAACTGTGACACACAGAATGGTTCCACACTGCTGTATGAAATGGATTTGTATCACTGAGTTAAAACAATTAAAAAGAATTGTTATATATGGCGATAGCTGCACTACTAGTGCCAGCCAGCCCAGCCAGGAGACAAAAAAAAAGTCTTATAGCCCTTAGAAGGGCTGTTGGGTTCTTTTCAGATCACTCCTGCCTAACAGAGAACTAAATCCAGGCCCTAACACTCTCCCTGAAACACAGCAGCTCTGTCCCTAACGACATCCAGACAGCATCTGAGCCGAGCACCGCGGGCAGTCACTAGTATATTCCAGGGTCACCTGATCAGGCCAGCCAACCCCTGCTATCGACATGTAAGGGCCCCACGTGATGCTGGGTGTACCGCAGAGTCTCCTGGCTTGTGATTGGCTGAGTTTATAGGCGCCAAAAATTCAAAATGCGGGAGATGCCATTTCCTCGAGCATGGCGAGATACTCGTCCGAGCAGCAAGCACTTAAGGCCCTTGTAGACGGGCCGATGTGTCTCCCTGCCCGAGCGCCGATCAGCGACATCGGCGCTCATGCAGGGAGCCTTTACACGGCCCGATGAATCGAGCGCCGGGCCGCACGAGTGATCGCTGTATCACTCATGTGGCCGGGAAGCTCCATACTGTCAGGCGCACATCGCCTGTTTACACAGGGTGATGTGCGCCCGACAGATTGGATCTTTTGTACAAACCAAAAGATCCAATCAGCCGATGAACGAGCGTTTTACTCGTTTGTCGGCTGATTAGGGCCACTTTTACACGGGCCGATTATCGGCACTACCGTTCCTAGGAACGCTTATTCGGCCGATAATCGGCCCGTGTAAAAGGACCTTTACAAGTACCGTAATACTCGAACAAGCACCAAGCTCGGACGAGCATGCTCGCTCATCTCTACTTAGAACCTAAGTATAAGTCTAAGGGGCTGTTCAAACGGCATAGGTAGGAAAGAGGATTGGACCACTGCAAGCTAATGACTGGAATGGCATCTGCACTAAATGCAATACAGATCTAATTAACAATTCACATAAAATTACCCAGTTCTTTATTCTGCACTGGATTTATTAGGGCAGTTTAGAGTGAAGCTGAGATCATCTGCAGAATGTCCAAGGTGCTCTATGCTGGATGCAGATATATGCCATATGGAGATTAGTGACCAAAAATACAACTGTTTTGGGAGAATATAAATTGAAATTATTGGTGATGCCTACAAATCACATCTATATAACTCAATGCAGATTTGTATATTGGTAACATGACACAGATCTTTGGCCCTAATATGGACAATCAAATGATATATAAACTTTAGTTTTTTTGGGTTGGTTGATAATGGATAATGGTTAGAAAATGGTTGTCCTCATATACCCCAACAATGGGTGAATGGAGAACTCTTGTGCATAAAAAAAATTCAATTTTTAACAACAAAGAAATTGCTTCTTGGGTGAACCTATTTGGTAATAATTTTTTGAATAATATTGAGTTCAGCTATTTTTTTTTCTCTCACAGTAAAACCTTGTCACAAGTCTGTAGGGGGTGGATTTTGTTTTGCGATATGGAGTTTAGGTTGGATGTAGGATAGGGGAGGGCTAAGACAACAGGAAAAAATTGTGTATGTCATGTTGTATTTTGTGTAATAATTTTACTAATACATTTTATTAAAGGGGGTGCCCAAGTTATTTTTTGTTCTTTGTATGTTTCTAACTAAGCAAATGTAAGGGGTTTTCAATTCACTTACTTCATCTACATTGGATCTGTTCTCTTAGTTAGCCAAGCATCACCTGTGATGTCAGCTTCTTTCACTCCTCTGATGACGTTCCGTGCACAAGCCTGAGGGAGCAGGAGGAGCAGGTCTGCCTCTGTGCATAAAAGGCCATTGGGAAGGCTGTGCTGGGTGAAGCAACAAGCCACTCCACCTGCACTGACGATCTTCTGGCTGAGCTGTCTGCCCTGTGTTTCCCCTCCCACTGGATTCTTGAGCAACATTTAACCCCTTCTACCATCAGCGGCACAGACTCAGGGCTGGAGGCTCTGCCTCAGCTACTGAGCAGCTGAAGGGTTTCCTCTTCTCCAGGCACTGAAGAGACAAACGCATGTCACAGGATCTTCCCTCCCTCCTCACCCTGCAAACACAGTGCTGATAATGACCTGAGGAGTTCTGTTAGGCCTGTTTCACATTACTGATACAGACTGTGCCAGGATCTATTCAGGGAAAAACTGAATGCAATTGTGTTCAGTGTGTGTGTTTTTTTCTGCCCAGATTGTATCTGGTTTGGATGCAAATTATATGAGGAGTTGGGTTTTAAACATATACGTCAATATCTGGAGAGTTGTTCTGAATTCATCATATGCAAACAGAGATCTCTTGGGTATAACTGTATGAATGTAAAAATCATGTTAACCAATGTCAAATATAAAATAGTAAGCAAGCGCATGCATTTTTTGCCAAATTGTATTGTATTTCCATCAGATGCACATTTACACATAACAATTATTGCTACCACTGGTGCTCTTGGTGCTCGTTTCAGGCATGTGTCTGCCTCACTTCTCAGGTACAACAAAGTCCTTTGAGGCTTTGACCCCTTTTCATTAGACTGTGCTTATCTATTCTTTCTATACATATATATTTAAAGGAGTTTTCCGAGATCTTTATACCGATGACTTATCCTCAAGATAGGTCACCAGTATCTGATCAATGGAGATCCCACACCCATGACCCACGTCGATCAGTTGTTTGAGATGGCACTGGCGCCTGCAGTAGCGCCATGGCCTTCTCACTGCTTTCCCTAGGTCATGTGATATAACATTCATTAGTCACATGACCTAGGTGCAGCTCAGCTCCATTGAAGTGAAAGGGGCTGAGCTGTGATACCAAGCATAGCTGCTATATACTGTGCTGCTATGTAAGTTACTGTGCTTGGAGAGCAGAGAGAAAGCCACGGAGCTACGGCAAGTGCTGGTTCCTATTCAAACAGCTGATCGGCGGGGGTCCCGGTTGTCTGAGGATAGGCCATAGGATAGGTCATCTGCAAAAAGATCTCGCAAAACCCTTTTAAGTGTTCTACAATATAAATTACTGTATATTCCAACAATCCTCATACTCATGTTAAGGATATAATTTGTAAATGACACCCCAGAATATAAATAGTCTTTGAATTTTACCATCACAGTGAAGAGCATGGCATCTGAGAGGAAGTATTGATGAACACCAGAATTGTAAAGACCACATTAGCTTTCCCCATGATTTAATACGTGTAAAACAATCTTAACTAGAAACAGACGTCACACATAAATTAATTTCACTGTGTGATATCCTTTCAATACTTGTAGAGCCACAAGCCAGATCAATCTTAGTAGGGAGAACATTGACTCTAACCAAAAATGAAAGATTGTTTGGATAAAGTTGTTGGTGGATATTGGATACCCTTGAAATAGCAGCAAATCTGTTACAAATATGTCAAGTGGAGACTTTAATTGTATCATTATTTTATCTTATTGATCTCACTTGATCTGCAGTAGGTGGTCCACACAGAACATGAACATAAAACCTAAAGCTATATAATCTGTATAATGAGTCATCAGTGGTATTATGTAGACTGAAATTCAGTTTATATTACGCTTTCAGCAGTTATGAATTCAGTATTCAGTAAAATATATTGGCTAAGAGTCTCAGATTTTATCATATCAGAA
This sequence comes from Rhinella marina, assembly GCA_900303285.1. Taxonomy (NCBI): domain Eukaryota; kingdom Metazoa; phylum Chordata; class Amphibia; order Anura; family Bufonidae; genus Rhinella; species Rhinella marina. The sequence goes on along the minus strand of ONZH01018802.1, from coordinate 253,049 downwards.
TGAGGTCTTAGTTTATACAGTATATATTTTTTGCATCTATTTTTGTGCACTAATATTATTTTTCTGTGATTTACTTTGATATATATAGCCACTGACATCCGCAATCATTATTATCACATCATGCAGGATGTTTTTATCCTTTTGTTTCTGTGAGTTTTGCTTAGTTTATAACATGTACCTGAGGGAGTGGCACCTTCAGGTGTGAATGCGCTCTTAGCTTATCATGAGTAGCATTCTTGTGCACTTTTGCTCTTCCTATCAAATTGAGCACCTTGATTGCGTGGTACATATAGGTGTGTTTGCTCCTCCTCTCATCGGTTGCTGTATGCACATAGAGGTCACTAGGAGCAACACACCTATATGAGCAGCGTCCATGCTCCTAGATATAGATGCCCAACGGCATAGTTAGGTTTAGCGTAGGACCTGCCTGACCTGAGACCACTGTGACTCTGGGTAGGTGGGCACAGATGTGTTTTGATCAAAATATATTGGCTAAGAGTCTCAGATTTTATCATGTCAGAATGAGGTCTTAGTTTATACAGTATATATTGTTTGCATCTATTTTTGTGCACTAATATTATTTTTCTGTGATTTACTATGAATTCAGTATAGTCTTGGAGGACAAGTTATGAGCTCCTGTTGTGACCTCTCCAAAGTTTCTCTGAAGCATTAGTGCATTTTACCAAAAACATAAAAAAATATATTTTTAGTAAACCAAACTTCCATTGACAATTGATATTTTTCATGGATCCTACCAAGTTCTGAAGGATCTCCTTGCCTTGGAAAGTCTGTGAGGAGTTGGGTTTTACACATATAAGTCAATATCAGGACAGTTGGTCTGAATTCATAATATGCAAATAGAGATCTCTAGGATATCACTATATACATATAAAAATCATATTAGCACATAGAGGACCTTCTCCGTACATGTACAGTGCTGCTGGATGTGACTTAAGCCCCAGCGCCATACAGGTATGCTGACACATTAACCCCTTTTATGCCGTGGCATAGAAAGTGATTGTCGACGTTATGGCTCCCCATCTGGTTCCTGCACTGCAGTAACAACCGAAAAAAGTACCATGAAACAAAAATAAGACCAAAATATACAAATCTTTATTAGCATAATTCTACAATAAATATAATCACATCAGAGAGTAGGCATGATAACAAATAACAGACACTAAGAAAAGACTGCATGTAAGGGGGACAGGTCACAGCTGCAGTAAATGATCACCCAAAGCAATAAATACACATGATTTCCACCGAAGTGGATATGAATCAAATCGGGTGCACAACTGCAGCATACCTATACCAATATGTCACAAATAATATAGATGAAAGTAAAAATGTCCGGGTATGCTACAATCCACAGTACTTTAAGGCTATCACATAACACTTCAATCAGAGAAATAACCTCATTATCACACCACCATAAAGGCACTAGGATAATTCAGCGTTATCATATATCGCAAGGGGAAACGCAGCGATCAACATAAGCTAAAAAGTAATATCATAAGATATAGAATGATGATCACTGAGTAATCCACAGCAATAGAAGATAACACAATGTCTCACACAATGATCCAAAGATGCTGTGATGCTGTGGACAAAAACATCCCAATGTGAATATGTACTGAAAATAACTCACATACCCTGAGACATAGTGGACATACTGGGAAGGAGACTGTCCCTCTCCACGCATCGGTACCTCGACTCGCGTTTCGCCACTCAAGCTTCGTCAGGAGGCACTGCAGTGACAGGGACCAATGGCTGTGAAGGCAACAGGGCTAGACTGCCACAGACCCTGGCTGGGTCTCACAGGCAGGCTGTCAGTGCGTTTCTAAACCATAAAACGCCTATGTGGTCAAAGTGCTCAGTACAACCCTTTATAAATTCCTTAAGGGATGTAGTTTACAAATTTTTTTTCAGGGTCTCTTCAAATACAAAATGATGCCCAAAAAGCATTCTAGCTAAATCTGCTCTCCAAAAAGCATATGGCACTCCTTTCCTTCTGACCACTGCCATGTGCTCTGGCTGGCATCTTCGCTTTTGAAAAAAAAAAATGTTAAAAAATAATAAATTGTAGAACATAAATGTCACAAATAATTATGTACAAATTCATATGTATAATCTAATAACAATAAAATATTAAAGAAATTAATTTAAATATGTCTAACAGTAAAATACAAAAATAAAAAAATAAATCATAAATTAGTAAACGCACAAAATGAAGAAAAAATGAAAAAAAGTCAAAAATTTAAAATAAAACACAATTATAAGAAAAAATAAAGACGTAAATAATATTATTGTACCAATCATTAATAACTAAATGCAAGGAAAATTTTAATAAATAAAGACATGCCAGTAAACCAAAGAACAAAAATCTCTTCAAATACAAAAATGATGACCAAAAAGCATTCTAGCTAAAATCTGCCTCTCCAAAAAAGCATATTGCACTCCCTTTCCTCTGGACCACTCCATTATCTAGCAGTACACCAAAAAAAAAAAACAAAAAAAAAAGATCAAAATATACATTAGAAACTGCTAAAGGAAAATACAACCAAAAAATAGAAAAAAAAATAATTTTAAGCCCATTTTTAATTCTTACTACACAGATTAAATACATAAGCAATAAAGAACAAATTTTATATCATCGCATCATAAAACTAAAATATAATATAAAAATGAAACCCAAAACAAGAAATAAAATAACAGGGTCAGTTTTACCACATAAGGAACACTGTAAAAATAAAACCTATAAAACTGTGTCAGAATTGCTTTTTTTCCAGTTGTACCCTATTTGGAATTTGCTTCCAACTTCCCACTACATTGTATGTGATAATAAATAGTGCCATTAAGAGCCAAAGAACAAGCCTTCATACAGCAATGTGAATGGAAAAATAAAAATGTTTTGGCTCCAGGAAGGCAAAGAGTGAAAAACAAAAAAAAATATTTTGCAGTCCTATAAAGGTAGATGCAGTTGACAAATCTGTCTTCAGGAATAATAACGGAATTGGAAAAGAAACATCTATGCAGTCTTAGGGCTCGTTCACATCACCGTTAAGCCTTTCCGTTCTCATGCTCCGTTTAGGAGCAGGAGAACGGAAAGGACGGATTCGGCACATAACTGAGCCGAACGGAGCCTAAGGGACCCCATAGACTATAATGGGGTCCGTTAGGTTTCCGCTCAGAAGATGATTTTTGAAGCGGAGACAAAAGTCCTGCATGCACAACTTTTGTCTCCGCTCCAAAATCATCTTCTGAGCGGTAACCTAACGGACCCCATTATAGTCTATGGGGTCCTTAGGCTCCGTTCGGCTCAGTTATGTGCCGAATCCGTCCTTTCCGTTCTCCTGCTCCTAAACGGAGCATGAGAACGGAAAGGCTTAACGGTGATGTGAATGAAGCCTTAGCTGTTCATCTCCTTATAGTTGGGAATCTGCCAGCCTTAAGGGTTATGCCATCGCGTTCAGGTTTTCTGATGCAGTTTTTGAAGACGAAAATTTTTATTCTTTAAAAAAAAACATTCTCGTTTTTGCATTCAAAATCTACATCAAACATCTGGCCTTACCTTTAGAGATTGTTGATGTATCCTACAAAATTTGCAAAGATTTTTCAATATCTATGAATTGTTTTAGTTACGGCTTTTTAAATTATTATTATAGAATATTCCATTCTTTCGCAGAATAGCTTAGGTAAAATACCGGTATATTTATTAAAAACCACAGGTGATAAAAATATCTAGGGTGCAATAACTATAACATTGTTTAGCACGCTGACCTAGATCACCAGGCTCATTCCATGCATCAATGCATTTTTTCATCAGCATGTGGTTAGCAGAGCAAAACTGTTATCAGCAAGACAAGAGATTGAAAGGCAGAGAAATCTAGTTATGGGCCTGTGGCATAATAGCCTAATTGTCCGCTAAGTTTCGAGAATGTAATCTTTGTTGTGCTGTGTTAGTACATGTACATGTAATAGGATATATGCATATGACCGTCAGCAACAATGATGAATTATATTCTACAAAATGGACTTTTTTTCACCCGGAAGCCCTGGCTAAAAGTCCAGAAGTACTAGGTAGAAGGTGAAATCTCTCATCCATACCTACACACATATATATATATATATATATATATATATAATAAAAATGGGGCACTAAATCCCCTACACAAGACTGATTTGTGTGATAAAGGTATTGTTATAATTAGCAAGATCAGATATGGCATTTCAGCGCCTAATATTGCTTGTGCCTTTTGAGACTCACGCTATATTCCTTAAATTGCTAGGTGGTTTGTACTAAGTATGAAAATTCCATAAATGTGGGTGAAAGCTGCTGTATGAGTACATTGCAGGGCTCAGAAGGGAAGCAGCATCATTTGGCTCTTGGAGCACAGATTTTGCTGGAATGGTTTTTGGGTGCTACCATGAGGTACCTGTACAGTGGAAACCCCCATTTTGGAAACCGGACCCCTCAAAGAATTAATCAAGTGGGGAAATAAACATTTTGACACAGGTATTTGGCATAAATAAATGAGCAGGGGACCATGAAAAATAAAAATTTCAAGTTTTCCACAGATATGGCATTTTAGTGTCCAGTATGTTGTGCCAAGCTTGTACCATCTGAGACACACCATATTCCTTAAATTGTTAGATGGGTTCTACTGGGTATGGAAATGCCATAATTGTGGATGTAAACTGTAGTTTGAATACACTGCAGGGTTCAGAAGGAAAGACCACTTTCTGGCTTTTGCAGTGCAGAATTTGATGGATTGATCTACAGGCACCATGTTGATCAACCAATACAGCTATTTTCTGAGAACTATACTTTTTTTAGACGGAACTGTGTGAGGGCTTATTTTTTTGCAGGATGAGTTGCCATCATCATTGGTTTTATTTTGGGGTACATACAACTTTTAATTTTTTCGCTTTTTATTTAGTTTTTTGGGTTTTGTTTTTCCAGCGTACACATCTTACTTTTATTCTGCTGGTCAGTAAAATTACAGAGATACCAATTTTATATAGGTTTTTTTTTTATATTTTTAGCTAGCATAGAAAACACCAGTTTTGATAAATCTGACCCATAGTGCTTCCTTGTCCATTTTGTAACACCCGTGCATGAGCACTACTATAAACTAACTCAATACAGTGGGATCCCAGACAAAAAAAATTTGTGTCTGCACTCTATGGTATCTCTTGAAAACATGTTTTTTAAGGAGACTGATAAAATGCACATTTATCTTTGTGGTGTATTTCAGACTTCTCTGTGTTCTTGAATAAGTACAAAGTGATAAAGTATAATCTACATATCAGCAGTTATTGTTGGCTCTGAGGCATAACTGACATTTCAGCATGGAACATTACGTAGAAGGCATGTCTATTCTAACAGTGGTGCCAGCCTGCGGTTCTAAAAAGGCGCCTTCAAATTGAACCACATTGGTTAGAAATTACTTTAAGTCCCGTATAAATATGATATTATTAGCATCTTTAATACAGTATTAAAGGGAGACTGTCACCTCATTTTCACTAATATAACTAACAGCAGTTCCCCACGGAAGATTGCATACACATCCCAGACATACCTATGTGCACTGTGTGTCTGTATTACATGTCACATCCCAGACATACCTGTGTGCACTGTGTGTCTGTTTTACATGTCCAGGAAAAGCACTTTTATTCTGCTGGAAAACAGCTCCCAAGTGCCCAGCTGAAAGTGGAACTAAAAACAGCTTTCTCTCCTGACTCAATTTCTAACAGCTATATCTTCTTATATATTGGATGTAATTATGTGGTTTTGGTATTATTTGAAAGCTTGGAATGCCAGCTTTCAAAGAAGGTCAGAACACCTTCTATCTGCTACCAATCCCAAGATATGAGCAGCTAAAGCAGCCCTCCCCTCTTCATTCTGGTTTGCTTTGAGCACTTTCAGCAGCAGAGCCGGGCACTTGGGAGCTGTTTCCCTGCAGAATAAAAGTGCTTTTCCTGGACATGGTATAAAGACACAAAGTGCACACAGGTATGTCTGGGATGTGTCTGCAATCTTCTGTGGGGCAGTGCTCTTAGTTATATAGGTGAAAATGAGGTGACAGACTCCCTTTAACACTGTATGTGAACACAAGGCCAACTACTTAGTGTACTATGCATTTGCTGTAATAGTTTACATTTTAAATCACACCCATTAAGACCTAGCAGTACTACATACTATTTTTGTTCTATCACTATGTTTTGTCTTTAAAGGTCATCTGTCAGCAGATTTGTACCCATGAAACTTGCTGACCTGTTGCATGTTCGCTTGGCAGCTGAAGACATCTGTGTTGGTCCCATGTTCATATTTGCCTGCATTGCTGAGAAAAATGAGGTTTTAATATATGCAAATGAACCTCTAGGAGCAACGAGGGTGTTGTCATTACACCTAGAGGCTCTGCTTTCTCTGCAACTGCCCTCTTCACTTTGATTGACAGGGCCAGGTAGTGTAAACGTGATCCTGCCTGGTCCAGTCAATCAAAGTGCAGAGGACACGGCAGTTACAAAGAGAGCAGAGTCTCTAGGTGTAATAGCTATGCTGGAGGTGACTCACTGGAGAAGATTTATCAAAAGTAGAGCAAAGGAAGATTCTGCCTTTCATTTTTCAGATCTCCTTTGGAAAATAAAAGGTGGAAGCTGATTGGTTACTATGGGCGACTAAGCCAGTGTTCTTCACACAAGTTTTGATAAATCTACCCATTTAACGTCTGTAGAAATGATCATGTAGACATGCTTTGTGACCTGTGCAGAGGTTATTGTGTAGTGAGGGGCAGTACATAGGTTGTGACTGTCATCTATTGTAAATGGTTGATTCTCTGTTATTTGTGGTGATAACGAGATTACTGCTGAAAAGGAATCTGTACAGAACAGGATGTCTTGACATATTACTATGCTTACCGTGGTTGTGAATATCTTGCTATTATTATCTTTACAACATTTATGGTTGTGGACCTTCTAAGATGACTGGTATCTTTCTCTCAGGGTTACTCTGATGACAAGGTTGCTTCTTTGGCAGCAGCAGTCTCAGATAGAAAGGTTCTCTGAAGTTGAGCCTAGTTTGCTGTAGCTTGCACATGCTGGTCTTGTTTGTAGCTCTGCTAAGACACCACTTATTAGACAGGGTCTGGACCTGGTCCATCACTCTGGTAACCTAGCCATAATCATCTGTTTCTTGTTGTAGTCCGATGCTGCATAAGCTCAAAAAATGTTGTTTTATTCTCCATCAGCGCTATATTGGCAGTCCTCTTGAAGTCAAGGGGGCAGCGGCCTCCTTGCTACAAGTCAAGGTAACCATGCCCCCTCTTGCCTGAGAGTGACAGACTGCACTTCGGCGGCGATTGCTAAAGGCTTGCGCATGCGCGGTGCGCTCTGTACTCATGCGCAATCCCATCTCCTGCTGCCTCTGTTGAAACCCAGCTAACAGCAGCAGCAGGAGATGGGATCACGCACGAGTACAGAGCGCACCGCGCATGCGCAAGGTTTTAGCAATCGCAGCCGAAGTGCAGTCTGTCACTCTCAGGCAAGAGGGGGCGTGGTTACCCTGACTTGTAGCAAGGAGGCCGCTGCCCCCTTGACTTCAAGAGGACTGCCAATATAGTGCTGATGGAGAATAAAACAGCGTTTTTTGAGCTTATGCAGCATCGGACTACAGCAAGAAACAAATGATTATTATCAGACTGCGAGCTAATATGAGGTACTGTTGGTGGGTGAAGAGGCATTTTTGAGGTGACAGGTTCTCTTTAACTGGTATTTGCCTCTACAATAGTTGATGGTACCACAAATTTCTATACCCAGAGAATAACATCATTGTGTTATTTATGGTGACAAAATGAATGCTGCAAAATTTATAATGTAAAAACTTGGTGGCAGTATTGCTGTTTTTTCCCCATCCCCCTCCCAAAAAGAATTGGTCAATTGGTCAAAAGTCAATCAGTAAGTTATGTGTACCCCATAACGGCACAATTAAAAACTACAACTTGTCCCACAAAAAACAAGCCCTTATACGGTTACATAGATGAAAAAATAAAAAAGTTATGGTTCTTGGAAGGCAACAATGAAAAAAGGAAAAAAATATCCTGGTCATTAAGGCCCATAAGAGGTTGGGCTTAAAGGTCTCTGTTTTGTTTTTTAGTTTTCATTATTGTGTGTGCCACAGTAAAAAAAAATATTTTTCATCTTCAAACGGGAAAAAACACCCGGGAGGTGACATGCATGCAGTGCATCACAGCTAGCTATGTTTTATTTCATATCCATATTGCATATGGACCTCTACTGTCTACTTGCGCTGATCAATTTGCCCAGTCTCTCGAGCCCCACAGCTAAGGATGACCTTGGCTTTTGACAATAAATGCTTTGATTTACAGGTCACTGTGACTTTGGCACAGCATCTTGGCTGTCTCACTCAGATCTTTGTTCTCTATGGTAAAGATACTGGCTACAAGCCAGTGTGCTGTCCAACTGGTGCTACCCGGCAAGTATTTGTATACAGATTTGGAATAAAGAGTGAATATGAGTGTGAATACAGATTGATTTTTGGGGTGAGAATATGAGCTTCACAGAAAAATGAATAGAAAATTGACAGAACACACTGTATGTAATAAAAGAAAGTCAGTAGATCCATGTTTGGAAGCTTTCAAATATAGAAGCAACATAAATATTAATAGTGAGATTAGAAGATAAAGAGGATGTGTCTGCTTTTGCAGTACAGCTCCATTCAAGTGCTATGGAGTCCATGAGTGTAATGGACAGTGGGGGTTTGACTTTGGTCTAGAGTTAAGGGAATTGTCCTGGTGGTTCCCTGGTATTCACTAGAGATGAGCGAATCTTCTTCGCTTTGGTGAATATTCGCCAAATATTTAAAAAGATTTGTCTCGGATAAGATTCGATTCGGTTCAAGATGTGTAAAAAAGTATTCGTGTTCTGAACTGAACTAAATATGTACGCATTACCGTAGCAAATTATCAGATGCGTAGCATTAGCGCACAAATTATATGATGCGTACGTAGCGTTAGCGAACAAAAATTTAAGAAGAATCTTCCAAAGCGAATCTGAAAATATTCAGATTCGCTTCGGTGTAAAAAATTTACAAGATTCGTATCGAATCTACGAAGCGGCGAATAGATTCGCTCAGCTCTAGTATTCACCCATTAACCCCTATACAGAGATCTGTCCTTCACTGCAGGGGAACCCAGCAAGCCACTATCTCCTGGAATAGTCCTGATGTAGTTGTCAGCTGACCCATGAGGGTGAGAAACCAAGAGATCAGGCTTAGGCCGAGTTCACACCTCAGTTATTTGGTCAGTTATTTCCATCAGTTATTGTGGGCTAAAACCAGGTGCAGGTCAAAAACACAGAACAGGTTCAGATTTTTCCATTATACCTGATCTTTGTGTTGGCTTCACTAAGGGTTTTGGCTCACAATAACTGATGGAAATAACTGATCAAATAACTAAAGTGTGAACGCCTAACTTGTAGTCATGAAACAGTCCGAGTTCAGGGCAGGCAGAGTTTGTGCATATCCGTGAAACCAATCTGAGGTCAGGGCAGGCAGCTAAGGATCAATACGATAAGCAGACAGTAGTCAGAATGGGCAGCAGGGGGTCAGAGATGGTAAGAAGGCCAAGTTTGGTACATTGGTAGACAGAGTAAGCACACCTTCACTAGGACTAGTAATACTAGAATACCTAAAGCACGGGCACCCTCTCCTAGCGGAGGGTGCATTAAACACCCAGAAGTCATCTGGTGATACAACAGGAAAGACTAAAGGAGCACACAAGCTGGCCCTTTATGCAGTGGGGACTGCGTGCACGAACCCTAAGTCCCCATTCAGACGACTGTATTATTGCTGGTCCGCAATAATGCGGACCCGCAATACTACCGGTCGCACCCGGCGTGTGTTCCGCAACACTTGGAACACACAGCCGGGCGCCCCATTGAAAATGCCTATACTTGTCCGCTATTGTAGACAAGTACAGGACATGTTTCAATTTTTTATGCAGAGCCGACTGAGGACCTGAGAGTACAGCGGAGAGTGCAGAATGCTACAATAGAGCAGCGGGGCAGCAGTGAGCACATGCAACACCAGTTGCCAGACACGCTACAAATAGCAGAGCAGGACACGCAGGTCTGGACCACCAATAAAGCAGAATGGGAAGCGAGGTAAGTGATGAGGCCTACTTGTCTTTCTTATGTACTGTGTGAACCTTTCAAGGACTTAGCATAGTTGTGGTTGAATAAATCATCTTGAGCCCCATCTTGAGTTTTGCTATGGCCCCTTTTCCGGGAAATATTTGTAATGCACTTTTCTCACAGGGAATCAAAGCACAGGGATGGTTGTGTAGCTAGCCTTGGAAGTCAATGTCTGCCACGTATTCACGCGACCCCAACACACAAAGCACACTAGGGTGAATTCGGTATGAGACTAATTTGCCTATTTGTATACTTTTGCAGTTATAATTTTCATTTCTAATGTGGGATGGAGAAAAAAAAATTCTGGTGGAGTAAAATTCCATGATTTTTGCCTTAGGAAAAATGTTCCAGTGTGCCATCATGTATCACGTGCAGTGACATTTTCCAACCACAATTTCCCAATGTGCCACAAGCAATGAAGTCAATGCCTTTAAAAAGGCGTCATTCTGTCCAATGTATTACTTTGCATCCATTTCCACATTCTCATAGAAAGACATCCAACAAAGTGTAATTGTAAAAAAATGAATAAATAAAAATGCAGAAATGTGAATTACCCCCAAAAATGTATCTTCTGAGCATTAGAGCTGAGCTCAAGCCCTCTTAGTGAGGTCTGGATTTATGAGGCTCCTACAATGGTTGTGAGATTGTAATCAGTGTCTCTGATCTGACAACTAAATGTAAAAAAAAAGAAAATTTGATTTTCTGGATGCTGTACTGTAAAGGAGTGTTTAAACCATAAGTTTCTCAATATGACTACTGGTTGATCAGCCGACAGCTATCACCCAAACGTCACCACTAAAATGTATGTTATTTCTTGTAGATGTTATTTGAATATGGGTAGAAGCTGTTTCTTAACAATGATTATGTTGGGGTTGCTGGTAGTCAAGTCACATTATTATGACCACCAGCTAATATGCAGCACAGGCAGGCTGGGAGTGATTAAATAAGGTTCTGGTAGGTTGTCACAGGTATCTGGAGGTATGCTCACTGTAATGCATCCCACACCTGTTGGAGGGTGCATGGGGGAAGATCCTTTGCATGAACATAACGATCGAGTTGGTCCCCCAGATGCTCAGTTGGGTTCAAGTCTGGGGAATTATGGGACCAGGGTAGTACTTGGAAGTCTTGGCCATTCTCTTTTAACCTATGTTGGACATTTCTAGCTGTGTGACATGTTGCATTGTCTTGCTGGAAGGTTCCATTGGCCCCAGGCAATACAATTAGTGTGTATGAGTGTATGTGATCTGCAAGGATGGATTACCCAAATTGGTTGAGAGTGCCTTCCACATGTATCAGTAGGCCCTAAGAATGCTATGAAAGCATTCCCCAGACCATAATGCTGCCATCACCAGCTTGGGTTCTTCAAGCAATGGTTGCAAGGTGTTTGTTCTCTCCTGACACACCAATGTCCATCCGTTCGATGAAGCAGAAAACGTGACTCATCGGTGAAGGCATCCCTTTGCCAATCAGCGGAGGTCCAATTCGGATACTGCAGATTATACTACTTCTGCAGATGAAACTTTGTTAGCACAGGAACAGTGACCATCCATCTGCTTTGGGGCCCCATATTCGCTGAACTGTTGTTTGAGACACACATCTGGTAGCCTCCTGGTTGATTTTGGTGGCGACCTGCACCAAAAGCATGTCTGTCCACTCTCGCACACCTTCATAGCTGATGTTCATCTTTCACATCAGTGGCATGTGTTGCTCCACAGTTTCCATGTTGCTTATTCGCAGTGATGACATGGGACGCCAATCCAACAAAAGTCAATTATAGGTTGTTGCTATATATATATATATATATATATATATATATATATATATTGCTATATATACTTTTTTATTTTTATCTAAGTGAAAATAAACTTAGAACTCAGCATCACCATTGATTTATAAGGGATCATTCCTGAAACATACACAGATTAAGTATCAGTTACCAGTGGGTTGTCATAGGGATCAGTATCTGACGGAATTCTCTTTAATATACAGTAGTCATTAATTACCTTGTAGAGGGATTTCACAATAATTTTTCCATCTGATTCTAAATTGGGTAAAGAAATGAACACAAACAACAATAATAAATTAGAACCGAATCTGAATAATTTGAAGCCCTTTCAGACATGTGGCGAATGAAGCTTAACACAGATGGTTGCAAACTATGCTGAGTGAGAACGAACAGGCTAAACTGACATGGAAAAGGACTTGGTATATTAATTGACCATGCTAAACTGTTGACAGCACTAGATGATTGGAAGAGCAGGACAAATGCATACTTTCACAAACTTTTTTCAACAGGAGTAGTGAGAATATGAAGTTTTATTCTGCCATGTTCTGCTCTCTCTGGAGGGGGAGCTTCACTGTTAAGTGCTCTCTCCAGTGAACTGCTTTACAACCCCTCGCCTTTGCACTAGGTGACAGCTATAGAGGTCTCTACAGCTGTCATTGGTTGTGAAGGCGCTCAACACAGAAAACACTTCACAGTGAAGTGGGCACTTGAGAGAGCAGAATTTGGCAGAATAAAACAGTATGTTTCTCCAGCTCTCCCAGGCGCACACTCTACTGTCAGCATTTTAGAATGGTCAAAAGTACCAACAGATTCCCTTTAAATGTAGCAGCATCAGGCCGCTGCTGCAAAAGGTAATAAGATGATGAATGGCATCGAAATGGACATAGATTCACATAATAAGAACATAGTTCGATGACTTTACAATTCACATACCATTGTGGAATATTACACAATATTCAACTACAGGTTGAACTAGATCGACTAGATGTCATGTGCTTCCTCAAGCATTATACCTTAGCCTTTATTTCAAGCTTCTTGAATAATAACAATGGTTGCACATCTGGAGTGCATTCAATTCTTTGTACAGAAAGCATTATGATCCACCCTATAAAATCCTGGGGGAAGGACTAATTTTATTATTTATTTTTCTATCCATGAAGTAATGATGTGATTGGCATGTGTTTTTGAGGAATGAGGGTTGAACCATCCATGCTAATAGCCACAGGCAGCCCCATTTGATAACGAAACCATTCATCACATCATCTTAGTAGTTCGTCACAAAGAGGATCACATGAAACTTTTGACGAACCAGTTCACAAATTTCATTCATTCCATGACGCTTCTTCAAACCACAGAGACAAAACATGAAAAGGATGAAAAAGAAGGGGTTTATTAAGGAAATGTTACATGTATTCACTCCTATTACGTATGTAAGTGTCTAGAAATAGTGTGACATTCTACAAAAGACAAAGCAGCCTGATTTACTGTACGATTTAGTAAATATTAAGGAGGAGAGCAGAAATTTGCCACCCATAACAAAAGAAATTATTTGTTCTTACTACTACTACTACTACTATATAATAATAATAATAATTTTACTCAAGAGATGAATTATCAATTATGGTCACCAACAATTTTACTAGGAAAGAGGAATAAACAGCTACCAGATATATGTGGTGCTACTAATCTCTGGAGACAAAAGTACTGAAAATGTTAAAATCCAACTTACCAAGAGACAGACAGAATAGGACTACCTGGTCTCAAAGACAGATTCTCAAAAATCAGATTGTTGTGCACTAGATGTGCACTAGTGGCAGCTATTCACCCGCCGGAACAGCCTGCAGGATCCGTGCTGCCGCTAGTGCACGTGTGCGGCCGTAACTATGCTCTGTCCCCACGACATGTCGTAGTTTTAGTCCGGCCGCCTCTCAGCATGTTTGCCGTGCTGTGGCCACAACTCCGGCCTGTCCCCATTATAGTAAATGGGGACGGAGCGTAGTTCCGGCCGCAGATGTGCACTAGTGGCAGCTATTCACCCGCCGGAACAGCCTGCCGGAATCCCCTGCCGCTAGTCTGAAAGTAGCCTAATCTTCAGACTTGTTGTCTAACCTCCTGAGAAGATAGCAGGAAAAAAATCAGCTAAGAGAAGTATAACAGAAATAATAAGCATTATTATAGCATCAAAATAATCCTCAGGATATCTCTAGTCACTGAAATGTCATATTATGTCAAATGTTAAAGTAATAGCTGATTGATTAGGGTAGTGAGTGTTGGACCCCACAGATAACCTGGAAAACCCCTTTAAAAATTCACCTATTCCACTATTTGAACTCCCCAGCTTTTCTAGTCTTGGGCATCAAATCTGCTTAGTTAAAGGGGGTTTTCCATTAACCCTTTTTGCCCCAGAGGTTTTTTCATCTTTGAGTTTTCATTTTTCACTCCTTGCCTTTCTGGGTACCATAACTTTTTTATTTTTTTCATTCACATAGACATGTTAGAAGTGGCTTTTGTGGGACAAGTTGTCTTTCTAATTCCACCATTTAGTATTGCATAGTATGTAGTAGGAAGCTGGAAAAAAAATCCATTGGAAAAAAAGCAATTCCACAATAGTTTTATGGGTTTTGATTTTACAGCGTTTCCTATACGTAAAAACTAACCTGTTACTCTCATTCTCCAGGTCAGTATGATTATGGTGATACCACATATGTATAGTTAGTCTTGTGTTTTTTCTTTTTGTCACCATATTCTGACCCTTATAACTTTTTTGTAGTTATGTGTATGGAGCTGAAGTGAAGTGACCAAAAAATGCTATATAGGATAAATATTTTTATATTTTATATATAGATGACTATTGCAGAGTATTCTACAAACCATCAGACCACTCTGGATGGTCAAAAACCCAAGTAAAAGTAAACAAAAAATTATAATAAATTTAGAAAAATTTTAAAAAATGATTTTTCCCCATATCTGCTCATTTTAATTGGTAAAAAAATAAATAAGTAAATAAAGTACACATAATTGGTACCGCCGTGTCCGTAACGACCTGATATGTTGCAAGGGTATTACCTTTAAAGGGAGTCTGTCACCTCATTTTCACCTATATAACTAACAGCACTGCCCCACATAAGATTGCTGACACATCCCAGATATACCTGTGTGCACTGTGTGTTTGTATTACATGTCCAGGAAAAGCACTTTTATTCTGCAGGAAAACAGCTCCTAAGTGCCCAGCTGAAATTGAAACTAAAAACAGCTTTCTCTCCCGACTCGATTTCTAACAGCTATATCTTCTGATATACTGGATATAATGATGATTTTGGTATTGTTTTAAAGCTTGGAATGCCAGCTTTCAAAAAAATGTTTCTATCTGCTACCAATCCGAAGATATGAGCAGCTAAAGCAGCCCTTCCCTCTTCAGTCTGGTTTGCTTTGAGCACTTTCAGCAGCAGAGCCGGGCACTTAGGAGCTGTTTTCCCGCAGAATAAAAGTGCTTTTTCTGGACATGTAATGCAGACACACAGTGCACACAAGTATGTCTGGGATGTGTATGCAATCTTCTGTGCTCTTAGTTATATAGGTGAAAATGAGGTGACAGACTCCCTTTAATATTCTGCATAATGATATTCCTTGTAATTCAGTGGGTTAGTGATAGTTTGATCATACCCATCTCCTATTGTGCTCAGCCCACATTCCTGAGTGGTTATCTCAGAGGTTATCTCATGCTGCACAATGGAGGAGGGGCTGAAAGGTATAACCCTGGTTTGGAACGACAATAAGGAAGCACTCCATTTGGAACTTCATTCTAGGTAGGAAAACTGATCTATCCCTGTGTCTTGTACACCTTGGGGTGTCAGCCATGTGCTATGACATACAGTGGGGAAAAAAGTATTTAGTCAGCCACCAATTGTGCAAGTTCTCCCACTTAAAAAGATGAGAGAGGCCTGTAATTGACATCATAGGTAGACCTCAACTATGAGAGACAAAATGAGAAAACAAATCTGATTTTTAAAGAATTTATTTGCAAATTATGGTGGAAAATAAGTATTTGTTCACCTACAAACAAGCAAGATTTCTGGCTCTCACAGACCTGTAACTTCTTCTTTAACCCCTTCAACCCCGGGCCTGTTTTCACCTTCCTGACCGGGCCATTTTTTGCAAATCTGACATGTGTCACTTTATGTGGTAATAACTTTGGAACGCTTTTACTTATCTAGGCCATTCTGAGATTGTTTTCTTGTGACACATCGTACTTCATGACAGTCATAAATTTGAGTCAATATATTTCACCCTTATTTATGAAAAAATCCCAAATTTACCAAAAATTTGGAAAAATTTCCAAATTTCCAAATTTCAATTTCTCTACTTTCAAAATACACAGTAATACCTCCAAAAATAGTTATTATTTTACATTCCCCTTATGTCTACTTTATGTTGGCATCATTTTGTAAATGTAATTTTACTTTTTTAGGACGTTAGAGGGCTTAGAAGTTTAGAAGCCATTTTTCAAATTTTCACCAAATTTTCCAAAACCATTTTTTTAAACACCAATTCAGATATAAAGTGATTTTGAGGGGCTTACATAATGAAACCCCCCATAAATGACCCCATTTTAGAAACTACACCCCTCAAGTTATAAAAAACTGCTGTTACAAACTTTGTTAACCCTTCAGGTGTTCCACAAGAATTAAAGGAAAATGGAGGTGAAATTTCAAAATTTCACTTTTTTGGTAGATTATTCATGTTAATATTTTTTTCTTGCAATACAGCAAGGGTTAACAGCAAACTAAACCTCAATACTCATTACTCTGATTCTGCAGTTTACAGAAATACCCCATATGTAGTGGTAAACGTCTCTATGGGTTTGTGGCAGTGGTCAGAAGGAAAGCAGCGCCATACGGATTTTGGAGGCAGATTTTGCTAGAATAGTTTTTAGGCACCATTTTGTAATTGAGAGACCCTGACGTACCCCTTCAGTGGAAACCCTGAAAAAGTGACCCCATTTTGGAAACTACACCCTTCAAAGAATATATTAAGGGGGGTTCTGGCCACTTTGACCCCCTAAGCGTTTTACGGAATTTGGAAACACCAGGCTGTGAAAATGAAAAGTTTCATTTCTTCCAATAAAATGTTGCTTTAGCCCCAAATTTTTCATTTTCACAAGGGGTAACAGGAGAAAAGCACCCCATAATTTGTTCCCCATTTTCTCCTGAATACGGCAACACCCCATATGTGGTGGCAAACTGCTGTGGGGGCACATGGCAGGACTCAAAACAGAAGGAGCGCCATATGGATTTTGCAGAACAGATTTTGATGGATTGGTTTGCGGGTGCCGTTTATTTTTAACTTTTTGAGTTATTGTCTTATGTGGGGGCTCATTTTTTGCGGGACGAGATGACGGTTTGATTGGTACCATTTTGGGGTACATAAGACTTTTGGATCGCTTTGTATTACAGTTTTTGTGAGTCAAGGTGAAAAAAATAGCAGTTTTGGCATGGTTTTTTTTTAAAAATTTTTTAGAACATTCACCTGGGGGGCTATCTCATGAAATATTTTTATAGAGCAGGTTGTTACGGACGCGACGATACCCAATATGTCTAACTTTTTTATTTTTGGAAAGTTTTACACATTAGATGCATTTTAGAACAGAATAAAATCTTTTTTTTGTGTTGCCATTTTCAAAGAGCCATATTTTTTTCAGTTTTCAGGCGATTGTCTCAGGTAGGGTACCGTTTTTGCAGGACAAGATGACGGTTTGATTGGTACCATTTTGGGGTAAATACACCTTTTTGATCGCCTGCTATTACACTTTTTGTGAGGCAAGAGGGAAAAAAAATGGTTGTTTTGGCATAGTTTTTTTTTTTTTTTTTGCAGCATTCACCCGGGGGGCCATCTCATGTAATATTTTTATAGAGCAGGTTGTTACGGACGCGGCAATACCCAATATGTCTAACTTTTTTATTTTTGGATAGTTTTACACATTAGATTTATTTTTTGAACAGAATAAAATCTTTATTTTGTGTTGCCCTTTTCAAAGAGCCATATTTTTTCAGTTTTCAGGCGATTGTCTCAGGTAGGGTATCGTTTTTGCAGGACAAGATGACGGTTTGATTGGTACCATTTTGGGGTAAATACGCCTTTTTGATCGCCTGCTATTACACTTTTTGTGAGACAAAAAGGAAAAAAATGTCTGTTTTGGCTTAGTTTTTTTAAAAAATTTTTACAGCATTCGCCTGGAGGGCCATCTCATGCAATATTTTTATAGAGCAGGTTGTTACGGACGCGGCAATACCCAATATGTCTAACTTTTTTATTTTTGGATAGTTTTACACATTAGATTTATTTTTTGAACAGAATAAAATCTTTATTTTGTGTTGCCCTTTTCAAAGAGCCATATTTTTTTCAGTTTTCAGGCGATTGTCTCAGGTAGGGTATCGTTTTTGCAGGACAAGATGACGGTTTGATTGGTACCATTTTGGGGTAAATACGCCTTTTTGATCGCCTGCTATTACACTTTTTGTGAGACAAAAAGGAAAAAAATGTCTGTTTTGGCTTAGTTTTTTTAAAAAAATTTTTACAGCATTCGCCTGGGGGGCCATCTCATGCAATATTTTTATAGAGCAGGTTGTTACGGACGTGGCGATACCCAATATGTCTAACTTTTTTATTTTTGGATAGTTTTACACATTAGATTTATTTTTTTAACAAAATAAAATACTTTTTGTGTTGCCATTTTCTGAGAGCCATATTTTTTTATTTTTCAGGCGATTGTCTTAGGTAGGGTCTCATTTTTTGCGGGACAAGATGACGGTTTGATTGGTACCATTTTGGGGTACATACGCTTTTTTGATCACCTGCTATTACACTTTTTGTAAGGCAAGGTGACCCAAAAATGTCTGTTTTGGCACAGTTTTTTTTTTTTTTTTTTTACTGCGTGCACCTGACGGGGTGGATCATGTGCTATTTTTATAGAGCCGGTCGATACGGACGCGGCGATACCTAATATGTCTATTTTTTTTTTTTCACTATTTTTTACAATTTTTTTTATATTATTTTGTAAAAATGACGTTTTTTTTGGGGGGGGGAAACTTGAAACTTTTTTTTTTGTAAAACTTTATTTTTTTCACTTTTTTTAACTTTCTTATTTTACACTTTTTTTCACTTTTGGGGGTCTGATCCCCTTACAATGCATTACAATACTTCTGTATTGTAATGCATTGGCTGGAAGTGTATTACTCAATGTAATACACTTCCAGCACACTGCCTGTGAGATCCAGGGGGCTGGATCTCACAGGCTTCCGTAGATAGCAGCCGGATGCCTAAGGAAGGCATTCGGCTGCTATCTCAGCCATCGGGTCCCCGTCACAGCAGCGCGGGGACCCGATGGCAACCCCTTCCCACCGCATGTGCCGCGGTCAGCGCTGACCGCGGCACATGAAGGGTTAATGCACCGGCATCGGTGTTTTCACCGATGCTGGTGCATACATCAGGGGTCCGGCTACTGGGCACAGCCGGACCCCCGCCGCTAATCGGGCGGGCGCAGCTCCTGCACCCGCCCGATCAGCGCGCCGTAGCACTACGGCGCTGGTCGGGAAGTCACTTCCCGCAGCGCCGTACATGTACGGCGCTGGTCGGGAAGGGGTTAAGAGGCTCCTCTGTCCTCCACTCATTACCTGTGGTAATGGCACCTGTTTGAACTTATCAGTATAAAAGACACATGTCCACAACCTCAAACAGTCACACACTCCAAACTCCACTATGGTGAAGACCAAAAGCTGTCAACGGACACCAGAAACAAAATTGTAGACCTGCACCAGGCTGGGAAGACTGAATCTGCAACAGGCAAGCAGCTTGGTGTGAAGAAATCAACTATGGGAGCAATAATTAGAAAATGGAAGACATATAAGACCACTGATAATCTCCCTCGATCAGGGGCTCCACGCAAGATCTCACCTCATGGTGTCAAAATGATCACAAGAACTGTGAGCAAAAATCCCAGAACCACACGGGGGGACCTAGTGAATCACCTGCAGAAAGCTGGGACCAACGTAACAAAGGCTACCGGCAGTAACACACTACGCCGCCAGGGACTCAGATCCTGCACTGCCAGATATGCCCCCCTGCTTAAGCCAGTACATATCCGGGCCCGTCTGAGGTTTGCTAGAGAGCATTTGGATGTTACAGAAGATTATTGGGAGAATGTCATATGGTCAGATGAAACCGAAGTAGAACTGTTTGGTAGAAACACAACTTGTCATGTTTGGAGGAGAGTGAATGCTGAGTTGCATCCAAAGAACACCATATCTACTGTGAAGCATGGGGGTGGCAACATCATGCTTTGGGGCTGTTTTTCTGCAAAGGGACCAGGACGACTGATTCGTGTACATGAAAGAATGAATGGGGCAGTGTATCGTGAGATTTTGAGTACAAATCTCCTTCCATCAGCAAGGGCATTGAAGAAGAAACGTGGCCTAGCCGGTCTCCAGATCTGAACCCCATAGAAAACCTTTGAAGGGAGTTGAAAGTCCAGGTTGCCCAGCGACAGCCCCAAAACATCATTGCTCTAGAGGAGATCTGCATGGAGGAATGGGCCAAAATACCAGCAACAGTGTGTGCCAACCTTGTGAAGACTTACAGAAAATGTTTGACCTCTGTCATTGCGAACAAAGGATATATAACAAAGTATAGAGATGAACTTTTGTTATTGACCAAATATGTATTTTCCACCATAATTTGCAAATAAATCCTTTAGAAATCAGACAATGTGATTTTCTGGATTTGTTTTCTCATTTTGTCTCTCATAGTTGAGGTCTACCTATGATGTCAATTACAGGCCTCTCTCATCTGTTTAAGTGGGAGAACTTGCACAATTGGTGGCTGACTAAATACTTTTTTTCCCCACTGTAGTGACTGGAGTCCGTCCCACACCATACTGTATGTGTAGGCCAGTGATGATTATGTACATTCCCACATGGTGAACGCTGTAAAAAGATTAAATAAAAAACTATGACGGAATTGCTGTTTTGGTCACCCCACCTCCCAAAAAAAAATCAAATAAAAAGTGATCAAAAAGTCATATGCACCCCAAAATGGTACCAATTTAAACGGTAGTTCAACTCGCAGAATAGAGTAATCATATCAAATATACAGCATGGAGAACCCCATAAAAAATAAAAATAAAAAAGACTTGCAAATTTTGCTTACTTCAGCTCCAAAAAATAAATAAAAACCCATCAAAAAGTCATTTGTATCCCGCAAAAAATAAGTTCAGTCAACAAAATAATAAAAAAGTTATCTAGTATAGTCTATAGTATATATATATATATATATATATATATATATATATATATATATAAAAGCCACTTCAGCATATTACATCTAAGGCTGCAATGCACGTGCACTGACCATGTGGCTACGGTCTGCGGACGCAGACCTATTCACTTCATTTACAGTTAAATTAGCACAGCACTGCTATAGAGATTTAAGAGTAATATATAGTATAGCTATCAATAGCTAGGTGTATCATTTGCTGAGCGTCTCTTGATATAGTAGAAGCTAGTCTGATACACAATAAGCAGTACTGTGTGACAATATAAACACAGCAGATTATATGATTATAATAATTAGAGATAGACAAAGTTTTCAAAAATTCGATTAGGTCAAGTTGCCAAATTGCTTCGATCCTAATTAATTCATCACAAAGCACATTTAATCAGCCTGCAGGTCTATCCCAGCCTGTGAATCATCTTGCAGGCCATCAACATCCTTCAGTAAAGAAAAAAAAAAAAAAAAACTCTGAACGCCCCTGCAGTTGTCGCAATGACTCTTTAGTGGACATGGAGGCAGTGCCACTGAAGTAGTTGAGAAAAATAAGGTTTTTTTAATCCATGTTATGGCAGTGCAAACACATGCATTTGAATCCCTTCCATTAGATGTAGAATGACTGTGCGTCACTATTAGGCTTCACTGGTCAGTTATTGTCAGCCCAAAGCAGGTACAGGTCAAACCCACAGAAAAGGTGCAGATCCTAATCCGAGAGTAGGCTTGGTTCCTGAATTTGCCTCAGAACAATTGATAGAAATAACTGACCAAATAACAGAAGTGTGAACTCTGCCTTACAGATCAATGTTAGCGTCAAGTCTTATTTATCAGCATGGAAGTAACCGTGTGGCCCAAAATTCAAGTAGTGGCCCCATGACATTGGGGAGGGTGTCAGCAGTAAGGCTGCGTTCACATTAGGGCTCGTTCACATCACCGTTAGGGCTTCCGTTCAGTCTTTCCGTTATAACATCGTTATAACGGAAAGAAACGGAATCCCTAGGACGGACATCAAAACGGACACCTTTAAGAGGCATTCCGTTTTGATCCGTCATAATAGAAGCCTATGGCCCTGCATAACGGATCCGTCTGGATGCCGTTATGCTGGACGGAAAACAAAGTCCTGTCGTATGGCACCACCTACTGGTTCAGAATCTGCTTTGTGTCCTGATGCTGGGTGGTTTCTTCAGTAGGTGGGTGAAGAAAAGTGCTCATCAGAGACTCAAGATTTAAATTTCTGCTGATGCTGGTGCTGCTACTGCCTCCCCCCTCCAGCAGTGATGGATGTGGAGTGTGAGCTCAGAGGGTCCCCCCGGTTAGACCTTCAGCACAGACATAATGTTATTTTTGTTATTGGTGACCATGGTTCATATCTTCAGTTGGCAAGGAGACAGCCAGGATTCGATTCCTTGGTTTATAATGCAGAGCAGTTCCTCCCTGGTGTGTCCAGGTGCAGAACCGTGTGACAAAGTTGTGTTTTACATAGGTGGTATGCTGGAGGACCACTCTGAACTGTACCTACAGTGGAGGCTGAGGACAAGGTGAAGGATGAGGAGGCAGAGGAGTACATTGGCGCAGAAATCCCACAATTATAATGCAAAGACAGCATTGCCATCTCCTGGCCAATTTGCTAGTGTGTCTTTGCCAGAAACCACATTTTCCCTGCTGTAAAGGACATATATTGTCCTTGACAATAGTTACAGCTCCATGAATCAGCGCTGGCATGAACTGTACCAGACACCGACACAGTCTCAAAGACTGGCCCACTGTCTACTCAATATATGTGTGCAGGGTTGGTACAGCTGTTTTAGAGAAGTAATGACGGCTTGGGATTCTCCACCTTGGGTGGACACAAGCCATCAGTTCTTTGAAATGATCAGTTTCCACAATATGGAAAGGGAGGCTCCAGATCTCCCACTGCTTCCAACCTGCTGGCTCATCGGCAAGCTGACACCCTGCTTCTGGCTCACAGGCCTGCTGCCACTCTCACCCCATTATGATGATGATGATGTCCCCCTTCACTTGGCTCTCATATCCAAACGTCTACATCATCATCCACTAATGTCTGTTTGTCACTTATGCCACCCTCACCAGTCTCATGGCCACATCCCTGACCATTCGCAACATGTGCTTCCACTAGACTGTCATCATCACTAGTTGCATACCTAAGGGAGGAAGCAGCGGACCTCTCCTCCAAGTCTGTGCTGGCCTGTGGCTGCTGGCTGTCCTCACTAAGCTCGTCCTCACTGAAAAGCGGAGCAGAGCTGGCAGTATGCATTATTTCCCGAGCAGAAGGAGCAGCAAAAGGCAGAGGCGGTTGCTGGACAGATGAGGCAGTTGCAGGACGGGGGTCACAGAGGTTGTTCCTGTGCCAAGCCAACTAAGTGTGGTGTTAGAGGAACCCAACAATTCCTGGCTGTGTGTATCTGTTGTCACCTGAGATGATGTTGAAGAGCAAATCAAAACACAACCGCTGGATTACAATGGCACCTCTGGCACGTTGCTGCAGCTGCTGCTACCCCCACCCTTCTTTTTCTGCTACTGTGCCGGCTACAGAAATTTTTTTGCCACTGCCATTTCCTTTTGAGGGCTCAGACAACTGTCTGTTGGTCATAGTGTACAGTAACTGAATCAGTAATGTAACAGATGAAGTATGAAGTGCAGCAGATAGACTAGGAAATGCGCCTACATATTACACTGCCTGTTGAACTGTTGACAATGAGTCTGATGCACAGCATGTTTATGTATAACTGAACAGATTAATTATTAAGGGAATGCGCCTATACAGTATATTAGACCGGCTGTTGAGACTAAGTGTGATGCACCGTCAGTCTATGTACTATGTATAACAAAACAGATTAAGTATAAATGGTGCAGTAGATGAGCTATATAAACATGCCTATACACTGACGAGCAAAAGAGTAACAATGTTTTGAACTTTTGACTTTCAGGCTCCATATCTTACCATCCACTAAGGCTTCAAATGTAAGACTACCATTGTTTTATAGACAATCATCTTGGGTATCTCATACATAAATAGGACTTGCAACTATTTAGCATACAATTAGTTATACAGATTTGAGTCATGTAACTGCATTGTTACTGTTTTGCTTCTAAAATTCTAAATTTTAATTTTTATTATTCGGTAGTATTTTGTAAATCCACCTTTGGCTTTCAACACTGTCGATTCAAGCATGTCTCAACTGAAATCTGTTCCCAAGTACAAATACAGCTTTTTCTTCAACTCTACCCACAAGTGTTCAATTGGTTTGAAGTCTGGGTACTGTGGGTGCCAATCCAGCACCTCTACTTCATTGTGATTGAACCATTTCTTTGCCAATATTGACGTATGCTTCAGGTCGTTGTCCTGTTGGAACACTATGTCATCTTTTTCATATCTATAGTACTCGAGTATACATATATACAAGTAATACATATATATATATATATATATATGTAACTTATATTGTAGGATACTCACATATAGCTCAGCCTAGAAACCACCATCGATCCTGGTCAAGTATCGAACGCCTTTGGCTGTGAAACAACCACATACAGGCTTCCTCCACTGAACTTAATAATTCAGTCAATTTCTCAATCCCTTAGCCTCCTTTCCCTTGTTTCTTGCAGAAGCATTTGCACCCATCAGTGCCCAGTCTATTGACTTTTGTCTCATCGCTCCAAATCACCTGTTTCCAATCTTCTGTCCACTGTTCGTACTGTTTTGCAAATTTAATCTGGCACTTCTTATAATGATATTGAAGTCAAGGCTTCTTCACCTTTTTTCATGCCACCATTCCAGACTTGTGTAATGCGTGTAGCACAGTGCTTGCATAGATGTCTGTGATCTCACTATTACGAAGTATATAAGCCACCTCCACTGCCATGTTTGTCGCTCCAGAACTGATAGACTTTGTGATGAGCCAACTTGTTTACTCCGATATTTTGCTTGGACGTCCACCTCTTGGTTTTGGAATGGATAGATGGACTTAATTTGATATTCTTCCAACTGTCATGGCACTCACATGATGCAGTTTGTCAATTTTCTTGGCTGAGACACCGCTATCTTGGGAAATTCTTTTCATAGCTACTCCTTGATTCGAACCAGTTACCTTTCACTTTGGAATCAACCTAATAACACACTTAGCTATTAGAGGATGTGAGAACAGGTTGTAATATGTAGAATACAAGAAGAAAGGTTGTTCCACCACGAGGAGCAAAACAGTAACAATGCAGTTACAGGACAAGAATCTGCAGAACTAATCATATGCTAAATAGTTGCAAGTCCAATTTATGTATGAGATAGCCAAGATTACTGTATACAAAATGATGGTAGTCTCATGTTTGAAGCTGTAGTGGATGGTGAGATATGGAGCCTGAAAGTCAAAAGTCAAAACATTGTTACCTTTTTGCTTATCAGTGTATATTACAGCGCCTGTTGAGTCTGATGCACCGTACATCTATGTATAAATGAACAGATTAAGTATAATATGGTGCAGCAGATGAACTAAGTACATATGCCTATATATTACAATGGCTGTTGGGACTAAGTCTGATGCACACTCAGTTTATGTATAACAGAACAGATCAAGTATAAATAGAGCAGCAGATGAACTATATAAATGCGCCTATATATTACACTGCTTGTTGACAATGAGTCTGATGCACTGTACGTCCATGTATAACTAAACAGATTAAGAATAAATGGCACAGCAGTGGAACAAGATGCACAGGGCAATCACACAGTGCCTGCACTGTCCTGGCAGTCTCCCTATGATCTCCCTACAGTGTCTGAAAACTCTCCCTACGATCCCCATACATTGTCCCTGCACTGTCCCTTTCCAACATTCTACAATTAAAATATTTCCAAAACATCATCCCTAGCACTTGCCATGTTTATCCCTATGCTGAGTTCACAGTAAAATGGTGGAGAACGGGTGGGATTAGGTTTTTTATAGGGCTGTGACACAGAGGATGGCTATCTGCTGATTGGCTGGCTGAACAGCATTATGGGTCATATCGTGTTCCCAGGTTTCTTACTTTCACTTTTAACACATGTAGCCATCTTTTTAGGGAGAAACCGATTCGTTACCACGAAAAGTGAGGAAATTCAGGTTCGTCGCAAATCAAATTTTTCTTGAAATTCAGATCAATTTCAATTAATTTTACTTTGATTTGGTCAACACTAATAATAATCATCATCAATATAACCAGCATGCTATAGGCAGAGAGTAACTTCCAAGCATATATAGAATTTACTGTTTAAAATAACCAACCATTTATGTGCACTATGTATTGAGGATGTCTCCTTCATTGTAGATGACTTAAAGAAGAACTCCCGCAAAAAATTTTATTCTCTGACCTGTTAGAAAGGTGCATGATATAATCTGTAGTGAATGTCAGGCTGAAATTGAGAGTTTCCACTCTCTTCTTATTGTATCTGGGTCATGTGACCAACTCCCTGACCTCCAACTGACCCAGGACAGCAAGCCGGTCACTTCTCTATTCATTCCTATGAGACTGAAAGTGAGGCTCCCATAGGAATACATAGAGAATTAGACTTCCTGTCCACACATAAGGTGCTGTGTGAGTTGGTGGGTCTAATTCCTAGTCACATGACACAGATAAGAAACTTCAGGATGATATAACTCAAAAATTCAGCTACTGGTAAGAAAATGACATTCACTACAGATTACATCATGTACATTTCTAGCATGACATGGAATAAACATTTTTGCGGGAGTTTTTCTTTAATAAAGAAGTTAATTTTAAAAGATATAGTATATGAATGACATACAGACAGTTTTCTGCCTATTGGGCAATCATTTCATGGCCCCAGCACTCCACCCATTCAGCCCCAGGAATCTTTATTTAACAGGAGACTGAAAAAGACCTCTGGTATCTATTGATTTTAACGTATGTATTCACACATCAGTGGTTTAGCATAGACAATGGGTCCATGCAGGGATGCACCTAGCCTTTCTGCTGCCTGAGGCAAAAACTGAAATGGCGCCCAACCCCCCAATGCCAATTTCTTAACTAACCCCTTCCTTCCAGCCCTACTGTTAAAGACATACTTGGAAAACATTGCATACAGAGCTACAAAACATACGGGGTAATACAACGCCACATACTGTGCCCACTGTACTTCAGAAACTATACTGCAGAAACAGATAATACCCCTTCCGCTGCCCTCCTCTTGCCCCTACCTGGTGCTGTCTGAGGCATTTGGCTAAGGCTGAGTTCACATCACCATTTTAGCTTTCCGTTCTTTTGATTCGTCAGAAGAAGAAAGAGAGAAAAAAAATAAAGTAATACATCCAGTCCTTTTCTCTGTCAAAAAAAAGGGGAATGGCTCAAGTGGATGACAACTGATGCAACAGAATCCATTTTTACACAGGATTTTGTAAAAAAAAAAAAAAAAAAAAAAAGAACATATCCTATGCAATCCTATGTATAACTAATGCAACAGGATCTGTTTTTTTCCTCTTCTTCTTACGGATCAGAAGAACAGAAAGCTAAACAGTGACATGAACTCAGCCTTAGTTGCACATAGCAATCAATCAGACTTCACATTTCATTTTCCAGTGAACTCTGAAAAATGAAAGGTGGAATCTCGTCGGTTGTTATGGGCAACTAAGCCATTTTTCTTTTACATCAGTTTTCATAAATCTCCCCCATTACCTTTCTTTCACAGGGCAGGAAATAGTCCAGAATTTCAAAAAAGCCTAGAGAACACCTTTAGGCCATCAGTATCAGATCAGCAGGTGTCCCACTCCCAGCACCCCCACCTATAAGCTGGTTGGTGAAGCTGTTGTATACGTGTGAGTGCTGTGTCCTATCCAAAGTTTACATGCACAACCCCTGTAATATGATATACATATAGGGTTGCCTGTATCTCAAGGCTGGTATTTTAGTGGCCCTGCCGATGCCGGTAATTTTTTTCTACCAGCAATGTTAATTGCCGGTATTTTTCTGTGCTGAATGTTACTAATGAGCGCTTCCACTGTGAAGTGCTCATCAGTACAGCCTTTACCTCCCCCTATCTATACCCCTTCCCACCTCGTGTTATTTTTTTTTTTTTGCAGAAGCAGAGAAGGCGGGCTTTATTCTAACTTGGGGCACTAATGGGGGCATTATTCTTACTGGGGGGCACTAATGGGGGCATTATTTTTACTGGGGGCACTAATGGGGCCATTACGTTTACTGGGGGCATAAATGGGGGGCTTTAATTATGGGGGGCACTAATGGGGGCATTACTATTACTGGGGGCACTAATGGGGGTATCATTTATTCTGTGCGGCACTAATGGGGGCCCCCTTTGGGTGTGGCTTAATGTGGCCGCTATTTTTTGTTGGGAAAGGTGGCAACCCTATATACATATCATATGAAAAATAAAACAAAAAAAAAACAAAAAAAAACACAGGGCTCTCTATAGCGGTACAGGAGTAGCAATGTGAGACTTGAGCTAAGCCGAGCAGGCTCAGGTAGAATCCTACACCGCTCAGTTACATCCTGGCACAGTGTATCTGTACAGAGTATCGATGCTTGAGGGGCGCACAGGTACAGGCAGGGGAAGCAATGTGTGCTCCAACCTGTGCAGCGTTCGCTGTGGACCCCAGTGAAATCCATACACCAGTACTGTACTAATAATTAGTTTTAAGACGGAATAGCACCCAGAACTTTTTCAAATTAATAAAGTATAATACAAAACATTTCAGGCTGTTAAGAACATTTTAAAGGAAGATTGTAGAAAAGTTTAGATACTTTTTAAGAAATACATATTTGTACTCTGGAATTCTGGCTGGCACGGCCTTTATTATTATCCAGTTTGCCCTTTCGATAGCTTTTACTTTTACAATAGGCCTCATCAAGTGTAAAGTACTATTGATATCACTGGGACCGGAGTTAGTTCATTGCGTTTAGTCCCATAATAGTCATAATTTGGCTCCATTCTCAAGAAACTTTGGCCCTAGCAATACATTTGGGGATACATCCTTAACAAATCTAATGATACTGAAAATGTCTCAGTGAGTTAATGGCTCCTTAGTACAGTTTAATATTTACTCTTGAATACTCTCAGGAAAGAATTGTAGTAAATGATAGCATTCCCTGTGAGCGATGAGGATTGATTACACTACAATTATTGCTTGGAATACACTTAATGATTATACTGCAAAACAGATCAGCAACCTCATCATTTCATATCTGCAGTCTATTGATTCCAACTTGGTAGTTAATACTTCTCTAAGTGATTCCTGGATGTTGTAGAGTTTCTTAACTCTTCATCAGTATCCATATCACTCATGAGCATCTTACGACATAGGGTTTTTATTGTTGTATGTGCCTTCGGTCAGCAGATGAGCCGTAAACCCACTGAATTCCCACCAGTTTTGGCATAGGATAGATTAGGGGGAACAATCTATAGTGTTATCTATTTAATCTTAAAGGAGAATTTCCTCTCGGACCCACACCTCTCCTGAGAACAGATCCCACCATGTGCCACCAGGAATTTACAGGTGCTCGTGCACAGATCTCTCAATTCACTTCTATGGAACGTCCAAAAACAGCAATGAAAGCGCGCTCAGCTATTTTTGAAATGTCCATAGAAATGGAAAAAGTTGTCCAACCACCTCTCCATTCCCAGTGGCATGAGATGCCCCAATATAGATATAGGAGCAGGTCCAGAGGTGGGACTGGCACCTATTGGATATTTATGGTGCAGTATATTTTGTGGATATGTAAAAAAAAAGTCCAGATGGGATCAAACTTTACTGAAAGGAAGAGTCAGGAGACTATTCCAGAATACATGAATATGTGCAAGCAATACCAAACACCAAAAATAAACATACTACCGAAAGGGGAAATTTATGCTGGGTGCCCCCCCTCCCCCCACACACCTCACAAATGAAGTAAATTAGCAGAAATGCAATGTACTGTTGCTCTGCCATACAATATCACCTCACTAAGGTGCATTCTTAAGGGCCCTTTACATGGGCCGAGAATCTTAATCTCATAGGAACACTTGTTAGCGATTCTTTGGTGGTGTAAATGTACCGCCAATTACCTGATGAACAAGCAAAACGCTTGTTCATCAGGTAATCTGATCGTTTGTGCAAACACAAAAATTGGCTATGTAAACATAATCTGCTGTCTGTATACAACAAGTCAGTATGGGTAATAGTGATGGCATTAGCAATTGCTTCTCCCCACACTCTGGAGGACTTACATGTAGTGGTCTCCTCCACCAGCGAGAAGCAGATTGACGGGAAGGAACACTTCCTTCATGACAGTCTGCTGCTCTGCCGTCCCATGTAAAGGGACCTTTAGGCCTCTTTCACATGAGCGTGACAGATTGGATCAGGATGCGTTCAGGAAAACTCGCCACATTTTGCAAGAAATTTCAGTCAGTTTTGTCTGCGATTGCGTTGTTTTTTCCGCGCGGGTGCAATGCGTTTTGATGCGTTTTTCACGCGCGTGATAAAAAACTGAAGGTTTACAAACAACATCTCTTAGCAACCATCAGTGAAAAACACATTGCATCCGGACTTGCTTCAGGATACAATGCGTTTTTCACTGAAGCCCCATTCCCTTTAATGGGACCAGGGCTGCGTGAAAAACACAGAATATAGAACATGCTGTGATTTTCACGCAACGCAGAACTGATGCGTGAAAAAAAACGCTCCTGTACACAGACCCATTTAAATGAATGGGTCAGGATTCAGTGCGGGAGCTATGCGTTCACGTCACGCATTGTGAATTAAAAAAAAGTATCATATCAGTCCTTTATATTTTCTCTTTTAAGATCCAATCCTGAATCAGTGGGTAACAGAACAGATTATCAATCAATGTGGACACCCTCAGAAACAGTGAAATGAGACAGCTCTTTCCCACATTATATCTGATGCTAACATTGACCTGTAAGGCTGAATTCACACTTTAGTTATTTGGTCAGTTAATTCCAGCAGTTACTGTATGGTGAGCCAAAATCAAGAGTCAATCCTACTCTCAGATAAGGTATCATGAAAAGATCTGTACTTGTTCGGTGTTTTGACTGACCAGATAAGTGTGAACTGAGCCTAATATTGACTCACAGTCATTCTACATCTAACAGAAAAGCACATGTTTGCACTGTCGGAACATGGCTTAAAAGAACCTAAAGGCTACATTCACACGCCAGTGCTTTTTGTGGGCCCCGAGCCGCATATTTTGTGGCTCAGGTCCGGACTCATTCATTTCTATGGGGCCGCAAAAGATGCGGACAGCACACCGTGTGCTGTCCGCATCCGTTGCTCCGTGCCGCGGCCCTGCAAAAAGAATAGAACATGTCCCATTCTTGTCCACAATTGCAGACAAGAATACACAGTAACATAGTTTATAAGGCCGAAAAAAGACATCTGTCCATCCAGTTCGGCCTGTTATCCTGCAAGTTGATCCAGAGGAAGGCAAAAAACCCCTGTGAGGTAGAAGCCAATTTTCCCCACTTTAGGGCAAAAAATTCCTTCCCGACTCCAATCAGGCAATCAGAATTACTCCCTGGATCAATGACCCATCTCTAGTAACTATAACCTGTAATATTATTCCCTCCAGAAATGCATCCAGGCCCCTCTTGAACTCTTTTAGTGAACTCATCATCAGTTCCATAGTCTCACTGCTCTTACCGTAAACAGGCATTTCAATTTGCGGACCGCACATGGGCCAGTTTCAGTGTTTTGTGGATCCGCACGAATCCACAAATCACAACGGTCGTGTGAATGTAGCCAAAGAGTCATTGGGACACAGCTCCTGAAGGGGCGCACAGTGTTTTGTTTTTCCTTTACTAAAAAAGGCTGCTGTATGCTTTTCTTTTGGTTTAGCTAGGAATTAGTCAGGACTGTTGGTGGCCTGCATTGCGATGTGCACATCCATATACTGTATGAGACCTCCCTGTCATACTGATGCACAGTAACTGTTCACTACCAGAAAGGACTAACTACACATGTTCCTGCAATGCATAGTGATGTACACCGAGATACACTCTCCCTGCAAGTCCAGGATATAGCTGATGTAATGAGCTTTTTGACTGATTGATTCGAAATTAAGTACATTTTTTGGAGAAAATTGAATTTTTGAAAAATCTGCTCATCTCTAGCGTTCTTAAAGAGGACTTTTCACCACTCCTGACATGTCTGTTTTAGTAGCTTCATGCATTCCCCATGTAATAACAATTCTGGAGCATCTATTCTTATGGCTCTATGTTGTGCCATTATTTTTTTCTGCTAGAAGTTATGAATGAATTGCTATTAGCCTTCAGTGAGG
Organism: Rhinella marina; assembly: GCA_900303285.1. Classification (NCBI taxonomy): domain Eukaryota; kingdom Metazoa; phylum Chordata; class Amphibia; order Anura; family Bufonidae; genus Rhinella; species Rhinella marina. Next base: position 220,438 of record ONZH01018802.1, on the reverse strand, counting down.
GTACAGAGGGGTGGTAACCAGTTGGGGGCGTGTACCTACACAGACTGACTCTATCCAATCAGTGCTGCCATGTTCAGACTGTGCAGGTACACACCCCCAACTGGTTACCTCCCCTCTGTACCCTTACTGCAGACTGCTAGCAATTCATTTATAACTTCTAGTAGAAATAATAAAGGAATGGCACAACATACAGACATAAGAATAGATGTTCCAGAATTGTTATTACATGGGGAATACATGAAGCTATTAAAACAGACATGCCAGGAGCGGGGGCAGGTCCTCTTTAGTGAGAATCTTTCACTTTGTTCAAATAGAGTTTACCAAAAGTAAAACAAGGATCAAAATGATGCTTGAGGTGCAATAATAAGCATGGGAAGCAGCATTCATTCCCACTGTGACCCTACTGAGCCAGTCAGTAGCAGAGAGCGACCATGTGATGTACTCTTTGACTCCGTACTTCTTTGTAGTCTTTGAGTTCCTTCTTCTTGGGAGTCACAGAGTGCGTCACATGAGGTCAAGCGGATGCAATTGTCCCTGCTAGTAAGTCTGTACTAGGGAATTATACTCGTGCAAATTTAGAGATGTTTTTCACAGTGACAGATTTGCTTTTATCGGTTTTTGGTAAACTGCTTGACAGTGGCAAAAATTATGATGAACAATTATTCGAGGCATGTTTGTAGCATTTCTATTTTTGCATGGAATATCTTCTAGCTTTATCTATGGGGTGTAGATGCAGGTCTTAAATGGAAGGTATAACCTAGATTTTTTACCAGTTAAAACCAAATATGGATATATTTATTTTTTTCAAATCTGTATTTATTTTCCAGTTGCTTTGCATTCTTTTTTCTATGAAAGATTATGGGTTCAGCCTTTTTGCTTGAGCTGTTGTTAACAGCATTTAGAGATATGCTTTACGGCATTCATATGGACCATAGACACAATACACAGTCCTTGTTCGTTGACATGCTCTGTGACCTGGGAGGAGAGGTGGTTCCTGTGTTATCTTTATATAGGTTTCATCTTTCATTGTAATCCAGCCTGTGATGATAATGAGACGACTACTGAAAAGTGATCTCTACAGAACAGGAATTTCCAGCCTATTATTATGCTTAATGCCAGTGTGAAAAATGCAGCGCTTTAGGATTATTTTAAATATCTTTTGACATGGAAGATGCAAAAAAATCTAAAAAAAAATCTAAACAGGGGTCCTAGACCCAGCAGGTGGTCACATGATAGTTGCCACATTCAGATGGACACTGACTGGAGAGATGGCCACACTTGTGCACAGCCTGCTTGCCTGGCTAAGGGCTTGTTCACATCACCGTTCCGTTATTGCTTTCCATTAAAACGGAAAATAACGGAATTCGTAAGACAGCATTCTGTTTTGATCCATCATAATAGAAGTCTATGGGCATGCATAACGGATGCGTTGCAAAAACAGAACAAATAGTTAGAGGGTGAATATTTTTTTTACAGCCACAGACACACACAAGTCTGAAATTAGAAATTAAAAGCAGATATTCAGATGACAAACAAGTTTATGCAGACTCTCTTTTCATAAAACCATATCCAAAATAGGCGCATATTAATAATAGACTGATTATTTCACATTCAAAAAATGTGCAACTTTAGTCAAGGATTAGACTGATAACATTATAAATATTAATGGATTCATTTGCACATGGACAGATAATTTTCTTAGACATTTGGTCTAGACAAAATTGGAAAAGTTTTAATCTTATATGAATAAATTAAGGCTCAGAGGTTGAAGTGAAGATAATTTTTCCATTGCAATCATTGTAAGTATTGGTTTGTCACCAGAACTAGAATTAAGGCTGAACGGAAAGGGACTGCTAATCAACCCCTGCAATTGCTGAAACGTCTCATTTATTTGGGCAGAGATAATTTAAGGTGCATGTCAATAAGGTCAGAATAAACTTATTTTTTATGCGCATCATGTTTATCCATAGTTCACAAGTTTTCAAGCCATGTTAATCATTGTCAGTACATACACTATACATACAAATCAATGATAACAGTATGCTTGTCAATACTGTTAATCAATCTACAGTATTTTCACGATAGTGTGAAGAAATTCTGGAGAGAACACTAGAGATAAAGGGTTACCTAAATTTTTCCAAAAATGCCTATAAAGGTAAGATGTGAAAAAAGCAATGTAGTAAACTTGTCCCCACCACCATAGTACGTGTCCATGTTGTGCTCTAGCCTCATAGCAAAGACTATGGCTGTATTACACTGGCCGATAATCGCTAACAAGCGTTCACATGAATGCAATACTGATTTTTAAGTATGCTTAGAAATCAGCGTTTGCCGGCACCAGATCGTGCTGTCTAATCATTATCTGCCACCAGTAAACCACTAGACAGTATGGAGACGAGCAATGGCATAGTGATAACTCCTCCCCATCCTGCGGAGAAGATTGCTGCGTGTAATAGCAGCGGTCTCCTCCGCTAGCTATCGAGTGATCTGCCTGTCTAATACAGGCTTTAAACAGGCCAGCAATCCAGAAGCCAGCCATCCCCTTGTTTGCTAACAATGTCAGGTCCCACATCAGTGTCAGGATCTGACTATATTTACACCCTTGCATGTCGCCCATATAGACAACATGTCATTATATACGTGAAAGTAAACAGATTAAACTACATAGGGCTGGATAGTGGTGGAAGTTAGCTTATTTGTTTGTTAGTTTACTCTTTTAGGCAGTTTTGGAAATATTTCATGTTTATTTGCTCATAATCTCTTCCACTTCTGTCTGGCAGACTCCTAAGGTGGAGCTTAATTTTATTACATTGGACTATAGCAAGCAGAGAAGTGTAGGAGGGATTTTTCACCAGCCAGTTACTTTACAGTCAGAAATATGTCTAATATGAGGGTTTTCTAGAGGAGGGGGAAATGATTGATCATATGGACACATATAGAAAAAAAATATGTCTCCCTTTTAATTTAATTGGGCAGCACGGTGGCTCAGTGGTTAACACTAGTGCTTTGCAGCGCTGGGGTCCTGGATTCGAATTTAGGTCAGCTGATCAGTGAGCAGCCTTCAACACCAAAAGAGATTAATAGGGCTTAAATATAGGGGAAGCTGGGGTAGCAGTTACACCTGTTCAGTGATGTCAGAGGAGGCCCAAATGTAAATTTTCAGCCTTAGAAAACACCAGTATTATTAATAGCACATGGTAGGTGGGGGCCCTGTTATACATTTTGCATCAGGGCCCAGGAGCTTCTCTGATCCAGGAGCAGGCATACAGTTGTAAGAAATTGTAAGTGAACCTTTTGAAATTACCTGGATTTCTGTATAAATCTGTAATAAAATGCAGTCTGACTTATATAAATTACAATTATATACAAACACAATATAACTAAACTAATAACACAAACCATAATACTGTCCATTTCTTTAAAGTAAACAATGACAGCATGAGGAGAAAAGGCGAATCTCTGTGTTAATGACTTCTGTAAGAGTTAATTAGCAAAAAAAAGGTTTCCGGTAAGGAGATAAGATTGAATGTGTGATGTGCTTTGCCATTAAATAAAGGCACACAAAGCCTGGTTACTGACAAATCTGCTTTTATTGAGAAAGATTGGTTAGTGTGAACCATGTCTTAATGTGAACAACATTCAGAAGACTTCAGAAGATGTTATAAGAAGACATAAAGCTGGAAAAATCTAAAAGATTATTGCTCTGGTGAATCCATGATTAGAAAAAATATGTAAAGATGGAGAAACTTCTGGACTCCCTAGGATTGGCTATCCTGTTAAAATTACTCTATGAGCACAACAGTCAATCCTGAAAGAGGTGAGGAAGAACTCTAGAGTAACAGAAAAAGATCTAGAGAAGACTCTACAAACCGCAAAAACCTCTGGTCAGATGTCATTAGAAAAACACAGAATAAGGGCCCTTGCACACGACCGTATTCCCTCCGAGACATGCGGTCCATGAGCGGGCCATATGTTCCGGAGCAGCATTGATTGTGCGCACAGGAGTGCACAGCATCATAGATTACAATGATGCTGTGCACGTCGGGCCGCCCGCGGACTATTGTCCCGCACTCATATGATATTGTGAGTGCAGGACAATAGTCCCGCGGGTGGCATGACGTACACAGCATCATTGTAATCTATGATGCTGTGTGCTCCCATGCGCACAATCAATTCTGCTCCAGGACATATGGCCCGCTCACGGACCGTATGTCTCGGAGGGCATACGGTTGTGTGCAAGGGCCCTAAGAATGATGTCAATGGAAGGACATAACAAAGGAAGCTGCAGCTGTCCAAAATAAAAACAATATTGCACATTACAAGTTTGCCCAAGACCACATGGATGCCCCCAATGTTTATGGGAGAATGTTCTTGAGACAAATAAGACAAAAAAGGAACTTTATTAGCATAATTGCACACTGCTATATTTGGAGGAAAAAGAACTCTGCACACCAATTCTGAAATCTCATCCCAGCCGTGAAGTGTGGTGAAGGGTACACCATGGTGTGGGAAAGTTTTGCTGCCTCAGAGCCTAGAAGTCTTGAGATCACTGGGGGAAATATGAATTTTACAGGCAAATGTAATGGCAGAAGTGCATGACCTCAAGCTGAAAAGATGTTGGATGATGCAACAAGAGAATCACCCAAAGAACAAAAGAGTAAATAAAGTATAGAATGGTTTAAAAAAAGATTTGGGTTTTGGAATGGCTAAGTCAGATTCCCGGTCTTAACCCTATCGGGATACTGTGGCATGACTTAAAGATAGATGTGCACACAAGGAATCCCAGAAATATTTATGAACTGAAATACATGTATTTGCAGCTACAGGAAATGTTTGGTTGACGTGAGTGCTGCTAAAGGGAGATCTATGAGTTATTACATTAAAAGTCATTTATTTTTTCTGCCTGCACTGTGCTCAAACCGATGAATGGAACAAGCGGCTGTGCTATTAGTTTAGTTAGTAAAGGTCTGAGTTAATATACAATATATAGTTCACAATATTTAGTCTTTGCTATGAATTAGACTGTAATTTTAGGCTATGCTAGTGTCCATTGCTCTTTTATGATTAGAATGCATAGTCTGCTGTGATATTCTATCAAAAAAGAAATTCTAGACATGCTGATGTTAACAAGATCTAACAACAATTTAATGTGGTGACGACAGTCTGTGCTTGAGGAAAGATTGCCAGAAAGTCAAATCTATACCAGTAATGAACTGGATTTGAGCTTTCAATGTTCTATGTTGTGAACAGAAAGCTCCCACAACTGCTGAGATCATATATCGGATCCCGGCAGTTTAATCCATTATATGCTACAGTCAACAGCGACTGTCATCTAACTGGTTGACATGCAGAGAACTAGTGCACTATTTCCTAAAATATTACCAATATTTAAAGGGGTTGCGTCACTTCAGCAAGCGGTATTTATCATGTAGATAAAGTTAATGCAAGCCACTTTCTAATGTATTTTTATTATACGTATTGCTTCTTTTGCTGGCTGGATTCATTTTTCCATCACATTATACACTGCTAGTTTCTATGGTTAGGACCACCCTGCAATCCATCAGTGGTGATCGTGCTTGTACAATATAGTAAAAAGTACCAGCCTACGTGTGCTCCTACGCTCCCGGCCATAAGAAAATTCAGCACTTTTTCCTATGATGTGCAAGCACGAACACCGCTGATGGATTGCAGTGTGGTCGTAACCATGGAAATAAGCAGTGTATAATGTGATGGAAAAATGAATCCAGCCAGCAAAGGAAGCAATATGGACAATCACAATACATTAGTAAGTGCCTTGTATTAACTTTTTCTACATGATAAATGACACTTGCTGAAGTGAGACATCCCCTTTAAATAGTGAAGTAATTGGGATTGTAGCTTTAATAACCAAATGTCACGTCAGTAGAGTAGATATGGGTAAGGACAGTGAGGCCCTGGACTGCAACCCACCACTGTCCCAAACGAACACAGACAAACACAATACCAGAGTCGTCAGAAATGGGTCAGAACCAGACGGGCTATGCAGTACCAAAACACGGAAAATGGTCAGAAGACAAGCCAAGGTCAGAAACACAGGAAATCAATACGGGAAACAGGAACGAGAAGCAATGGAACCTAGCTAGTGAGCCAAACAAGACTATCACTGACAATGGAGTATGGCCAGGAGGGGATTTAAATAGAGTCCTTGGATCAGAACCTGATAGGTCCATGATTTGGCACTCCATTAGTAAATAATAGAGCAGCATCTCTCCCTGCTGCAGGGAGAAACAGAGCATTGCATCCTATTTCGAAGGATGCGGTCTCGTCACCAGTGAGCGTGGCTCAACAGCAGTATAAAGGGAGATGAAGAAAAGGAAAGCTACAGACCCCACTTGTGAATACTGATATGTGGTTTACACTGGAGAAGATTTAGGTTAAAGTAATGGCCCCACAGTGGTTGTAAGGTACTCCGTATGTAAGTTCACCGTTGTTGTAAGGCACATATTTTATATTCCCAGACATCCCCTACATCACTGCAAATTTTTGAGGCATGGGAGTCCAACAGTGCAATCCTGCACCCGAGAATAAAGAGGTCTTCCTCTGCATACAATCCAGTATAAAACTTCCATCTACACGAGTTTGAAGGCAAATTTCAAGAAACAGATCAGAACATTCTACATAAACCTGCAAGGGGGGGACACATGTTTTCAAGATGTGATCAAGAGAAATTCTTAATATTCGCTATCATAGGAATGTTTATCTTGCCCTAAAGGAATAGAGCTGCCAAATCAAATCACAATATCTGATAATTCCACATATGCCTACAGGAAGTATTATCTGGGATACAGCTATTATGAAGTAATCTGTATGAAGTAATCTGTCCTGAATCGTTTGTGTCCCAACAGTTATTCTTCATATGTCACTGGAAAATGGTGACCTCAACTTTTATTGATATCCCAAAATTAATCAAATATGGCAGCACAACTACTTCATTCTCAGTCATGTCACTATGTTGTAGCTAAGCATGTATTTAAAAATCATTAAAACAACTAACAGGAAACATAAAGCAGATAAACTATATATACAGTACAGACCAAAAGTTTGGACACACCTTCTCATTCAAAGAGTTTTCTATATTTTCATGACTATGAAAATTGTAGATTCACACTGAAGGCATCAAAACTATGAATTAAGACATGTGGAATTATATACTTAACAAAAAAGTGTGAAACAACTGAAAATATGTCTTATATTCTAGGCATTCTCTTGATGAGCTTCAAGAGGTAGTCACCTGAAATGGTTTTCACTTCACAGGTGTGCACTGTCAGGTTTAATAAGTGGTATTTCTTGCCTTATAAATGGGGTTGGGTGAGTTGTGTTGGGCAGAAGTCAGGTGGATACACAGCTGATCCTACTGAATAGACTGTTAGAATTTGTATTATGGCAAGAAAAAAGCTGCTAAGTAGCCGTCATTACTTTAAGAAATGAAGGTCAGTCAGTCCGAAAAATTGGGAAAACTTTGAAAGTGTCCCCAAGTGCAGTCGCAAATACCATCAAGCGCTACAAAGAAACTGGCTCACATGAGGACCGCCCCAGGAAAGGAAGACCAAGAGTCACCTCTGCTGCGGAGGATAAGTTCATCCGAGTCACCAGCCTCAGAAATCGCAGGTTAACAGCAGCTCAGATTAGAGACCAGGTCAATGCCACACAGAGTTCTAGCAGCAGATACATCTCTACAACAACTGTTAAGAGGAGACTGTGTGCAGCAGGCCTTCATGGTTTGGGCTAAAGAACACAAGGAATGGACATTAGACCAGTGGAAATCTGTGCTTTGGTCTGATGAGTCCAAATTTGAGATCTTTGGTTCCAACCATCGTGTCTTTGTGCGACGCAGAAAAGGTGAACGGATGGACTCTACATGCCTGGTTCCCACCGTGAACGTGGAGGAGGAGGTGTGATGGTGTGGGGGTGCTTTGCTGGTGACACTGTTGGGGATTTATTCAAAATTGAAGGCATACTGAACCAGCATGGCTACCACAGCATCTTGCAGCGGCATGCTATTCCATCCGGTTTGCGTTTAGTTGGACCATCATTTATTTATCAACAGGACAATGACCCAAACACACTTCCAGGCTGTGTAAGGGCTGTTTGAGCAAGAAGGAGAGTGATGGGGTGCTACGCCAGATGACGTGGCCTCCAGTGAAGGCGAAAGGGCCAACAAGTGCTAAGCATCTCTGGGAACTCCTTCAAGACTGTTGGAATACCATTTCAGGTGACTACCTCTTGAAGCTCATCAAGAGAATGCCAAGAGTGTGCAAAGCAGTAATCAAAGCAAAAGGTGGCTACTTTGAAGAACCTAGAATATAAGACATATTTTCAGTTGTTTCACACTTTTTTGTTAAGTATATAATTCCACATGTGTTAATTCATAGTTTTGATGCCTTCAGTGTGAATCTACAATTTTCATAGTCATGAAAATACAGAAAACTCTTTGAATGAGAAGGTGTGTCCAAACTTTTGGTCTGTACTGTATATATATATATATATATATATATATATAATCATATAATTATATAAATTATATAAAGTTTGAACTATTAAAATTTTAATGTATTTATCCATACATGCTAAGGTAAATTAAATGGTGTCATTAAAAAAAAAATCCTGTACTGGAAAGAAATATAGCAAAAGAACGTTAGAGTAAAAAAGTTACGGCTCTTGGAAGTCGAGAAGGGAAAAAATAAAAACTGAAATTAGGAAAAAACTATCATGAAGACTTCCCCTTGACTGAAGCAATCTCTAAATGATTTGCTGTGCAGTACGAGTTGTCAAGCAGCACACAGTGACATCCCACATATCAACAGGAAGTAGTCCTAGAGGTGCTGGATGCACTTTTGTCCTTCCAGGCCAATTAATGGGGTTGTCCAAGTTATGAAACAAATATATAGTACTATAAATCTGATGGGCAGCAATATATAACTAAGTTAAGCAATAGAGATGAGCGAGCACTAAAATGCTCGGGTGCTCGTTATTCGAGAAAAACTTTTCCTAATGCTCGGGTGCTCGTTTTGAGTAACGAACCCCATTGAAGTCAATGGGAGACTCGAGCATTTTTGCAGGGGACCAAGGCTCTGCCTAGGGAAGGCTGGGTGAAAACCTGGAAACATCAGAAAATGATGGAAACACCACGGAAATTGACAGGAAACAGCAGGAGCAGCATGCATGGATGCCTCTGAGGCTGCCTAATCCCACCATTACCCCAAATTCTCAGGCAACAGCCTGGTGGTTACCCTCATGGCAATTGTGCTCACCCAGACCAAGAAAGGCGAGGCACATACCCATCACATGTTAGGGAAGCACCCAATTAGGTGCAAAGAAAAATTGTTTAGAGAGAGGGCCTGTAGGTGGACCTCCGGAAAAATTGTTTAGAGAGAGGGCCTGTAGGTGGACCTCCGGAAAAATTGTGGTAAAAGAGTGCCAGTTGGACCTTTAAAAAAAATGGCGTTTTTTGGGTCAGCGTTAGGCAAAGACGACAAGGAGGAGGAGGAGGAGTAGAGAAGAAGAATCGGATACATAAGTAATGTTAATCTTTAGCTGCTTTCCCCCGGAGGAGATTTGAATTCCCGTGAAATCTAGACTTTGTTCATTTTAATAAGCATCAGCCTGTCAGCGCTGTCAGTTGACAGGCGTGTACGCTTATCGGTGATGACGCCACCAGCTGCACTGAATACCCGCTCTGACAGCACGCTAGCGGCAGGGCAGGCCAGTACCTCCAAGGCGTACAGCGCCAGTTCAAGTCACGTGTCCAGCTTTGAAACCCAGTAGTTGTATGGAGCAGAGTGATCGCTACGGACGTTGGTATGGTCAGCTAGGTACTCCCTCTCCATCTTTCTGTACAGCTCACCCCTTCTCTGCCTAGACTGGGGACAGGTGACAGTGTCTTGCTGGGGTGACATAAAACTGGCAAAGGCCTTGGAGAGCGTTCCCATGCCAGTGCTGGACAAGCTGCCTGCTTGCCTCCTCTCCCCCGCTACTTGGCCCACAGAACCATGCCCTCTGTCGCTAGCGGCGCCAGATGGAAAGGATTGTTTCAGCTTGTGCACCAGGGCCTGTTGATATTGATTCACTCTCATACTCCTTTCCTCTACAGGGATGAGAGTGGAAAGGTTCTGCTTGTACCGTGGGTCCAGGAGAGTGAACACCCAGTAATCGGTTTTTGAAAAAATGCTTCTAACGCGAGGGTCACGGGATAGGCAGCCTAACATGAAGTCTGCCATGTGCGCCAGAGTCCCAACATGCAAGAATTCCCTCTCCTCACTGGCCTGACTCTCCATTTCCTCCTCCTCCTCCTCCAAGTCCTCCTCTTCAGCCCATACACGCTCAAGAGTTAAGGACTGAGCACTGGTACCCTCTACTGTCTCGCCGACATTCTCCTCCTCATCCTCATCCCCCTCCTCCGATACGCGCTGAGAGGGTGCTCTGGCTATCAAGCGATGTATCTTCCTCCACCGTCTCTTGTGACAAGCGCAAAGCATCCGACTTCATGCTGAGAAGTGAGTTTTTCAACAGGCAAAGCAGCGGGATGGCGAGGCTGATAATGGCGGCATCGCCGCTGACCATCTGTGTTGAATCCTCAAAGTTGCTCAACACCTGGCGGATATCAGACATCCACGTCCACTCCTAACTATTAGATTGAACACGTGGGCCAGGCATGGCACATGTGTCAGTCTGCCGAGTTGCAGAGCCGCCACCAGGTTACGCCCGTTGTCACACACAACCATGCCTGGCTTGAGGTTCAGCGGTGCCAGCCACAGATCGGTCTGCGCCGTGATGCCCTGTAACAGCTCTTGGGCGGTGTGCCTTTTGTCACCTAAGCTCAGCAGTTTGAGCACCGCCTTCTGGGGCTTACCCACGGCACTGCTGCTGCGCCTAGAGCTACCGACTGAAGGCGCCGTGCCCACGAATGGTAATTCGGAGGAGGAGGTGGAGGAGGAGGAGGGGTCGGAGGAGGAGGCATAGTACGTCTGAGAGACCGTGACCGAGGTAGGCCCCGCAATCCTCGGTGTGGGCAGTACATGAGCGGCCCCAGGGTCAGACTTGGTCCCAGCCTCCACCAAGTTAACCCAATGTGCCGTCAGTGAGATATAGTGTCCCTGCCCGGCAGCACTTGTCCACGTGTCCGTGGTTAGGTGGACCTTCTCAGAAACAGCGTTGGTCAGGGCACGGATGATGTTCTGTGACACGTGCTGGTGTAGGGATGGGACGGCACATCGGGAAAAATAGTGGCGGCTGGGGACCGAATACTGAGGGGCAGCCACCGCCATGAGATTGTGAAAGGCCTCGGTCTCTACCAGCCTATAGGGCAGCATCTCCAGGCTCAGCAATTTGGAGATGTGGACGTTGAGGGCTTGGGCATGTGGGTGGGTGGAACTGTATTTCCTCTTGCGCTCCAGCGTCTGCTGTAAAGACAGCTGAACGCTGCGCTGGGACACATTGGTGGACGCTGTGGAGGATCGTGGAGGCGAAGATGTGGTTTTCCAGCGGGAGGCGCTCGTGCTGGGGTCCTGGGCAGGGGGTTGACTAGCAGAGGCAGCGAGTGACACAGGGGAAGGAGCAGTGGTGTGACCCACAGGAGATGAACGGCCTTGGTTCCATTGAGTGGGGTGTTTAGCACTCATATGCCTGTGCATGCTGGTGGTGGTTAGGCTAGTAGTGGTGGCACCCCTGCTGATCCTGGTGTGGCACAGGTTGCACAGCACAGTCCGTCGGTCATCCTCACTTTCTTTAAAGAACCTCCAGACTTGCGAACATCTAGGCCTCGCCACGAGAGCTTCACTACGTGAAACAGTTGCTGCTGATGCACCAGCTCTGGCCCTGCTTCTCCCGCTGGCCACACCACTGCCTCTTCCAACCTGTTCTGGTGCAGCACTCGCCTCCGCCTCAGAAGCACTGTCTTCACTCGGCTTATCAACCCAGCTTGGGTCAGTCACCTTGTCATCCTCCGATTCCTCAGTCTGCTCCCCCCTCGGACTTCCTGCCCTGACAACAACTTCACCACTGTCTGACAACTGTGTCTCCTCATCGTCCAACACCTCTTTACACACTTCTTCCACTAAGTCAAGATTGTCATCATCATCACCCACAGACTGCGACAGTTGGAAAACTTGGGCATCGGGAAAGAGGTCAGCAGCAACCTGAGAAGTGGTTTGTGACTCTGCGAAGGGTCCAGAAAACAGTTCCTGAGAGTATGCCGGATCGCATTCCAAATTTTTCTGGGAGGGGGCAGACTGGGGGGAAGGAGGTTGAGGTGGAGCCAGAGGAGCGCTCCCTTGGGTAACGTGGGTGGACTGCGTGGAAGACTGACTGGTGGACAAATTACTTTAAGCATTGTCCGCAATCCACGACATCAGCTGTTCGCACTGTTGTGGTTTCAACAGTCCTCTACCACGTGTCCCTGTAAGTTGAGACATGAAGCTAGGGAGTGTAGCTCTGCGGCGTTTCCCTGCTCCCTCATCAGCAGGTACTGTCTCACCCTGCCCAGGACCACGGCCTCTGCCCCCTGCAGTAATTGAATGCCCACGCCCACGCCCTCGTCCTCGACCCTTAGCCCTGGGGTTCAACATTTTCTGTATATAAGTGTATTATATGTCAAAAAAAATGGGCCTGCTGTACTGAAACCCACAAACTTGTTCAATCTGAAAATATATAGGTGGATAAGTTAGAGCAAAATTACGTATGTTATTACGTACCGTGCAGTATGGAGCAATTACACTGAAACTATTAGATTAGGCAGACTTGGTCTGCTTAAGTACAACCCAGACAAATGTCGCACAGAGATTTTTGTAATGTAGCTGTATCAGTGACAGCAAAAGACCTTTTTTTAATTACGTGACGTACAGAATGTGTCACCTGGACAGAAAATATGGATTGTGCTTTGTATATAGGTGGATAAGTTAGAGCAAAATTACGTATGTTATTACGTACCGTGCAGTATGGAGCAATTACACTTAAACTATTAGATTAGGCAGACTTGGTCTGCTTAAGTGCAACCCAGACAAATGTCGCACAGAGATTTTTGTAATGTAGCTGTATCAGTGACAGCAAAAGACCTTTTTTAATTAAGTGACATACAGAATGTGTCACCTGGACAGAAAATACGGAGTGTGGTTTGTGGTGAGTGGACAGCTGAACTGTGACACACAGAATGGTTCCACACAGCTGTATGAAATGGATTTGTATCACTGAGCTAAAACAACAAAAAACTATTTTTTTATATATTTTCTTTTTATATATTTTTTTTTATGTATAGATTTTTTTTAACGTGACGTGCAGAAACTATCAGAGAGCAAAATCAGCCCCTGGTGACTGTGGCTATTTTGACTGCAACCCAGACAAATGTCGCACAGAGATTTTTCTAATGTAGCTGTTTCAGTGAAAGCAAAAGACCGTATTTGATTACGTGACGTACAGTATGGGTCACCTGGACAGAAAATACGGATTGTGGTTTGTGGTGAGTGGACAGCTGAACTGTGACATACAGAATGGTTCCACACAGCTGTATGAAATGGATTTGTATCACTGAGATAAAACAATAAAAAAAAAAAATTGTTCTATATGGCGATAGCTGCACTACTAGTGCCAGCCAGCCCAGCCAGGAGACAAAAAAAATTGTTTTGTAGCCCTTAGAAGGGCTGTTGGGTTCTTTCGATATCACTCCTGCCTAACAGAGAACTATATCCAGGCCCTAACACTCTCCCTGAAGCGCAGCAGATCTGTCCCTAACCACATCCAGACAGCATCTGAGCCGAGCACCGCGGGCAGTCAATAGTATATTCCAGGGTCACCTGATCAGGCCAGCCAACCCCTGCTATCGACATGTAAGGGCCCCATGTGATGCTGGGTGTACCGCAGAGTCTCCTGGCTTATGATTGGCTGAGTTTATAGGCGCCATAAAATGCAAAATGCGGGAAATGCCATTTCATCGAGCATGGCGAGATACTCGTCCGAGCAGCGAGCACTTACGAGTACCGTAATACTCGAACGAGCACCAAGCTCGGACGAGCATGCTCGCTCATCTCTATTAAGTATTTCCTCATTTCCCTGGTTCTCTTCTGGTCTTTGTTTACCTACAGTAATAACAATTTCAGCCTCTCCCCCACACAGGATCTCCCCCCTACCTGTACTTGTAGTTTGCATCTCCTCCAGATCAGCTTTGTGTCTGTAGGGTGAGGAGGGCAGATCCTGTGTCTCTTTACATCTGCAGCTGCTGTTGTAAAGCCTTCAGTGTGTTCTGGCTGAAGAGGTTAATGTTTTATCTGAAGGAATCCGGGAGAGAGCAGATAGCAGGAGCGGCAGAGCAGGGGGGGCGTGGCCAGTGACGTCTTGTGTACAGACTGTTATCTGATCTCTGAGGCTTGTGCACGAAACATCACACAGCAGAGAGATAAGCTGACATCACAGGTCATGTGATCCTGAGTTAAATCTAAGAAACCAGCAGCTTTAGAAGCAGAAAGTGTATGGAAAAGCTGTTGTATTTGACTAGTTAGAAACATACAAAGGACAAAAAAATAACTTAACATATAAGCATACCCCTTGATCTTATTCTTAAATTTGTTTGTCTCCACTGTTCATTCATTTGCTGCCACTTCCATTATTTCTTCCTCAATAAAATACTAACAATTAAAAACTTCCACCACTCTTTGTCTCCACAACTCAGACACCATCTCATTATGCGCTTACAGATTCAAACCAGAAAAAAAAAGAAAATTAAAAAGCTAATTCTTAAAGGGAATGTGTCATCAGAAAATGACCTGCTGTTTAAATCATTTTTCGTGTTTAACATACTTTTAAAGAATTTTTGATGATGTTTTTAATTTCCATGTATTTAAACAAAAAAAATTCTGCACTTTTCACACTGGACACTATATAATAATAGGGGCACCACTTCTTGGTTTGTACAAATCAGTTTACTGCAGTTAACTCATTCTAAACTTGCCTGTAATGATACGTAGATATCACCTCTGTGTATAGATAAGACAGGATCCACCATTCAAACTAGGTAATTGTCAATGCTTACCTATTCTTTCCTTGTACAATTATCTCTCTACAGGTCACAGAGTATGCCTAAAAAACTCTCCCATATAAGTCAAGACCATTGTGTCTATGGCCCATGTTGCTGCTGTAAAGCAATTTTCTTAAAGCTTTTTAAGTGCTGCTCAGGCAAGATGGCCACCCCTATAATCATGTTCAGGAAATAGAATAAACAAATTTACAATCAGAAAATAAAAACAGATGAGAAAAAAAGGATATGCATTACTATCTGGTTTTAACTGGCAGATAAAATTTTTGGTGACACATTTCCGTGGTTTTACACTGATGACCTATCCTCTGGCTAGGTCATCAGTATCTGATCATGGGGGTCCAACACCCTTGATCCACTCCAATCAGCTGTTTGAGAGGGCAGTGGTGCTCACAGTAGCGCTGCAGTCTTCTCCAACGTTTCCTAGGTGTGATCTCATGTTCACCAGTCACATGGCCTAGGCCAGTTCAGCCCTATTGAAAAAAATGGGGCTGAGCTGCAATACCAAGCACAGCCGTTATACAATGTACGGCGCTGTGCTTGGTTTGCTGAGCGAAGGCCGTGGCGCTACTGTGAGTGCTGCTGCTTTCTCAAACAGCTAATCGATGGGGTTCCCAGGTGTCGGACCCCCACCAATCAGATACTGATGAACTATCAAGAGGACAGGTCATCAGTGTAAAACTTCTGGAAAAACCATCTACAACATTTTCTACACATAAAACAGATGTGGAAAAAGATAAATGAGACGAGCATGCCGGCCCGCCCCCTTTTTCTTAAACCTGGCGTGCGTAGTGAAAAGTTGCAATTGCTTAAAATTTCTCTTCTAAAGTAGCCTCCAAAGGCTCTGTTCACATTGTAGTTTGCTTTTTTTTTAACAGAAACTCTGTTCACAAGAGACTTTTTTTTTTTGTACTATGAGACTCTGGGAATTTCCAGCCTGTGCACTGAGAAGCTGGCACTGTTCCACTGCTGTCGTAAGGGACTATGCAGAGCTGAGTTCTTGAGGGAAAAGCCAGACACTGTGAACTTTTGACCATCTGATTTAGCTCTGTCAGACTGTTGTTTATGACTGAAAACTCCTTGGTCATTCCCGTCATTCTACTTTTATTAAAGGAGTTATCTGGGTTCAGACGAACAAGTTATGTATACCCCAAAATGGTATCAATAAAACTACAAATTGCCACACAAAAAATCCCTCACACAGGTCCGTAGATAGAAAAAAGTTAGGTGGGACAATTTTTGTTTTTGGTAAAACATAATAAATACTATATAAATTTGGCACTGCTGTAATTGTATTGACCCTCAGAATAAAGGTAACATCATGTTTACTCTGTAAACACCATGAAAATGAAACCCATAAAACAATGTTGCAATAGCATTGTATTGTTCCAATTCCATGCATTTATAATTGTCTTCCCGCTTCCCAATACATTCTATGGAATATTAAATGGTGCCAATAGAAAGCACAACTTGTCCTTGTACGACTTTGTGAATGGAAAAATAAAAAAAAGTTATGGCTCCTGGAAGGCAGGGAAGAGAAGTGAAAAACAAACGAACACAAAATGGCTCTGTTAAATACTCCATGATATACATATTTATATACTGAATACTAATGTGATGCTTAAACATCTAGAATTTTTACCATTACATTATTTTTTTGCTTTATATATATATATATATATATATTTCTTGACGAGCATGCATGCCTTCTTGCTATGATTTCCCACCTGGTACTATATGGTGCCATCTGGTACTATACAGTATGTGCATATGTATATTTGTTGCACAGATGCCTATTCACTTTATTATAGATTACTTAGTGTCAGCAAAGCCCTTACTGTGGTGATCTTCTAGTTGGTATTTACCATGTCTTATATGCTGGCACATGCGCAGTTTGAAGATACTGGCGCAGACGGAACACGCTCTGAGATACTGTGGGTTGATACTCCTTTCTTGTGGAGTTCAATAAGATGTTCCCCTTAATGGCCACACATGTACTTGCAACTGTTTATTTACAACGTATGGCTACCTATATATAGTATGCTATCTAAAGAGTGGCGTTTCAAATGCCAGTCTTAGTAAAATCCCTGCCAGACTAAGATGCAACTAATTTATTAAGAGGTATGCAGTTTTTGCAAATGACCCCTACTGGGTATTGTTAGACAATTCATCCTGAGAAAACCATGAAGAATGGCAATACACGCACGGCATCAATGCATGCCCCTCTAATGTCATCTTCTCATCTCAGTTGACACAGACCTCTTAATAAATTTGGTACATCTTCTGGCAGTCAGGCCCTCATGAACTCTAATCTAGGGCAGCTATGAGCTGGTGTATATTTGAACTATAATTTGTGCCAGTTTCTGGTGTAAAGTGATGGGAGGCCACACCCTCTTGTTAAGCCCTGGCCCACTTTTTAAAAGCCATAAAGTGCTTGATATATCTGCCCCACTGTTTTTCCAGGTTTAGTGTGCAAAGAAACATTTCACCAAAAACCCAAGCTCTGTTGGCGTTTCCTATGGCTTTTTTAAGCAATCCAACCTAGACGTTCCCTACATGTTCCCTAACTATATACCTCTTCAAGCAAAACTGGCCTACAAAACGTAAGATGAGCCGCAAATTCATTTATGTAATATTTATTCTCACTAAACTGAGGGCAGAGAAGGGCAAGATAAATTTTGCAGCACTTGTACCACGATTAACCAAACCGTTAACTGAACTACTTTTATATGCTTCTATTCCTGAGCATTCAGGACCTTTAGATTTTACATTGCACATTTTCACCCCAACAATTATCAGTGTATATATTTTACAGTTTTTTTTTTTTAGTTTTAGGATATTTGTGTCCTTACATTTTTGACATGTCGAGTGAACCTGAAGGGAGAAGATCTAAAGGTGTAAAATATCAGTAGATCAGCCTAACAGTCTCAGCTCCTGTCCCACATCAATGCTGTAATGCCAATATCATGACATAACTGCAATCATACAAGCATTAGTTTCATTGCTGCAGGCAGCTACTGCTTGTGTTATAGGCATATGCATCACCTGACCATCTTAATAATTAAAAGTTCTGTGCAGATAAAGCCTCAATCACACGTCAGTGTTTCACGGACGTGTGCTGTACGTGTTCCCCAAAATGAAGATCAATGCAAAATAAGCAGATAACTAATACAGATAAGAACGTTCATCTATACAGTCAGAAAATGCTGCTGGGAGCTGTGAAATGCCTGTGCTGATGGGCATCGGCAGTGTCCGAGCTTTGAATGTTGAGTCTGGTTTCAAGCTACAAAGGCCAATGAAAGGACAATATATGCTGAAAATATTGTATCCTGAGGCCATTAAAACCTAAGGAACCACTGTACAAGAATGTCTTTGCTTTACATAGTAGTCTGGAGTCACTGTAACAGACCACAGTCTTGTTTTGCTGATAAGAGCAAGACTTCAAGTTCGGATACTCTTTAAAGAGAGCCTCTTAACTGAGCTACAGCTACACTTCAAAGGAAGGTTTATAATATGATTTTATTAAATATAATAAGTAGTATGTACATATAGTGATATAATGTCCTTCTTTTGCACTTATTTATACACAAAGGATAAAGAACATAATACACAATTATATCAACACTTCATCTGGAGTCCTGACTACATCCAGAATGAAGGTACATACATCACCAGTTGAGTTATCATCATCTGACAGCGACATCATCTGGGAAGCCCTTTCAGCGAAAGCAGTCAGAGTCTCGATCGGGAAAACACCGGTCCCTACACGAGGCGTCCCCCCGTAGGATGAGCTTCTGACTTATTTCGTGAAGGGTTACAGCTATATACCAATTAAATAAAGAGCTCCATTCCCTAGTGGAACGTAGCCAGCACATGCGCTGTATAATTGTCACTGTGTACATGTTGTTCATCTGCTCTCACCGCAGACCTTGGAGTTTCCAGGTCCGCAGTGAGTCAGAATCCCAAAACAACCTTGAGAAAATATGTAGACAAAACTTACTCCATTGCACCTGCATTCACAGGTCTTAAATCAACACTTTTAACTGAACAGATACAAAATGGAATTCAAATGATCAGAAACTTCATCTTCACACTTTAAGTCTGCAGAGCAAGGGTGATTAAAGGGGTTGTCCATGGTTTATTGTCCACCTTTGAAGATATCTATTCTTACCTGCTCCTCTCCACTCTGTTTTGGCTCCTGTCTTCACTAAACTTCCCGTTTCCATGTCCGTGTGGACTGGGTAAAGTGAGTGACTGCAGCCAATGACCAGTGGGGACAAGTCACGTCATGTCATGTGCCACTTGTGGATATGTTAGTCATTGGCTGCAGCAGTTCCTATGATACCGTCTATGCGGAAGTTGACAGACGGGGACCATAAACGCAGTGAGGATAGCAAATGAGCTGAAACGGAGCATAGATCTTCACAGGTACCACTGGGGAAAGGATTTTGTTTTTAAATCCTGGACAAGCCCTTTAATGTCTTATGAAATAATGCATTGGTGTAACTAGAAATGACTTGGCCCCACAGCAAAAATTTCAACAAGGTCCTCTCCTAGCAATTTCTTTGCAACCCCCACTTCTTCGGCTAGTTACGATTACTCTTTCAGACCAGGCCCACTCCGTCAATTTGTTACTCATATATACTGTATGTCATAGCAATATACAGTATATACTGTCACTGTATATAATGTCATTGCATAATACTGTTGAGGGGGCCCTGACAATAAAATATTTCAGTCCTTCTGGGTGGGTCCCTTCTGAGTTTGGGCACCAAAGCAGCCAATTACCCTGCTTCCACTATAGCTACGCCGATTTTCCTTGTGCTTCGTGTCAGCAAATCGATTTAACCTGAAATAGTGTAAAAAAAAAAATAAAAAAAATCATACTTACCTCCATTAGCTCGCAATGTGCCGTCAGCTGCCATGCTGATTGAAGATCGGACGAAATCCTGTGCGCGGTGATGTATAGCGTCACCACGGCGGCCGGCGTGATGTCAAACTCGTGCCACTCGACATTTCGCGCCAGATCTTCAATCAAGATGGAGGCGGCTGGTCCGTCGCGAATAAATGGAGGCAGTAAGTTTGATTTCATTTTTTTTATGTTAATCTTACACTGTTTTTACACTCATACATGATCGTAGCATCTGAGGGGTACAATGACGGGGGCAGCGCTATCACAGCTCCATGCCATTGCACTCGCTATTTACAAAAAATACGCTTCGTGACAAAGTAATTCGTCACTAAGCGCATTTTTTTGTAAAATTCGTCGAATCAGCTGAATCGAACTTTTCAAAAATTCGTTCCTCTCTATTGGGGAGCCGAAACACTCAGCAAGCCCTGTGTATGCCACAGTTAATCCGCCGACATTGTTGTTTACAGCAATGCTAGTGGATACAGCAGGGGCCTGGCTGTCAGTGACTTGCATTGATAGTGCGATCATCTTGACGTACTAGTATGTCATGGGTCTCTAGGGCACTGGCGGCCATTATGTACTAGTGCGTCATGGGTCGCCAAGGGATTAACTGGCAGATAAATTTTTTTGGGAAAATACCCTTAAGTCTTAGCGAGCGAATATTAATGAGTGCTTCCATTATGGAAGCGCTCATTAGCACTGGAGGGCCAGGAAGCAGTGAAGGCTCTGTACTCACCGCTTCCAGGTCCTCTGCTCGGCTGTTGGCTGTGCAGGGCTGTGCACAGCGTGAGGGCGCTCTGTGACCTCACGCTGTGCGCGCCAGTTCACAGCACAGCCGACAGCAGGAGGATGAAGAGCGCGGGCGGTGAGGAGCGGCGGCGCCCAGGAGCAGGACAGGTAAGTGTTTGTTTTTTTTTATGTTCTGTGGCTGGATGACTGATGGGGTATATGGGGGCTTAAAAGAGAGGCATATGGGGGCTTAAAAGAGAGGCATATGGGGGCTTAAAAGAGAGGCATATGGGGGCTTAAAAGAGAGGCATAAGGGGCTGACAAGAGAGGCATATGGGGGCCAATTTGAGAGGCATATGGGGGCTGAAAAGTGACAAGAGAGGAATATGGGGGCTGACATGAGAGGCATATGGGGGCTGACATGAGAGGCATATGGGGGCTGACATGAGAGGCATATGGGGGCTGATATGAGAAGCAGTGGGGCTCTTATCTGAGGTTTGATTAGGGGCCATTCACTTTGGGGTCTGATCTGAGGTCTGATTGGGGTCTTAATAACATTGGGGGCCTGATTGGGGCTCCTCTAAAACCTAGGTGCATCTTATGGGCCGGTGTGTCTTATAGGATCAAAAATACGGTAAGTATGAAGAGAGAGGGTGTGCTTCATCTGCATATGCCATGAAAGTCGGGCAATTTGTGATATGGTTTTGGCATGCTGTTCTTGGTTGTAAGGCACACTATGGCCCTGCAACAGTGAGAAACCAGTCTAACACATGGATACAGGCACACCATGGGGATCAAATCTGTCTTATTTGGTCTACATAGGATACACCTAGCAGAAGATTCATATTTAATTTTAATTAAAAAAAAAAAAAGGTAAATGTTGTGATCAACATTAGACCATGCGTTCTGAACTAATAAAATCTTTACACTGAACTTTACACTGACTGCACGGCTCGCATTCTCTATATGTGCAGGTATTTCTTCTCTATGTAAACATTGTCAC
This sequence comes from Rhinella marina, assembly GCA_900303285.1. NCBI lineage: Eukaryota > Metazoa > Chordata > Amphibia > Anura > Bufonidae > Rhinella > Rhinella marina. Next base: position 198,736 of record ONZH01018802.1, on the reverse strand, counting down.
TTAACCAACATCTATTGTAAGCCATTTATGTACACATACACAGTCACACAAAGGCTCTGAAGGTATCTGAGTCTCTGTAAACATTCACAACATGAAGGCTTTTATAGAGAAAGCGTGCGGCAACTATATACATATATCATTTTACAGGGAAGCTCCAGATATTAGATATAGATAGACAGATAGATACTGTAGATATGTATGTATGTCCGCTAAAGGAATCCGCACTGTCGCAGCTACAATCACGAAATTTGGCACACAGGTACATCAGGTGTCCGGGAAGGTTTTAGAACAGTTTTCAGCTCTCCAGGACGTACCGTTCCTGAGATATTCCCAAAAAAATGCATTAGCCAATAGAAGCCTGGTCACATGAACCTTATCAGCCAATAGAAGCTCGCAGGCCCTTAGCCTCCACATACAGACAGTTTCACACCAGGTTTCCATAACAACCCAGCCAGTTTTCTTCACTGCTGTAGGTTTGCTTTAAAGGGGCAGGGCGCTGTGTATGACACTGTTAAAGGGGTATTCCGGTTACCATAAATATTACTTATGTTTTAGACTAATTCAACATCAATCATTACCTAATATAATGTAAATTTCACATATTTACCATTCAGTAGTAATAAAAGATGTTTTCATCCACTGCTACCCACCGTGTTTCCTCATAAATAACTATGGCATCAACCTGTAATTCAGGCCACCTTCAAAAGAAGGACTTAAAAGCCCCGTCCCCATTGCAAAAAATAAAGGTAAAAATCAACTTCTGTCAGCTGCAGGGGTGGAAGGGGAGGTGACTTTCTCCCTGCAGCTCACGCTCAGACTGCACAGTGCTGCTGTCTGAAAGTGAGCTTTTTAAAAGGACATCCCTGTGTCCATCCAGGCCCTGCGCCGAATGGAGGACAGGGAGTCTGAAAGCCGGACTGTCCGGCCTAAAAATGGACCTCTGGCCACCCTAGGGACAGGCAGCTGTGGAGGTCACAGTTAAAGGGGAGAGCACTGTATATGTAACTGTTAAGGGGGCAAGCTGCTGTGGAGGTCACTGTTAAAGGGGCGGGCACTGTAGAAGTCACTGTTAAGGGTGGAGAGGACTGTGGAGGCCAATATTAAAGGGGCAGCGGGGTACTGTGAGATCACTGTTAAGGGAGCGGGGAACTGTGACAGTCACTGTCAAAGGGGTAGTTGCTGTGGAGGTCTCTGTCAAGGGGGCCAGGAATGGTGGAGGTCAGTTAAGGGGACTGTAACCTATGGTCAGTATTAAGGGGTGGGTGCTGTAGAGGTCACTTAAAAGGGCGGGCCTCTATGGAGGTCACTGTTAAGGGGGTGAGGTACTGTGGAACTAACTGTTAAAGGTGCAGGCTACTGTGAAGGCCAAAGTTAAGGGGGTGGGCTGCTGTGGAGGTCGCATTTTAAGGAGACAGGGCACTGTGAGGAAGTCAGTGTTAAGGGGTGGGAGCTGTGGAGGTTACTGTTAAGGAGGTAGGGTACTGTAGAGGTCACTCTCGATATCTTTTAACGATGCACACATAAACATTAAGTGAAATAGATTAAATATGCCCGGGTGAAACCAGGTCCGTCTGCTAAAAAATGCAAACAGGCAGTGCTCTGAGATGCAAATAGTTTTTATTCACCCATGTGGACGCGACGTTTCGGCTCAACATTAGAGCCTTTTGATCACGTCATGAGACTATATCTTTGTAAAAATCTTGTTTTTTTGTTAATTATCTATTATAATCAATTACCCTGTGGGACTTATATCTATGCATTGAGCCCCATTGTATTTTGTCACTGCTTGAGAAAAGTCCCAGTAAGAGGACTGAAACGTCGCTTTGGTGATTAAAGAACACTAATTTTGATTTACATCCCTAAGAGTGCCATGAAATTTTTTATTTTATTTATCTGGATGCTGGATCGCTTCTGCAGCCGCTGGCTCACCACAATTACTTTTACTGCTACATTAGATAGATGGACAGATAAATAGATACGATAGATAGATAGATAGATAGATAGATAGATAGATAGCTTGAGAAAGGCTCAGTCTGAGCCGAAACGTCGCGTCCTACACATGGGTGAATAAAGTTCCTCTGCTTTTCATTTTACTTTGAGAGTGCTGCCTATTTTTATGTTTTTTTTATGTTTTTTAGATAGATAGATATACAGAGATGATAGATAGACAGACAGACAGAGAGACAGATAGATAGATAGATAGATATTAACAGTATATTGCAGTGAAGGTATTTTTGAGAACTCTAGTGTAGGCAATGAGAGCACAGCCTTCTCTTGATCCCACAGTTAATGTTAGTATATTTATTTATCTGCAGAAATGTTGTGTATATTTTGAGAAAATTAATATTTAACAAAAAAACATCATCTATCTGGAGTTATATATCGCTAAGTACACTCATCCAGCATGCGCTATCTCTCTCTGTACACAAACGTTTCTACGGTATCATCATGTCTATTTTTCTAGGTGAAAAGTGAGGTGAAATTTGAGGCTGGCGATACGGCAGGACACACACGACACACCCATTCTTATTTTTATCTTCTGCTTGTAGGAAGCAGTCTGGCTGTGCGCTCCGCGCCCTGGCGTGTTTATTATTTGCATTTCTAATTGCTGGGAGGTAGAAATGTCACTACATAACATCTGCTCAGCGAATCGGAGAAATTTATAGAAAAACAGGTGTGTGTGTCTCTTATTCCTGTTCCTCCACCAGTTCAAAGTCTTTGTAGATAACACCTGTTGGTTGAGGCTGAGAGTATGGCTGGTAATCTCGTTAGACTGTATTTGTCACAGCTGGTTGACTCTCAAGATTCAGACTGGGTTTCCATGTTCAGCTTTTCTGAAGGAGTTTTTAAAGTCAAATCCAGGAGAATTCAAAAAACTAGGTGAGGAAGTATCTATTCTTTATATTTACTCTCCCTTTTGGCTTCCAAAATTTCACCTGAAAACTTGAACATGGAAACCCAACCTCACAGCATCAAATCGACCAGCTGCATGTTGCCCTGTGAAGCTTAGCTCTAATGTCTGCCATTAATGCGGCCATGTGCCTCTAATACTCGACCCTTGCCACATCCACACTGCTGTTCCTAATTAAAAGAGAAAATTTGTCTAGGCTTGTTCAGAACAAAGCACAGTTTCTTCTGACAATTATCACTTGTGCATGCTTTTTGCCTCCATTAAAGGAAGCTTGATCCCAACAAGCTAGTCTTTTTTCTGACAAGTAGCACTTGTGTGTGTCATATGGGCAGGTATTCAGACCCTGTTAAAACAAAATTTTGGATGCTTGGCCCCCAACAAGCCAGTTTTTTTTATCCCATAACACTGTGTGTGTTTAAACACCATCTGCCCCCAATAAGGGACATTTTTTGGAACCTTTGGAATATGAAAAAGCATAAGACATGTGCCAGGGCAGTGTGTTTTTAAACATGCTGTTCAATAACGCCGATGCTGGACTATACAAGTTGATAAGCACTTATTTGAAGGTCCCCCCTACAATTTGCATATGGTTGTCAGCATTATGAAAAATGTTGCGCCAAATTCTGGCACAAAATTCTGTCGCACGGTCAACACAAGCCATATCCCCTCAAGAACAACATAACCAGGCTGTTTGAATGCTGACAGGCACCCATACACTTTAGGGTGGGTTCGCATTCGCACTATAAATTCTGTAATAGGGTTCCGTTATAACAGAGTTTTATATATATATATATATATATATATATATATATATATATATATATATTACAGATTATAACAGAATTTTAGGATGGAATGCAAAACTGAACCATTTAAGAGGCGTTCCATTTTGCTCCATCCTAATAGATGTCTATGGCCTGAAATAACGGAATCCTGAACTACTCTGACAGTTTTGTTCTGTATACGGGACAGAAAAAAAGTCTTCTCGACAGGACTTATAACTGAACCCATAATGGAATTTATAACGCATATGCAAAACCTTCCCTTAGATGGTTAGTTAGTGGTGCTGAAATCTAATATTTATGGCCAACCTATAAATGACCGCACCACTGGTTTGAAGCTTCAAAAATTACTGAAAAGTCATGAAAGTTCAGGCTACAATCAAAATACATGGGGGTTATTTGCAGCACATTACTATATGTTACTAAACGTTACTAAAAATACTATTATTGGTCCTAGTAACAACCTGCATTTCCTGTTTCACTCTTTGCAGTCTGTCTCTGCAAATGGATCTTATGGGCTTGTTTAGATGAGGTCGTCTCTGTTTGCAAAAGCAGCATTTTTATGAACCTGAAATAAAACATTCAGAAATTTGCTTGTTTTATCACAATGACTGAACATTTGTGCACGCAAGAAAAGTAACATTTAAAGTGACCCTCCAGTTCAAAGAAAAAAAAAATCATATTAACGGGTGCCCTCCTTTTCCTGTTTTCAGCTGCAGATCCACTGATTCCCAGGCTCCTCTTCTGTCATCTAAGACTGCTGCACTGTTTCACAGACTACCTGATGTATTTTGACCAATCCAGCAGAAGAGCTGGACAAGTAGAAGTGTCTTGGACCACCATTGCACAACATGCCTCAGGTATTCTGAGATGCAATTTAACTGTCTTGGATGGTAGAGGAGGAGCATGGGAATTAGTGGATCTGCAGCTGAAAAAGATGAAAAGGTAAGTGTTCTGTTCATTCTCCAGTTAATGTGATATTTATTTCTGGAACCAGAGGGTCATGTTAATTATGTGCATGTCCAATAAATGGGCATCAAAAGCTTTGTTCATACTTGTGTTTGAGTTCCATTTTATCAGGTGCACCTTACAAGGAAAATACTTTGGTCTACTAAGTTATTCTACCTTTGGAAAAAAAAACTGATATATAGTCATTATAAGTCAATAATACTCTTCATAGTCATCATGAATCATGTACAAACAATAATGGTACAATCATTGTACAATCATGTACAAACAATTACAAGTCTTCTAATGCAGCATGACTCAGGGTCAAGTGCCAATTGGCCATATAAAAGGGCCTTTACATGGATCAGTAAACTGCATCTTTTGTCCCTATACAGTTTTATATATTGTCAACTGCATATGCTGCACCCCAGACCTGGGGGTATCTGCAATTGCTTGTACTGTTATATTATATAATAATATAATATATTATATAATATGTTCTATGTTTCTGCCGTGCATTCCTACATATGAGGTATGTTTAGCAATGTTTGGCAGGAACAGGGTTAGCCACCCTGCATCTTGAGAACCAGCCCTGTACCTCACATGGATCCAGAGATCTTCCCATTCATTGCTCTGCTAGATTTATATCAAGCTGACAGCTCAAGGGGAGTGTCTTTTCTGCTGCAGCTCAGGGTGTGTGTCACAGCTCTGCCTATCACAGCTCAGGGGGTCTGTCCATGCTCTCCCTATCACAGCTCAAGGAAAGTGTCTTTTCTGTTGCAGCTCAGGGGGCGTGTCTCAGCTCTGCCTATGACAACTCAGGGGGCGTGTCTCAGCTCTGTCTATCACAGCTCAGGAGGTAGCTGAAGGATGAAAGAATGTGCGAGAATCTCAGTAAGCAGGGCAAATAAATAAGAAAAAACAGTAGTTGGCACTATACAGATACATTTTAATGAATACCACAGTGGCTATGCTAACTTAACTTTGCTAATTACATGCAATTACTAAAGTATTCAGATCCAGGTGTATTTTGGGTAGGACAACCCCTTTAATAAAGATTTCTCAAATGCCTTGCACTTGCAGTGTCTTTAAATTTAAAGGCTGCATGGAGGAGAACATAATTACTCATCACTGAAGGCAAGGGGACATACTAACACAAGGGCATTCATTGGAAACTGTTATTTTAAAGGGGTTCTCTACTTTCATCATGAAATCTTTTTATCTGCCCACAGTACCCCAAACACTGCATATTTTCCATGTCAGCACTTTCCTTTTCCCGTTATCAACCACTTTGCTCTTTCTGCACTTGTAATTACCTACACCTTCATGTTAGCTAGGATGAGGAAAGTGCCAATATGGGGCAAAAAATGCAGTGTTTGGAGTATTCTAGGCAGATATAAAATGTATTTATGAAACCAGAGGACCCCTTTAACCTGCCCTTGTATCTCCTTGTAGCTGTATGTCCTCTTTTTTTCAATGAAATGCAGTGGTATTGCATTAGTAATAGCTCATGCAAAATTCAGAAACATAATTACTTTATGTTAATGTATTTCTATGTTAGGTTAGGCCCTTAGATTTATTACAAGCTGTTAAATGAGAATCTTAATAAGGGATCTCTAGGAATAAATATGATCATGTGAAAAATAATTGTTGAAATGAAGTCCACAAATGATGATCTAGGCCAGGGATCAGCAACCTTGCTCCACTGTTCTTCTAACTCCCAATAGAAGGGGTTAAAGGGAGCAGTTTGTTTGCATTGTTTTCATGGTGAGCAGCACATAAATTTATTAAATTCTTCAGTCATTTTCCCTGGAAATAATATATTGATAAGTAAGTAGATTATTATATACTAAAGATATGAGTAGAGTGGTAGCTAATTTATAGGTAAGAAAAAAATAGAAGGGGGATGGAATACGTTAAGGGGGTCTTCTGTTGCTTTTAAATTGATATCCTCAAGCTAGGCCATCAATATCTTATTGGCAAAGGTCCAACAAAATGTATCCCCCACAAATCAGCTATTCTGCAGCTCCATCCATTGTGTGTAGAGAATTAAACTGGATAATCTGGGGGTGTTGCCATTCACTTCAGTGTGAGCAGCGCTGACATAACCAGCTCAGTCCACTACACTTAATGGATGGAACTGTACAGGGCGGACTGGGAACTCAGTGGCCCTGGAAAAAATACTAAAAGCTGCCCCGTTTTGTAGTCGGGTCCAAATTGATGGAAGGCAGGGTCAACACAAGTAGACGGGGCCAGCAATACCATATTGTGGCAAACTGCACCACCCCAGAGCCTAATACCACAGTCCATTACAAAATACTGAGGCCAACAGCACAAAATACATCCCCGTCCACTGGCAGGCTGTGAGGAGAGCTCAGATGGCCCCCTGGGCCTCGGCCCAATGGGAATTTTCCATGTAAGGTCTATGGCCAATCCGCCCCTGGAACTGTAGTTCAGCTGCCAACTTCTGGAGCATGAGCTACTTCAAAAAAGATGAGTAGTGGAGGTGCAGGTTGTCAGACTCCCACTGATCAGATATTGATGGCCTATCCTAGGGACCATAAAAATACCAGAAACCTCCTTTAATAAAATAATCTGAAGCCTTACCCACTTTTTTAACAATTTGTATAGGTCAGAGCTTCAAAAACATGGCACTTGGCCCAAACCTCATATTTTTGTATGCATCGTAAATCCACACATATATTAATCTGTTTACAAAGACACTGCAAATTGCTGATGTGAAAATAAATTATCAACTTTACCATAAAATGCTGACATTCTGGTAAATATTATAGCATTTCCATTTTCAGTACATGCTTGTGGTGGAGGTGTTACTTGGGTACTGAATAGTAGAATGTTTGTGGTGTATGCATCAAGCTGGCATGGGTGGAGGCCTCACTGTTGCATGAGCTGAGCTGTGCCCATCCTGCTCAACAAAAACAATCAGCAAATGAGTTCTCGTTTATTTTACATTCCTAGTAAGGAGTAAGAAGGATTCCTGAGAAGGATTAAGCTAACAAGCTCAGGAGATTCCACCCTGAAAGGCTCCCAGCACAGTCTACAGGGTGTCAATAGGAAGTTCAGTTGTAAAACTATCATTCACAGTCTACTGGTGTTAGGCTGTGGTGGCTCATGTCTGCCGCTGTCCCAGGCAAGCGCAGGCATCACTCCATTCTTCATGTGTGTATTGGGACAAGTGCTTAGTGAACGTCTTTCAGCACTATGAGGGTTAATCTTTTCCTCCTGCCCCTGTCCAGGTGCTGGTTAACTTGCTGATCACCCTCCCTATTTAGCTGGGCTGTGTATCCACCTCCTCATCTGAGCTTTTAGGTTATGTACTTGCTAGTAACCAGTGAAGGTCGTCGGAATATCCATGTAACGAACCTTGTCTGTCTACCGATTCTGCTCCTTGCTGCCTGCCCCAACCTTGCAAATGTGATCTGGATGACGCTCGTACTCAGCCTGCCCTGACCTTGGAAAGCTATGTTCTCGGTGTGTCCTGACTATTGGGCTCGATTAGACTACACATTTTACCTCAGTCTTTGGTGCTTTGCACTGGTGTCTCTTACCCCATGAGTCAGCAGCCAACTACACCAGGACTACTCCAGGAAGTAGTAGCCTGGTTGGTTCCTTTCGGCGAAGATACCAGTATAGGTGTTAAAGGATGAACTGCTAAGACAACGCCCTTAGGTTTAGCCCAAAGCCAAACTGGTTAGTTGGCACAGTAGGTCCACACCCATTGACTGTAACAACTGGAAGTGAAAAAAATATGTTGGTTTGCCGTCAGTACACCTGCTAGAGTTTATTAGGCAATTTCCTATGCACACTACATGAAAAAAAAGTATACTATATACCTATGAAATATCCAGGGTTCGAAAATCTAGAGCTCTTCTTCTATCCAAGGCTTCAGAACATAGTTGTCAAACAACAGGGTGTCTTTACATGTACATACATATACATGGGGTAGTAATAAATTTAGCATCAACACATAAATTTTGAAAAAAAATAATGATGGAAACTGCATTGAGGCACCACATGTTAAAGTACAAAAGAGAATAGTGGATACTGGCTACGTTTCTTGATAAGGATAAGCGAAGATTGGTGGAAAAGAAGTCCATAAAAATATTAGCCCTGACCAGTACAAAGGAATACATCTAATACATACAAAATAAAACAGCAGAAAACATGGATTTCAGTTGGAATTTCTCCTGAATCATCATAGCCTGGGAAATGAAGACATAAAAGCTGATCCCTGGATCCATATGATCAACTTACCATTGGGAACCTTTAAGATACAAAAGGATTGTCTACCCCTTTAAGATACTCATAGACAAAATATAAATAACAGCCAATTCAGTTGGGAGTTATCATAAACTATTGATCATCCCATGTTCTACAAAGCAGAACATGCATGTTATGGGTATGGAGGGAGGAGAGGCAAGCATCTGTCAGACACTTTTGGCACCAATCATCCCCCAGGGAAGACAAAAGATTATTGTCTGAAGATCCAACATGACTAATCCTCTTTTATCCTGACAACTTTTTAAGATGAAGTCATTAGGTTTGCCTGTCTGCAAGAAGGATTCAGAACTGATGTTATCATTTTTGTTACCAAAGGTAGTTTCTCTAGTTTCCCAATTAGGAAGTAATTAGGGGTTAAGCACCATTTTGGCATGATCAGTGAAGCTAATGGTCTTTTTAGCCCCTCTGCTAAGAAACATATCAACTTGTCATCCCCATTTAATCCTAAGGAAATAAACATTTCATTGTACTAATCCACTTTTCCTTATCTGCTTTTCCCCATAAGCATGGCCTCAATCACAGTAAATTTGCATCATTTACTATGTCTGGTTACAGGACTGTAAAATAAATCAGTGGCCCAGACATCTCTTATAATGAATTTTGGTTCTTGTGACAATTCTCAGCAGTATTGGTTCCTGGGAGCATTCCTTTATATGGCTGATAATTTTCCCAAGAGTGCTGCACTGCACACCTGGGGACCGAATATCCCCCCGATGCCAAGATCAAGGGAGAAGTTTGGATGCTATGACAGGGCTTGATAGGGGCACACTGAATCTCCCATAGGCTGCAAAGTTAAATCATTGCAGCCTATGGGAGAAACAACTGCATGTTAAAGTCCAGAAAGGGGACTTAAAATAAGTGTAGCATGGTTTAAAAATCCCCATACTAAAAACAATTAAACAATTAAAAAATCTAGATCATTGGCATCATAAAGTCCTATTAAAATATAAAAATATATGATAAACTGTTTACACTTTCATGTATTCACTGTTCACCTGTGTCTCTGTGCATTAAGCAGTGTGCTGCTACTTGTAGTTCTACGCATTATGTTGCAGCCAAGGTAAGTTTGCACCTGTGCCCCTTTTTTTTTATATATTTAGGTGCTGGTTTAATTCTCTTTTGTGTTGTATATGTGAGGAAGTGGTGTCCCCTGTGAACCTTGCAATCCCGCCCATCTACCGGGTGTTTTTAATCAGAGTATTTTATAGCTGGATCCTACTTTGCCCTGAAACTTGTAGGCCAAAAGCCCAGGAGAACCATGACTGTTAGAGTAGGTCCAGTCTATTAGAAGCCACCTTGTCGCTGGTAGATGGGCCTGACTTATCTTTGATCAAAAATATGTGCAAAGAGCTTTTACTTTTCATATAGTAAGTATAGCAGTAATGCAGTTTACACTTCATGTATTTACTGTTCATCTGTGTCTTTCTGCATTAAGCAGTGTGCTGCTACTTGTAGTTCTACGCATTGTGCTGCAGCTAAGGTAGTGTGTACCTGTGCCTCTTTTTTATATATATTTTGAGGGTGCTGAATAAATTCTCTTTTGTAAAATATATATTTATATATATATAGTCAAATCACCTCCCTCATTAGCATCATCAAAGGATCAAAATGTCCTACACAGAATGGTAGCAATAAAAAGTACAGATCCCTTAGCAAAGAATGAGCCCTCACATGTAGACATAAACATAAAATAGTTATGGGCCAGAATATGACTATGCAAAGAAAAAAAATCCTTTTTTTCAAAGTTTTGATTTTTTTAAGTATTAAAATCAAGAACAACTATATAAAAGTGGTATTGCTGTAATCTTACTGACCTGGATAATGAAGGTAACAGGTCAGTTTTACTGCGTAGGGAACGCTGTAAGAACGAAACCCATAAAACTATGGCAGAATGTGATTTTTTTCCCAATCACACTGCATTTAAATTTTTTTTAGCTTCCCACTACAATGTATGCAATATTAAAGGGTGCCATTAGAAAGTATAACTTGCCTTGCAAACAACAAGCCCTCATACAGCTACATGAACAGAAAAATAAACCAAGCAATGAGTCTAGGAAGGCAGGGAGTAGAAAAACAAGAGTGCAAAAATGTACATTGGCTTAGTCCTTTTAGAGGTTAATCTCCTTAAAAGTCGAGAAGTCCCCATACACATTAGATAATCGCCCTGTCCCACAGTTTCGGCTGACTTACAATTAATCTGTATGGCCAGCTTAAGAGTCATCAATGCATTCATTATTTACTTCAGTTATCACAGAGGAGTGCCATTGCCTATAAAAGCTTAAAGGGGTTCTGCAGTTCTTTTAAACTGATCTATCCTCTGGGTGGGCCGCCGATCCAGCCGCAGCACGGCAACATGTTGCATTTTCATTCTGGCCGCCTCTCAGCAGGGGTTGCCGTGCTGTGGCTGGATCCGCGGTCCGCCCCCATTACAGTGAATGGGGCCGGAGCCCCGTACCGCAGGTGTGAAAGGGGTTTTTTAACTTATTGTTACTGATGATCTATCCTTCCGACACCCTGAACCCCTGCCAATCAACAGTTTGAGAAGCCAACAGTGCTCGCAATAGCTCCATGGCCTTCTCACAATTTCCCACAGGCCAGTGAAGTCATGACTGTGTCATGTGGCCTGGGCACAGCTCAGCCCCATTCAGTTGAATTGAAACCCAGACGATCAGATGCTGATGAGATGACCTATCAAAAGGATAGATCATCAGTAAGAAAAAGGTAAAGAACCCCTTGAAAGATACTGCTAGGGACAAACTGGTCTCTACACACTACTGATAAACATCTGTTCATTTGGTACACAAGTTTATACTGTATATATTAATACTTAAATTAATCAGAATATATTATTCAATGTATTTACTTTGTGCCACCCACTCAATAACTGTCGTTAGCACATGTAAATTAATGTTAGAGTTGGGAAGCTCACGCTTGTTGACATAAGGAACAGGCCATTTGACAAAACCAGACAAACAGAGGTAACTGGTTTAATGAAACACCTTTCTTTTCTTAATCTCTAACTATACAGCTTAATCCTTTATGTGTTTCACAGTAATACCACATGCATTTAGTGGACCTGTAATCTTATTGTTTGCCTGCATTTATTTTTCATTTTCGGTCATGGTCTGGATCAAGCTTGAGCTGCTTTTAATGTTTTGTATTTTGACCTGTTGAGTCACTGCTGATGACATTAAAAGGCATATTCACACTGGTGTCTTGCACCTGCATATAGTACATTCAGCTCTGTTCTCACACAATGTGCCAAGAAAAGGAACTAGGGATCATTGACACCTACAGGGTATTGATTGGACACATAGATGACAGTAGCTCATTGATGTGTGGTATGTCGAAATATTTCAGACGGATGAAAATGTTCAGTTACCACTAAACACAACTTGGCAGTTCTACTTATTTTCTTACACAGATGATCATTTAACAGTAAGAATACTGTATAAGTAGCATGCTTAGGACTGTGCACCTCGAACCTCTGCCATCTGCCCTCAGCTAATGCATCTTGATGACTCCTGATGCTCTGTCTGTCATTTATTTCCTGGCAATCAGATTATTGACTTTTCCAGCACAGCACAATTAAAATGATATTGTCTCCCACAGTTAAACAACCCAATGAAATATGTTTCACTTCCAAATGGTACAACCAGAAATGTGATTTCGGGGGAAGGGGTCCCCTCAAATGCCCAGCAGATTCCCAGTTCCTCTTCAACTGGGCAGCCAGCACCAGTAATCACTATCAATCATCCTCCACCTGTAATAAAATATGGAGGCTAAGGAGGAGCAACATGGGTAAAGAGGTAGAATTCAAATTTAACAATAAACCATAGTTGCCAATAGCCCCAAATATGATAGGATTGTCCCAAATTTTCCGAGGCAAATTCGTCTTCTTCCAAGCCGAAAATTAGTGGGGCTTATGTAAATCCTCCCCAGAAGTGGGTGTTACCTGCAGTGTTTGGGCCGTGGAGGGACCTTCAGACTAGGTCATCAATATCACATGGCTAGAGGCCTGACTTCCTGCATGCGCACCAGTCAGCTGTTCGAAGAGGCTGAGGCACTCCATGTGATCTTAGGCCTCTTCCTAGGCCTGTGACGGCAATATACATTGGCCTAGGTGCAGCTCAATCCTATTCAAGTAAATGGACCTGAGCAGCAATACCAAGCACAAACACTATACAATGTACGGAGCTGTGATTCGTAAGCTGAAGAAGGGTATTTTAAAATTCTACTGCACTGAAAGTAGCACAGTATGTTTCATAATTCTTAAATGGAAGATGTTTGCAACATCCAGAACTCATCCTAGAGCTGTCTGCCCCACCAAACTAATTAATCAGGGGAGAAGGGCCTTGGTAAGAGATCAAGAACTCAATGGTCACTCTGGCTGAGCTCCAAAGATTCTGTGTGCAGATGGGAGAACCTTCCAGAAGGTCAACCATAACCATGCAGGATTACACCAATCTTGGTGTTACAGTATGGCAGAGTGGCCAGAAGGAAGCCTCTCCTCAGTAAAAGACACATGAAAGAGTTTGCAAAAATAAGCACATGATGGACTTTCAGACTGAGAAACAAGATTCACTTGTCTGATGAAAACAAGATAAAATATTTTGTGCTCAATTCTAAGCATCATGTCTGGAGGAAACCAGACACTGTTCAACAACTACCTAATACCATCCCTACAGTGAAGCATGGTGGTGGCACCATCATGCTGTGGGAGTGTTTTTCAGCACCTGGTCAGGGTTGAGGGAAAGCTGAATGGAACAAAGTACAGAGATAAGCACACAGCCAAGGAGTGGCTTAGGGACAACTCTGTGAATGTCTCTAAGTGATCCAGCCCTGACTTGAACCCAATCAAACATCTCTGGGATAATCTGAAAATGGCTATCTATCGACAGTCCCCATCCAACCTGACAGAGGTTAAAAGGATCTGCAGAAAAGAATGGCAGAAAATCTCCAATTCTAGGTGTGCAAACCTTGTGGCATCATACCCAAAAAGACTGGAGGCTGTAATCACTGCCAAAGGTGCTTCAACTAAATCCTGTGTACAGGGTCTGAATACTTTTGTCAATGCAATATTTCAAGTTTTCTTTTTCAATAAATTAGTAAAGAGTTTGAACTTTCTGGGGGTCATTTATTAAGACTGGTGTTTTAGAGGCGCAGGCCTCTTCATAACTTTGGCGGATCCACCACCACCACTTCTAAATGTAATACAGTGTCCTAGTGTATTTCAGTATGATAAATGACCCCCTCTGTTTTCACTTTCTCATTATGGAGTATTGAATGCAGAGCAATGGGGAAAAACTAGGATTTGTTGCATTATTTTAGCACAAGGCTGCAACAAAATGTGAAAAAAATGAAAGGGTTTGAACAGTGGCATACATAGAGAAGTAAGGGCCCCATAGCAAGGATCAAACCAGGACTCCCACACAGGACAGGAGGGTTTCTGCCTAAACCCTTTTCAATGACCCTTGGGCCATTTTTCCACTGCTTCATTTGCTAAAAGTTGTTCCTTTAGAGGGTGGAGTCCTGGCTAAGTTTTCACCCCCAGTAGAAAAGAAGATAATCCCAACTGGGCCCCCTCTTGCCCTGGGCCCCATAGCAGTCGCATGGTCTGCCACTATGGTAGTTACGCCCCAGGGTCTAAAGATTTTCCGAATGCATTGTGCATGAAATAAAAAAGACAAATATACGATCTCTCAACGATCTCTCAGTTAACTAGTCATTGCATTTAAAAGAAGTGGGCAATTGTTAGTAAAGCATACAACTGCAGTCAATGTGCTGCAAAAATAGAGAGTAAAGGTACTATTACACCAGCAGATGTCATACATACATCACGATAAACAATCGAAGATGTAGCGACTCGTTAACAATGAAAATTTCACTTATTCGTTCGTAATTGCTGGCGTTAGTCGTTCACTTTTAAATCGTTCCTTGTTATTACATGTAAAGTTGTGGGACAGATGTTGGGTCATAAGGCATGTATGAGATCGTTAGCGAGTAGATGACTCGATATTATACAAATGGATCTATCAACAAGGAGTGATCATTTTTTAGCATGCTAAAAGATCACTATGGATGAGAAACTACCGATTTGTCACTCGTCTTTGAATCATTCTTGCTTATCAGACGATTCTTGTTCATTTTCGCTTGCATGCATGAGAATCTGTACGATATTCGCTCCGGGTAAGGCCTCTATCACATTAGCGGCAGCACGGATCCCGCAGGTGAAGGGTGCTGCCAGATCCATGCTGCCGCAGGGACATGTGTGGGGCCGGAACCGCGCTCCGGCCCCACACATGTCACACAGTACATACACACAGACACAGACATATACACATACAAATACACATACATACTTACATGCTTCCGGCAGGTCTCCACAGCACAGTACAGGAGCAGGACGTTGCGCACATAGGACGATTCCCCACAGCGCCTTCTGCTGGGCACCGGGTGGAATCGTCCTATGTGTGCGCCGTCCTGCTCCTCCTGCACTGTGGAGACCTGCCGGGAGCATGTAAATATGTATGTGTATTTGTATGTGTATATGTCTGTGTATGTTTATGTGTATGTCTGTGTGTATGTGTCTGTCATGTTTGGTGTGCTGTGGACGGATCCATCATGAACTCCATTGAAAGTCAATGGAGTACGGATCCGTTTACTGAGTGTGTCACACTGAACGGATCCGTCCCCATTGACTTCTTCTGGTGCGGATGCCTGGACCGGAGAGAAAACCGCAGCATGCTGCGGTTTGCTCTCCAGTCTGAAGACGGAACGGAATGCTTTTAGGAGCATTCTGTTGTCTTCAGTTCAGTTTTGTCCCCATTGACAATGAATGGGGACAAAACTGAAGCGTTTTATTCCGGTATTGAGCCCCTATGACGGAACTCAATACCGGAATTATAAAACGCTAGTGTGAAAGTAGCCTAAGAGGGCCTTTAACCTCCTTACAATCAACTAATTTCATATCTTCAAATCAGCACCTGAGAAGTACAGCATATATAAACTCATGGCAAAAGCTAAAGATGAAAGGCACACTGCAAATGGCAAACCTTAACTCACAAAGGGTAATCCTTTGAGCTAAAACCCCTGTGGAGGAAAGTTCTAGGGACCCATAGCTGAAAGACTGCCCTTCCCTAGAGCATACAAGGCTAATGCCATTAGGTAAATTAGCATAGCTTTAACAGAATCTGTACATTTTACCACATTAATGTAAACATGATAAATACTAAGCAACTAAGGCTACTTTCACACTAGCGTTTTTAAATTCCGGTATTGAGTTCCGTTATAGGGGCTCAATACCGGAAAAAAACGCTTCAGTTTTGTCCCCATTCATTGTCAATGGGGACAAAACTGAACTGAAGACAACGGAATGCTCCTGAAAGCATTCCGTTCCGTCTTCAGACCGGAGGACAAACCGCAGCATGCTGCGGTTTGCTCTCCGGTCCAGGCATCCGCACCAAGACGGATCCGGAATGACCCCCAATGCAAGTCAATGGGGACGGATCCGTTTGGTGTGGACACACCAGTAATCCGGATCTGTCCTCCATTGATTTCCAATGGGGGGTCATTCCGGATCCGGCATACATACACACAGATATGCATACATACACACAGACATACAAACAACATACAGACATACATACAAACATACAGACATACATACATACATACTCACATACTCCCGGGACGCCGGCAGAACGTCTTCACGCGCCTCCTGCGCGCTGCGATGACATTTCCCCACTGCGCCCAGCAGAGGGCGCTGTGGGGAATCGTCATCACTGCGCGCAGGAGGCGCGTGAAGACGTTCTGCCGGCGTCCCGGGAGTATGTGAGTATGTATGTATGTCTGTATGTTTGTATGTATGTCTGTATATTTGTTTGTATGTATGTCTGTGTGTTGTTTTAATGTGTGTCATGTGTGGGGCCGGAGCGCTGCTCCGGCTCCACACATGTATAGCGTTAGCACGGATCCGTCGGCACCCTTTAGGTGCCGGATCCGTGCTAACGCTAGTGTGAAAGAGGCCTAAGCCCGTTTTCTTTTGCACCAGTTTTGATAAGCTTCCCCCAGTATGTCTGTAGTCCATACACAGCAGAGAAGTCAGCAATGTGGAGAATAGTGAATTTAAAGCGAGCAGGAAATCTCCGCTTTAGGGGGGGAATATCTTTAGTAAAAATTCAAAAACAATAAAGTATATCAGAAAAATTATTTTTAGGGCATTTGGGATGTTTAAAAAAAACATGAGCAAAAGTTTAGTTAGGCTACATGCACACGACAGTGAAAAAAAACGTCCGTTAAAAACGGACACACTGTCAGTTTTTCATGGCCATTTTGCATCAGTGTGTGCATCCATTTTCTGGCCGTGTGTCCATTTTTAATGTCCGTTTTGCATCCGTTTTGCATCAGTTAATGGACATGAAAAATTGATGAATTGGATTGGCAGTTATTTCTTGCCCCCAACTATAATCATGACCTCCATGATGCCCATAATGTCCTCCATAGTGCCCCTAACTAAAATAATGTCCCCCACAGTGTAAATAATTTTTTATAGTGCCCCAGCTAAAATAATGTCCCCCATGTAGGCCCCCTGGTAAAATAATGTCCCCCATGTAGGCCCCCTGGTAAAATAATGTCCCCCATGTAGGCCCCCTGGTAAAATAATGTCCTCCATAGTGTAGGAATTTTTTTTACCGCCCCCACCTTTAATAATGCCCCCACGGTAAGCCCCCATCTTAAATAATGCCCCCCATAGTGTAGTATTTATTTTGTTTTAATGTCCCCAGGTTTAATAATGTCCTATGTAGGACCCCATCTTAAATAATTTCCACCATGGTTTAAATAAATGTCCCCACAGCTGCTTTTTTAAGATTTAAAAAAAAAAAAAAAAAAAAAAAACAAAAAACCTCACCTTATCCAATTGCTCGCGCTGCAGCAGTCTCTTCTCTCTTCACTGAACAGGACCTGCCGAACGACCTGCGATGTGCGCGATGACGTCACTGCGCGCGCCAATGTGGTGACGTCACCGGGCATAACGCAGGTCCATCGGCAGGGCCTGCTCAATGAAGACTGGAGACTGCACTGCGCAAGCAAATGGGTAGGGTGAGTGGCCATATGGTACTCGTTTTTAACGGCTGGTAGACGGGAGCACACCTGTCAATCGGCCGTTAAAAACGGCCCCATTCATTTCAATGGGGCAGTCGGCCCGTTGAAACGGCCCAGAAATAGGACGTGTCCTATTTCTGGACGGACGCTATTCACTGGCCGTTAAAAAAACGGCCATGTGAATAGCCCCATAGGCTTTTATTGGTGCTAGAAATGGCCGTGTGACGGCCGCTACTTAGACGGCCGTCACACGGCCATTTTTCACTGTCGTGTGCATGAGCCCTTACTCTTTAAAAGGTCTGCAGGTACTGTTTCTAGTACACATTCATGCTTTAAAAAAATCATTATAGGTATAGTCATCTTTACTGTTAGACCTAATGCACAATGCAATATTTCATGCTTATATTGTAAAGATTAATTAAACGGCATCCATAGGCTGCTATGGACTCTATGTCATAAGAAAACAGATCATGGCACATGCCATATTTTCAGGGGCGGATTGGCCATAGACCTTACAGGGAAATCTCCTGGTAGGCCGATGCCCAGGGGGCCACCTGAGTTCTCCTCACCGCCAGCCAGTGGATGTTTTCGGGGATGTATTTTGTGCTGCTGGCAGTATTTTGTGATAGACTGTGGTATTTGGCTCTGTTGGGGTGGTATAATGTGCCACAATATGGTACTGTTGGCCCTGCCTTCCATCAGTTTGGACCCATCTATAAAAAGGGGCCACTTAGTAATTTTTCCAGGGCCACATGCCATATTTCAGGGGCGGATTGGCCATAGATCTTACAGGGAAATCTCCCGGTAGGCCGATGCCCAGGGGGTCGCCTGAGTCCTCCTCACGGCCGGCCAGTGGAAGTTTTTGGGGATGTATTTTGTGATGGACTGTGGTATTTGTTGGGGTGGTATAATATGCCACAATATGGTATTGTTGGCCCTGCCTTCTATCAGTTTGGATCCAACTACAAAACAGGGCCACTTTTAGTATTTTTTCCAGGGCCACTTTAAGTTCCCAGTCCGCCCCTGCATATTTTGGAGCTATTGCTCATTCATTCTAGGCTAGTATATGTAGCTTCATGAAAGCCCCATACAGTAGCACACAGAGAGCCTATGGGTCCATAATACATGCACTGCCACAGAGACTACGTGAACAAGACACGAGCCATTATTATAGTGTGTATATATAATAGATGTCTTAGTTTATATAGTAGCATACTCAGGGAGGCTCAGTTGTTTTTAGAGACTTGTGTATCAATTTGACAGATCAATGCATGACCACTGAGGTTTTCTCATTTCCACTATCTATCTGTGGTTTCCTACTATCCCCTCTGCCCATCTTCCCATCATGATGCTTCATCTGTCACATGCAGTCCTGTTGTCAGTAACATTATCACGCAAGTGAACAGTTTTTTGCCATTTAGATGTTTAGCACAAATCTCCTGCTTTCAATACTCTTTTGACTCTAAGGGCTGACACACAGGACCGTAGTTTTGGTTCACATTCGATGCGCATTTTTTGGATCAGATGCAGAACCATTCACCTCTATGGGGCTGCAAAAGATGCGGAAAGCATGCCCGTGTGCTGTCTACATCCATAAGTCTGTTCCATGGCCCTGCAAAAAAATAGAACATATGCTATTCTTGCCCGTTTTGCAGACATGGATATGACATTTCTGCAGGAGTAAAAAAATGTTGGCATGCACTCTGCCGGTATCTGTGATTTACGGATCACAAAACATTTACGCCCATGTGCATGAACCCTAAGGTCAAACAAACATCATAATGTGTACATACAAGAAGAAAATAAAAAACTCTGAAACGTTATTTAAACTTAATTTAAATTAACATATCTGTGCATCATTTTTTCTACATCCAGTGCAAAATTTGGTGATCAATTTATTAATATATCTTTTTATACTGTTCAGAGATCCTTTTCTGATAGAAAGCTACAAATCCCTTGCCTAGAAAATGTACTTTAGAAAATTCTGTTTGCAGACAAGCAGTCCTAAAAGCCCCTTTAACCACCTAACTATTTTGCCTGAGCTCAGCTGTGGGAAAAGTACTTAACTGTTCTGCTTGAGCTGGGCTGCTGATATCTCTTTATTGTTTGAAAGCTGGCATTCCAGGCTTTCATACAAGACCAAAACGACAGCATTAGCCCAAGATAAGCAGGAGATATCACTGTTAGAAATCAAATCGGGAATAATCGCAGGTAAAACCTACTTTTACTTTTACTTTCAGCTGCATCCCGATTTATAACAGTGATATCTTCCCATATACTGACGATATTGATGTCATTCTGGTATTGTTTATAAGCTTGGAAAGCCCATATTTCTAGCCGCTACCAAACCAGAGGTATGACAAGCTAAAGCAGCCTCAGCCTGGAGGAAGAGGGGAGTGAGACAACCTTTTTAAGGCTAAAATTAATTATGTCACTAAGGCTACATGCACACGACAGTGAAAAAAGTACATGGGATGTACATTTTTTTAACAGCGATCACGCGTCTGTTTTAAGGCCAATGGTCATCTATGAGGTTATTCACACTGCAGTTTTTTTGACTGTCCGTGAAAAACACATGTTCTATCTTGTCCGTTTTTCACTTACAGACTGCCCCCATACAATTGAATGGTTCCATTTTTAAGTCCGTTTCTCAGAAAGGCATCAGTGAAATAAATGTCCGTTAAAAATGTCAGTTTCTAACTGATTTTTTTTTCACTGTCGAGTGCATGTAGCCTAATGGGTTAAAAATGTAATTGTTTCCCCTGAGTTGTGCGCCAACAAGATTTACTTCAGACACATATTAAAAATCTACAATTTAAAAAAGTGACATTTTTGGGAGGGTTTTTCCAATTTTAATGTGACTGTTAGGAGGTTAATGCATACACAGTATGTAGTAGATGTGCATGCAGACAGAATTTTACAGGGTTATTCCCAGGGGCGGATTGGCCATAGACCTTACAGGGAAATCTCCCGGTGGGCCGATGCCCAGGGGGCTGCCTGGGCCCTCCTCACAGCTGCCAGTGGAAGTTTTGCGGGATGTATTTTGTGCTGCTGGCAGTATTATATGATGGACTGTGTGTGGTATTTGGTTCTGTTGGGGTGGTATAATCTGCCACAATATGGTATTGCTGGCCCTGCCTTCCATCAATTTGGACCCAGCTACAAAACGGGGCCACTTTTAGAATTTTTTTCAGGGCCATTTTAAGTTCCCAGTCCACCCCTGGTTATTCCAGTAACTAAAAGTTATCCCCTACCCACTGGATAGGCGATAACCAACTGATTAGTGGAAGTCCATCCCCCCACCGATCCAAGAACAGGGTCCTGTACTCCTGTGCTAATGAAGCAGCAGGTTTTGCACGTGCACCGCCACTTCATTCATTCTCTGCTGCCAATAATATCCGAGCACTGTGCTCAGTATATACGCAATGGCAGGACTCTTTTCCCTAATTGACCAGTATTATGCTGACAAATACAATGTCTAACTTTCTATAAAAAGTTATTTTATATAATGTATATATTTACTTTTATGTAATAACAGTAATGGTCAAGGGCGTAACTACAAAAGGTTGGGCCCCATAAGAAAATTTTTGTATGGGACCCTCATACAATTTTCTCACAACTCCTCTAACCACTCAGATGCTGTGGTTGCTATTGACCGCTGCATCTGAGGGTTTAAATAACTAGGACTGGAGTTATCTCCATTCCTGGTCATTGAAGCCAGCTTGTGAGCCTGCTTAATACATGATGTACCCATCCATGATGGATAAATGTATAATAAATCTAAGTCTTCAGAGTGTCATGTGACAATTTGCCGGTTGTAGACATTTAACTGTTTGGATTCTGTTGTCAATCTTGAGCGATTGAAAACCCAGTCCTGATTGGAGGAGCAGGTGCATGTATGCGGCAGCCCCTGTCATTGAGAATGACAGGAGGCTGCTGCATAGTGTTTTCTATGGAGCGCTTGCCTGCTAATGCATTGGTGTCTATGAGAATAGCAATCTAATTATTGTATAACAAAAAAAAATAACGTTTCTAAAAATAAAAAATTCAAATCACCCCCTTACCCCCCCCAAAAAACAAACAAACCCCAAAACAATATAAAAAATACACATCATGGGTATCCCCACTTGTGAAAAAGCCCATACTATAAAATATAAAAATATTTTCCCCATATGGCAAATGGCGGAACGGAAAAAATGTAAAAATGGCCAATTCACCATTTTTGGTCGCTTCATTTCCCACAAAAAAATTAAAACAAAAGTGATCATAAAATCATACACACCCCAGAATGGTATCAATTGAAAGCACAGATCATCCTCAAAAAATGAGCCCTCACACAGCTCCATATACATAACTACTAGAGATGAGCGAACGTGCTCGTAACGAGCACTGTAGCGCTCGGCTCCCCTGCGCTCGCATTGGGCGCAGTCATCCGGATCCGTCGGGTGAGGAGGACGGATCCGGATGCCTGAGCCCATGTGAGCGCAGGGGAGCCGAGCGCTACAGTGCTCGTTACGAGCACGTTCACTCATCTCTAATAACTACAAAAAAGTTATAGGGGTCAGACTATAGAGACAAAAAAATTAAACATTTTTTCAAAGTTTTTTTTATTATTTTACCAGTATCAAAAAGCAAGAAAAACTACACATATAAGGTATTGCCGGATTAGTACTGACCTGGAAAATGAAAGTAACTGGTCAGTTTTATCGCATAACAAACGTCGTAAATAAAAAACCCATGGAACTATGGCGGGATTGCTTTTTTTTACAATTCTGCCCCATTACATCCCACTACATCATATGCAATATTAAATGGTGGCATTGGAAAGTACAACTTATCACTTATAAAAAACAAGCCCTCAGATGGCTATGTGAACTGAAAAATAAGAAAGGTATGGCTCTGAGAAGGTAGGGAGTGCAAAACAAAAACGAAAAAACCTCTGGGTAGAAAGGGTTAAGGGTACAGTGTGGATTTTCTACTGGGGAATTGCGGGCAGTAAATTTTACAGTCTCTGCAAAGTGGATAAGGTTTAAACCAAAGTCATCCATATACTGCATCTAAAATTCTCATGTGTTGCAGATTTTGTATCCATAGAGTGTCCATTTATGCTGTGGACTAACATTGCATGTGCAGGAGTGCTTCCGTAGTGTTTCTGTCCGTGCCTCCGCACCGCAAAAACATACAACTTGTTCTATGTTTTTGCAGTGCGGACAGTCGGATACGGATCGCGGATCCCATTGAAGTGAATGGGTCCGTGATCCGCATGCGGAAGCACCACAGTAGGTGCCCGTGCACTGCGGACCACAATTTGCGGTCCGCAGCACGGGCACAGCCACACAACGGCCGTGTGAGCAAGCCCTAAGGCTACTTTCACACTTGCGTTGTAAGGATCCGTTTGAGAGATCTATCACAGGCTCTCACAAACGGTCCTGAACTGATCAGTTTTGTCCTAATACATTCTGAATGGAAAAGGATCCGTTCAGAATGCATCAGTTTTGCCTCAGTTCAGTCAGCATTATGTTTTGGAGGCGGACACTAAAATGCTGCTTGCTCCGTTTTGGTGTCCGCATGAAGAAACTGATCCAAACTGATCCGTCATGACTCACAATGTAAGTCAATGGGGATGGATCCGTTTTGTCTGACACAATAGAAAACTGATCCGTCCACCATTGACTTTCAATGGAGTTCAAGATGGATCCGTCTTTGCTATGTAAAAGATAATACAAACTGATCCTTTCAGAACGGATGCAGACGGTTGTATTATCATGACGGATCCAGCAAAAACGCTGGTGTGAAAGTAGCCTAACTCTGATTTTTATTTCCCGTGTGTGTACCCTAAAAGTACTTGCTATTATAAAGATTCATTTTAAGATGCTTTTGAATATTAGACATCTGCTGATGTTGACAGTCCAATATTCATTCTATAGTCAAGAATAGTTTAAAGGGGTTCTCCAGGAATTAGGAAAATGAAAATACTTATTACTTTATTATAAATATATATAACACTGAGCTAAAGAGCTGCCTCATCTTCATGTCTGCTTTACTTGTCAGGGATTATGATCCTGAATACTGATGATAAGATCTTCAGCTGAATCTTTGTAGGAATAGAGTTCATGAGGAGACATGAAGCACAGAGATAGAGGATAGATACAGGATAGACTGTGGTAATGTGGGGCTGTGGTAATGGAAGCTGCATACAAGAACTGCTACTCACTATCCACATCCCCACCCTCCTTTCTGTACTCATCCCCACCTCCTCATAATCACTGACAAGTAGATCAGAGAGGAGGCAGCTCTTTAGTTCAGTGTTGTGAAGTAACTTCTCTTCCTGTATGATTAGGACAGGTTTTGAGTGAACTAATAGGACAGCGGCCATTTTATTTCCCATGATTGCTCCCCAGACAAAACTAGCCATTATAACTAATGAAAGGTGTTTAGGAATATATTTATTATAAAATACTATTTAAGTAAGTCATTTTCTTAATTCCCAGAGAACCCCTTTAACTTGTTTTCACTGTTTTTGAATGTTGGATTTTGTGCATTTTTGGTAGGTGTTGCTATGGATGTACAATTCTCACATATCTCTGCTTCGATCACTACATAGTCACATGATTACATTCTCTATAGATTACATATTTGGTATTTTCTTCCCCTTTCCAGTTCTAAGAGCTCCCCTGTTCTTTTGCCAAACACCAAGATGACAACTGCTTTTACATATCTAGGATCTGAAAGGGACTGCTTTGCATACCTATACACGTGCTGATCTTTTAAAGTAAACAGCGCAGTGCCAGCAAACAAGACAAAGCTGGCAACATGCTATATGAAAACACAACGGGCAGAATTTATTGCTTTCCATAACTACTCTGCACAAACGTTCATTGTTTTAATGGGTGTTATTTGCACTGTGTAAATGAACAGACAAAAGAACTATGTAATTTGACAACATGAGAAAGCAGACAGAAGAATGACTGATGCTTATATTTTATGTCTCTAGTCCTTTCACTGGGACTTTTTAGCTAAAAAGGTTGGGAGGAAAACTGTTCTAAATCATCCCAATCCTGGCCATGAGTATACCACACCCTTACGGAAGTTGATCAATTCAAATACCTTGGTATGATTATTACTAGAGGCCTCCAGCTCTCTTTTTCTAAGAATATCTTCCCCCTGGAATCATATTTTATTGATAGATTCATAAGGTGGAAAACCCTTCCTCTGTCTGTGATGGGAAGACTTAATTGCATCAAGATGATTTTGCTTCCTAAGGAGTTATATTTGTTGGAGCATGTATGCACTCCCGTCCCACACAAATTCTTTGATCACCTACACTCCTTGATGAGTGCATTTGTTTAGGGAGATGCCAGATGTAATTTGGCCCAACTTACCCTGCAGAGGCCCAAGAACCAGGGAGGAATGGTTCTTCCGGACTTTTTCTTGTCTTTCTTGGCCAGTCAGTTGCGATTTCTTTCCTCATGAGTGACCATGGCTGCATTGCCCAGCTCTGAATAATACTTAAAATGTTACGTTCAACTGTCCTCCCACTTGCCAATTTTGGAGAGCCTACACTTGTTAAATAGAAGGGTGCTCCCCATACATCCTCTGGCACATCAAGTGTGGCGATCTACCTAGTTATAGTGACTTCCCTGATGCGATCCCACTGAGGGATAACCTGATGTTTCCTCATCTGCTAACTCTAGAAGGTAAAGAGATCTGGACAGACTATGGTATTTGTCAGTTAAAAGATTTCTATAAAAATGGAATTTTAGTTTCATTTGTGCAGTTACAAGATAAGCTTGGTGTACTACACAACCATTTTTATAGATAACCTAATAGGTTCTGGCATAACCAGGGGCGGATTAGTCATAGACTTTACAGGGAAATTGCACAGTGGGCCGATGCCCAGGACCCCACCTGGGCCCTCCTTCCGGCCAGCCAGTGGAAGTTTTTGGGGATGTATTTTCTGCTTCTGGCAGTATTTTGTCATGCACTGTGGTATTTGGCTCTGTTGGGTGGTATAATGTGCCACAATATGGTATTGCTGGCCCAGTCTTCCATCAATTTGGAACCAACTACAAAACGGGGCCAATTTTAGTATTTTTTTTCCAGGGCCACTTTAAGTTCCCAGTCCGCCCCTGGGCATAGCTGTAGACCATCTTAGGATAGAAGCTAAGTGGAGGGAGGACATCCCATCCCTGATGGCTGAGGACTGGCAAGAGGCGTCAGTGCTTCAGAGTCACTTTCCCCTGTATCTCCAGCAGATAAGAAGAGGTTAATCCAATTGTTTATATTAGGCTACTTTCACACTTGCGTTGTTAATTCAGGTATTGATATCCGGCAGAGGATCTCTATACCTGAATTAAACTGATCCGTTTTGATTTTGCACATCAGGATGCATCAGTTCAGTTAGGATGCAGTTGTGTGAAATCAAAACTGAAGAAAACTGATCAGGCACTAAATACATTAAAAGTCAATGGGTGACGGATCCGTTTTTTTAGTCTCCTAAAAAACCAGATCCGTCACCATTGACTTAGGCTACTTTCACACTGGCGGCAGGCCTGATCCGGCAGGTGAAGGGTGCTGCCGGATCAGGCCTGCCGCAGTGACATGTGTGGAGCCGGAACCGCGCTCCGGCCCCACACATGTCACACAGTACATACATATACACACACATATAGACATACAAACACGCATACATACTTACATGCTCCCCGGCAGGTCTTCGGAGCGTCAGGACGGCTCACACAGGTCACGATTCCCCACAGCGCCCTCTGCTGGGCGCCTGGTGGAATCGTCATCTGACGATTCCACCAGGCGCCCAGCAGAGGGCGCTGTGGGGAATCGTGACCTGTGTGAGCCGTCCTGACGCTCCGAAGACCTGCCGGGGAGCATGTAAGTATGTATGTGTGTTTGTATGTCTTTATGTGTGTGTATGTTTGTCTGTATGTGTCTATGTGTACCCGGATCCGTAATGGACTCCATTGAAAGTCAATGGAGGGCGGATCCGGTTACCATTATGGTCACACCAGACGGATCCACCCCCATTGACTTGCATTGGGGGTCATTCCGGATCCGTCTTGGTGCGGATGCCTGGACCGGAGAGCAAACCGCAGCATGCTGCGGTTTGTTCTCCGGTCTGAAGACGGAACGGAATGCTTTCAGGAGCATTCCGTTGTCTTCAGTTCAGTTTTGTCCCCATTGACAATGAATGGGGACAAAACTGAAGCGTTTTATTCCGGTATTGAGCCCCTATGACGGAACTCAATACCGGAATTTTAAAACGCTAGTGTGAAAGTAGCCTTACATTGGTTTCAGTACCTGATCAGTTTCTTTCAGTTTTTATGACCGGACACAAAATTACAGCTTGCTGCGGTTTTGTGTCCGGTCACAAAACTGAAAGCTGCCTGAACTGAAGACATCCTGATGCATCCTGAACGGATCTCTTTCCATTCAGAATGCATGGGAACAAAACTGATCAGTTTTTTTCCGGTATTGAGATCCTCTGCCTGATCTCAATACCGGAAAACCACAACGCAAGTGTGAAAGTAGCCTTACATCACTGCTATCTATCTCCCACAAGATTACACAAGACGGGCAGACTGCCTCATAACAGATCCCATAGGTGTTAATTAAGAAAATAATACTGCTCGTCAGTGGAAGAGACTGCTGCTATTACATGCAGCCATCTACTCCACAGTATGGGGAGGAGTGATCACTAATGCCAGCGCTCATCCCCATACAAAATCATTATTTCCTGGCAGCAGACCATGATTAGACGGCACGATCTGCCGCCGGCAAATGATGATTTTAACGCGCATTGGGTAATTGGCAGCACTTTTAAAGAGGTAGATCGTCACTAACGAGTGTTCCTACAAACACTTGTTAGTGATTACCTGCCAGACTATCTGCAGGTCTAATACAGCTCTTTGTCTCTTCATTTTGCTTCTCTTCTGTTGTAGGAACTGATGAAGTTATGTGTATGTACTTTAATTCAGATATCTATACAGGGACAGAAAACTACATTCCACTACATTTAATCCTTTCTACATGTACAGCTGGTAGATCATGGTTTCTAAACCTTTTTAGCAAGGACCCCCTGGTCCCCCATTATTCCAGGGACCCCCTGGAATAAATTATCTTGGCAATGCAATGCACTACCATTTTTATTTTCAGAAGAGAAAAAGACTAAAAACAAGTACTTTTTAAAAAGGTCCTTTTTAAGCAGAATAATAAAGCGAGAATGAAACAGTATGGCAAAATTAATTCAGACCCTTAATGTTTGACCAATTAATACAGACACCAGACCCCTTCTCCAGAACAGACCATTAAATTAAGTCAGGCTCCAGACTAGAGTCCTATATTAATGCAGAGCCCAGACCAGACATTTTTGTTAATCTGACCCAACAATTAATTCAGACCCCTGAGTTAATGGAGCCCACAAATGAGACATCTTAAATTATGCAAACCCCAGACCAGAATTTTTAATTAATGAGCCCTCAGATCAGACACAAAATTAATTCAGATCCCACATCATACCCCTAAAATATCAATCACCAGATCAACCGCTAAATTACTTCAGACCCCAGATTACACCCCTAAATTAATCAATCTCCCGATCAGAATGATATATACTGTATTTTTTGCTCCATAAGATGCATATTTTTCCGCCAAAAGTGGAGGTCTTATCTGAGTTATAATAAGGTAGGGTCTGATTTAGAGGTCTGATATGAACTCTGGTGGGGCTCTGATGAGGAATGGGGGTCTGATCTAAGGTCTGATGAGCATTGGGCGCTTGAATTGGTGGTCTGATGAAGATTGGGGGTCTGATTTGTATTTTAGAGATCTGATGAGGATTGAGGTCTGATCTGAGGTCTGATGAAGATTGGGCACTTGAATTGGTGGTCTGATGAAAAATATTTTTTTTTCTTATTTTCCTCCTCTAAATTCTAGGTGCATTTTATGGTCAGACGCATCTTATGGAAAGAAAAATACGGTAATTCACACTCCAGTCCCTTAAAATAATTAAAGGGTTATTCTCATTTTAGACAATGGGGGCATATCGCTGGGACCCGCACCTATTTCCAGAACGGAGCCCCCGAAGTGAATGAGGGCGCACTGCGCATGCGCAGCCGCCCTCCATTCATTTCTATGTGGCCGTCGAAAATAGCCGAGCGCTTGCTCGGCTACTTCCGTCGGCTCCATAGAAATGAATGGGAGCGCACCTCGCATGCACGGCCCGGCTCCCATTCATTTCTATGAGCAGCGCGGGGAGCTGCGCCTGGTGGTGGCCGGACCCCCGGAAACCTGGGGTCCTCCAGGCGCAGCGCTCCCCGCTCCGTTCTGGATATAGGTGCGGGTCCCAGCGGTGGGACCCGCACCTATAAGACAATGGGGGCATATCCTAGCGATATGCCCCCATTGTCTAAGATGAGAATACCCCTTTAAGACCACTAGACCAGACCCCTAAATTAAACACACTCCTGACCACACATAGATCCTGGGTTGTTCCCAAAACTTGCCCCCGCCCTTTTTCAACTGCCACTTTGCCATAACATACACATTGAACTGTGGCACAAACCTGCCATTCTCAGCTGTTTCGGCCAATACACTAATGGGTATGGGTGCCTTAAGACATATGCAAGATCTGCTTGCATAAATAAATTGACAACTGGCTGTTACATTCATAAATATGGTACTTACCTACGTTTAAGATGATAAAATAGGGGCATCTAAGCCCTGCCCACAGGAACATCCACTTATGGGTGGGGTTTGTGTTAACCCTACCCACTTCCATCCCCTGATAGCACAAAATTGCCAGTACTATCCCTGAAAATCAGGGACAGCCCCCCCCAAATTTGCGACAGTTGGCAACTTTGTTCCACTTGTCAAAGGGCTGTGTCGCTACACACTGACAATGTCCAATCATCGCTAACAGTACCAGACTGTATAGGGACATCCTCTTAACATGGGGAATGGTAATACCCAGTTGTCAATAGGTCTGGGCAACACAAAGACTTTTTGTATACTTTTTGTGGAATACAATTATTTACCAAAACAGACATGTCCAGACAAATCCAGTGATTCACAGATGTTGTCTTCCCTGATTTTAGACATGTCCTTGCTATACTCTAAGGTTGCACTAGGGTGGTAGTGTGATTGGTGACTTAGGTGTAATTTTACTGTGAGGGCGCACCAAGGGGGCATCATTACTGTTTATAGGGTAAAGAGAACTGGGTGGGATTGTGCAGGGTTAAAGGCATGTCTTAAGGTTAAAAAAAATGCTATCAGCACTGTGGAAGTTGTTGCACTTTGTATTCTTTTAAAGTTGGGAGGCATGGTTGTATTTTATGGCTATGTCTTCTGTCTTTTTAGCACTGTTACATTAGTGTCTTGTGCAGATGTTTAGAAAGATCTTGGCTATCTATTGTCACCACTAGAGGGCAGATCTGTATACAACTACCGTAGATATGGTTTTTATTGATATAAGTTGGAGTTGCATACAGATCAGCCTCCTAGCAATATCAACAGGCAGGTGATTTGTGTTAGTATGAGGCTGACAAGTACTAAAGATGCCAAGTACAAGCAGAATTTGAAGTATAGAGTATAAAGTATATTAGGAAATACTCCAAACCAGTATATTGGGACATTAGCTACATAAAACATCCATAAGTTAAATGGATAAGGCATTTGGAAAATAGGTAATAAATACATTTTATTATTCTGAATTTCACTCCCATCATGCATCAGGCTAGACACAAAGACTTCTCATTAGCATGGGAGACACCTTCTCCTGTACATATTGTAAGCCATGCTGAGTAATGCACTTTGTATGACCTGATGGGAGAGGTTGGGAAGGGGAATTGACAACTACGCTATGCATATTTGTGGCTCATAAAAATGTTTGCCATTATTCAAGTCCACTAAAGGACACACTTGATTTGCCTAGAAATACATTTTTGCATTTGTAATGGCCCTGCTCAATGAAAGAAAACATCCACTCTTGGTTTTGATGATACTATTAACAATGCTCAAGTGGTAATTCACCAATATAACAACGTGGTTATTATAAAGAGGTAGCTATCCTGCCTGTCAGAGCAGCAACCAGCATCATATTCACAGACTAGAAACTCATGTCACTTTACAGTCTACTAAGAAGTTGTCATGGAAACTTTAAAAAACTAAGCAGTTGACTATCGGGAAGGAAGCGTTCCTTCCTGACTACTGGCTGCTCATCTAGTGGGGGTGAAGTGCTGCATTTACAAGCAGCGATCACCTCCACAGTAGGAGAGGGAGTGATCACTACTGCGATTTCTCGACCTCATACAGCTGCATTGTTTCTGGGCAGCAGAGTAATGACTAGACAGCATGATCTGCTGCTGAGGAACGAACGACTGTTTCCAATAAATCGAGTGATCGGCTGCACCTTTCCATGGGCAGGTTAACGTTCGTCCCTGATAATCTGCTTGACAATCGAGCTGTATATGGCTGCATTCACGCAGGGTTTTCTATCAGGGGTATACATCTGAATACCAGAAAAAAGGTATTCAGACATTTACCGCAAAGGATATGTTGACTTGTGGGTTAAACAGAGTTCAAAGATTCATCCTTGGACTCCATTTAGCCTGTTTTCCCTTCCTTTCTGCTTTTTTGACAGATTATTGAAAATATGAGGATCGAGCATGATTAAATCCAACTGCCAAATTTCCCTGACTTTGGCGGGTTCGGCTGTCCTTAATGTAGTGTGTATGGCCAGGTTTATGAAGTAGAGATTCTTCACACAGTTCTCAAGAAAATTTTGATAAGTAAGGCTACTTTCACACTAGCTTTTTATTTTTCCGGTATTGAGTTCCGTCATAGGGGCTCAATACCGGAAAAAAAGCTTCAGTTTTGCCCCCATTCATTGTCAATGGGGACAAAACTGAACTGAAGAGAACGGAATGCTCCTAAAAGCAGTCTCCAGACCAGAGAGCAAACCGCAACATGCTGTGCTTTGCTCTCCGGTCTGGGCATCCGCACCAAGAGGGATCCGGAATATCCCCCAATGCAAGTTAATGGGGACGGATCCGTTCGGTGTAACAATAGTAAACGGATCCGTCCTCCATTGACTTTCAATGGAGTTCATGACGGATCCGTCCCTTTACCTTTTCCCTGTCAGCACCCTCCTCCCTCCAGCAGGTGGCGCTGTGGTGAAACTTACCACTGTGCGTGCCATCTTCCTCCTCGTCGCTGGCACAGGTCGGGAGCTGCAGGGAAAGGTAAGTTTAAACCCCCCCCCTCTTCAACACAGTGTCTTACATGTGTGGGGCCGGAGCGTGGTTCCGGCCCCACACGTGTACCTGCGGCAGCACGGATCCGGCGGCACCCTTCACCCTCCGGATCCATGCTGCCACAAGTGTGAAAGAGGCCTTATTGTGTGAGGTGTTAGTACATTACTTAAAAGGAAACTGTCACCAGTAGTGGGATAAATACTCAAAATCAGGTTGACCTAACAATCCCGACACAATATCGACAACCATAGATATCACATATCTCAGTTTAGTCTTACAGTTATCTGTTAGGGTGTGACAGCTTCTGCAGCACAGACGTGCCATTCGTGGCAGAAATCCAAGACTGATCCTTGAATTTCTGCCCTGGTTTTTCACTTTCATGGATTGGCCCATTGATTTAGACCTATTCAATGGGGCATATCCATGGGTGGCCACTAGAGATGAGTGAGCATGCTCGGCCGAGCATGCTCGGGAGCAATTTTCGAGTAGTAGCGTACGCATCTTCTAGTCTGTACGCTAATGCGTACGCATCTTGTAATTTGTACGCATTAGTGTACAGATTAGAAGATGCGTATGCATTAGTGTACAGATTATAAAATGCGTACGCTAATACTCGAAAATTGCTCCCGAGCATGCTCGCTCATCTCTAGTGGCCACCCATGGCCAGAGCAGCAAGAATTGGCATTATTTTTTTTTTCTGGGTGGAAATATTTACCATGGTGCGGATTTACACTTAATTCAACAATACAGTTATGTTAGGCATATTTATGCAAATTTCACTGTGAAAGACATGTCAAAATCCTCATAAAAAATATGCCTTGTGAGCATATCCCAAGGATAAGACGATATGATACAGCAACGATGCAGCCACTGCAGATTTCATATTGATTTTTAAAGGGAATGTTTCATCAGAAATTGATCTAGTGTTTAATACACATTTATATGTTAAACTGTTTTTTTACATTTTTGATGGTTTTTGTTTTAATTTTCCATCTCACTATCTATAGTGAAAAAAATCTAAAATCATGCACTGGCCACCAAGGCCCAACAAGGCAAAGCTGCCAAGTGAAGAGAGTAGGCGCACTTGTACATCCACTGCAGGCTCAATTCAGAGTCTGCACCTGAGGAGTTTTGCAGTGCGCACGCTCACATGACTTGGCAGGTGCGCATATAGGACGGACACTGGAGGCAGAGGAGAATTGTTTATACTGCGCAGACCCTGAACACTTGTTGTGGAGTCTGCACAGTAGAAGAAAGGAAGGGAGCGCGCAATGCCGGCAGGACGGCAGAAGAAACACAGCCATTTTCAGTGATGTCATATGTAGTGGTTGTGGCTGCAAAGCACATCACTGGCCTTGTTTATAGGAGCAGCGAGGGGCAAAAGAGCGGAATAAACAAAATATGGATGGACATCCGAAGTAGTGACTGTAATACAGTGATTAACAGAACAATATTGAAATTGTGGGCGGTGTGTAGACAAGCCTTTATTTGGGTGGATTTAGACACCCGATTATCTGCCCATGTAAATGTGCTACAGATTCGGACCTGATATTCCCCTAATTTTAACATGATCATGTTTTATCCCTTTGGCATATCTACTTTTTTGAATATAGGCTATAGCACCTTTTTTGTAGGTTTAGATTCTGACCTGTCGTTTGTTCAGGCATCTAAATTATAATTTCTGGGCAGCAGATCGTCCGGTCTAAACAGCAATCTGCTGCCCAGAAACAATGCAGCCATATGAGGACAAGCGATAGCAATAGAGACTCCTTGTTCTCATACTGTGAAGGAGATCACTGCATGTAAACGCAGCCCTTCACCTCCACTGAGCAAGCAGCCGACTGTCAGGAACAAACTCTTCCTTCCTGACAATCTGCTGCAGCTCAGTGCGTGTAAATGCGCCTTTACGTAGTGCAGTCCAACTGTGGGATCTGCATGAGGATTATACTTATTACTTGAAAAGATAGCAAGTACAGATGCAGCCGACAACTACAGGTGTGGGCCATGAATCAGTAGTAATCGGATGTATTTGGATCCCACGGCTGAAACACATACAGCATGGACAGATCACACCCCCCACCAATCAGCTGCTCGGGAAATAGTCGTGGCCAGGATCGCTGGGTAGTGGGGATCCTATAGAAATGAATGGGATCGCCACCATAGTCGCAAGAAGTCCAGCCCTGTTGGATTTCTTGCGACTGCGGCGGCGATCCCATTCATTTCTATGGGATCCCCACTACTCAGAGATCCCGGCCGTGACAGGTGTCGCACGACCAGTGTCGCCGTGTAGCCCTAGCGATAGGTGACGGAACTACATAGCTCTGTCCATTCTGGTTAGCACTGCAGTAACCGACTCTGTACAATACACAGTTCTGGCACCTATTTCCAGCACCAGAGGTAGACCTGAGCGGCTGATTAGCGGGGGTGTAGGGTAGGATGATTACTCAATTCAAATAAGATTTGTATTAAATAGTAATTTTCAAGAAAAAAAAATTGGGAAAGATAAATTTTAATTAACATACACAAAACGACAATTTCTATTCTGAAAAAAAAAGGAAGAAATAATCTGCAGTCTGACAGCTGAATGATGCGCTTTGCATAAATGATCTTGTTTCACATAAAATTTAAGTCGATATAAGTAATAGAGTTATAATGAACTCACCATTTTATTTAACGAACACGGTAATTCAATATGTATTTCTGGGATGGTATTTTAATAGCCCTGAGGCAATGTAAAGGTTACCTTCTCCAATTTGCCATATGACCTATCCACGAAAAGAAATGTGTTGTTTAATGACTTACGTGTTTTCTGCATTGGTGGATATAAAAATAACGTCCTTTACAGTCATAGAATGCCCTCTGTTACATTTACATCTTATACCAGTTTTGCAGGTTTATATTTATATAAGCCAATCATAAAATACTGATATTTATTTTCCTGCACTAGTTAATATCAAACAATTACAAAAATGTTGTATCTGTAAATGTACCGTATTTTTCGGACTATAAGACGCACTTTTTTCTCTCAAATGTGAAGGAAAAGTGACAGTGTGTCATATAGCCCGAATGCTAATGACCACTTTCATTATGGAATTGCTCATTAGCATGTGGAAGGTGTGAGAGCAATGAAGGAAGTGTTGCGTGCTGTACTCACCGCTCCCTGCTCTTCTTTCAGGCCCTGCTCTGCACTCAGTGTACAGTGTCAGGACACAGTACGCGTAGGCACACACTATGACCTGTCGCTGTGCACAGTGCAGCGTGGGCTGGAAGAAGAGCAAAGAGCAGTGAGTGGATCTGCAGAGTGCCAGCGCTGTCCACAGCAGGAGAGGTAAGTGTATTTTTTTATGTCAGATCTGAGGTCTGAGCTGAGGACAGGCTCGCACTGGCCCACAAGGGTTAAGGTGAATCCCCCGGTGGGCCCCTGAGCAAGGAAAACCCCTAGTCTCCCACCTTCTGCACAAGTGGAACACAATCCAGTAGATTACTGCATTACATACATTTCCCTGTCTAAATATACCGCCCAACACCTGACAAATGCGCAAAACACTAATTGTCAATGATGGCGTCTTCTATGCAGCACATAAAATCCCTGCATGCTGATAGCAGATCGGCCTGTGTAAACAGGAATCTACTGCCCGGAAACAAGGCATTCATATGGGGATGAGTGATTACAGTAGTGATTGCTTGGCCTCATATTGAGGAGATGATTGCTGCATGTAAATTCCCTGGGGAGACTTGACCATGCGATCTTTCCCCACAGACTGCAATGAATTGCCATTGCAGCCTATGGGAGTTTCCTTATGTTTCTATCAAGCTCCGCCACAGACCTCCAGATGTGGCTGACCTACGGTGGTGATGATACTCACCAGGTCCCAGCCACTTCCACTCCCCTCTGAGCCGATATCAACATCCGTCGATGAAGGGACACATGACCGCTGCAGCCAATCACAGGCCACAGAGGTGACCTGCTCTCCTTGTGTAACGTGAGACGATCATGACGCAAGGGGTGCAGGTCACAAACCAAATCCAGCAGTGGGGACCAGATGAGTATCATCAACACCGTGGGTCGGCCATGTCTGGAGGTCTGATTTAGTTTCAGATAACCCCTTTAACTGTATAATTTAGGGCTCGTTCACATCACCGTTCAGCCCTTCTGTTCTTCTGCTCCGTTATAGGACCAGGAGAACGGAAAGGACGGATTCGGAACATAATTGAGCTGAACGAAGCCTACGGACTCCATAGGCTATAATGGGGTCCGTTAGGTTTCCGCTCAGAGGAAGATTTTTGAAGCGGAGACAAAAGTCCTACATGCACAACTTTTGTCTCCACTCCAAAAATCATCTTCTGAGCGGAAACCTTACGGACCCCATTATAGTCTATTGGGTCCGTAGGCTCCATTCAGCTCAGTTATGTGCCGAATCCATCCTTTCCGTTCTCCTGCTCCTATAACGGAAGGGCTGAACGGTGATGTGAACGAGCTCTTACAATGTTTAGTGAATCTTTACCTGTAAAATTATAAATCAATCTCCTCAGCTCCTCCTGCCTGCAGATCGCACTGCATTTTGTGGTGACAGGTCTTCTTTGCAGCACCTATAGAACCATACTTACACCAAAACTGTACCAACTGTCAGTGCCGCCCTGCAGGTTCTGAGTACACCGCACGTGTGCTTGACTTCATAGCCAGAGCCCAGAGCATCTTCAAAGAATAACCCGGCCCTCAAAGGATTTGGAATGGCCATGTATTCCATGGTCGCTCATTCATTTGTCGGGGAAGAGCATGGCTCCCATGATCATCATTTCTGCATTGAATGGGAGTTGTAAAATAGACATGTAGGGACACATTTACTAAAGACTGTCTTTATATATACCAGTCTGTAAGAAGCATTGGGGGGAATTTATCAAAGACAGTGTTTTATCCCCTGTGCATGCGCTTAATTTATCACAAGGCCCATGTACCTAAACTGAAATCTACGCAAGCTCCTAGCAGCGTAAAGACAGAAAACCACCGTCAATGATGAAAAATGTGCTGATGGCGCTGACCACAAACCGTCTCATCGCAACTTTTTTTTTTCTCAGAAAGTGGAAGGTCAGTGTAGGTTTAGCCACCCCGGGTATGCGGCTTTTTCATGCCAGAAAACAGGCATTGGAGGGATGATAAATGTGATTATAAATAATTTATTATTAAAGGGGTTGTGTCACTTCAGCAAATAGCATTTATCATGTAGAGGAAGTTAACATAAGGCACTTACTAATGTATTGTGATTGTCCATATTGTCACCTTTGCTGGCTGGATTTATTTTTCTATCACATTATACACTGCTCGTTTCCATAGTTACAGACCACCCTGCAATCCATCAGTGGTGGAAAAAGCACTAGCCTAGTGCGCTCCCACGGTCCCGGTCCCGGCACTTTTTCCCAGTGTGCAAGCACGACCACCACTGATGGATTACAGGGTGGTCTGTAACCATGGAAACAAGCAGTGTATAATGTGATGGAAAAATGAATCCAGCGGGCAAATGAGGCAATATGGATAATAACAATATATTAGTAGCTTTCTCTACATGATAAATGCCACTCACTTAAAGAAGAACTCCCGCAAAAATGTTTATTCTCTGACCTGTTAGAAAGGTGCATGATATAATCTGTAGTGAATGTCATTTTCTTATCAGAGGCTGAAATTGAGAGTTTCCACTCTCTTCTTATTGTATCTGGGTCATGTGACCAACTCCCTGACCTCCAACTGACCCAGGACAGGAAGCCAGTAACTGCTCTATTCATTCCTATGAGACTGAAAGTGAGGCTCCCATAGGAATACATAGAGAATTAGACTTCCTGTCCACACATAAGGTGCTGTGTGAGTTGGTGGGTCTAATTCCTAGTCACATGACACAGATAAGAAACTTCAGGATGATATAACTAAAAATTCAGCTACTGGTAAGAAAATGACATTCACTACAGATTACATCATGTACATTTCTAGCAGGACATGGAATAAAATTTTTTGCGGGAGTTCTTCTTTAAGTGAGACAACCCCTTTAAGATGCTGGGATAGATTTCAGTTATAATTAGAAAGGAGAAGGCCAGAATTTGACGTAAATTCTATTGCTAATTGTTGCACAAGGACTACTAGTGATAAACCAGACTTA
Organism: Rhinella marina; assembly: GCA_900303285.1. Lineage (NCBI taxonomy): Eukaryota > Metazoa > Chordata > Amphibia > Anura > Bufonidae > Rhinella > Rhinella marina. Next base: position 160,281 of record ONZH01018802.1, on the reverse strand, counting down.
TCTGCTGTTTTATGAATCTGCCTCATCTAAAGGTAGGTTTACACAGACAGACGAGCAGCAGATTGTCGGGAAGGAAGCCCTCCTTACAAGCAGTGATGACCTCCACAGTATGAGGACGAGGGGTCGCTATTGAGATCGCTCATCCCCATACATCTGCATTGTTTCTGGGCAGCAGATCCCAATGTAATCGTACTGACCCAGAGAATAAAGTTATCATGTTATTTATGCCGAAAAATGAACACAGCTAAAATTATAATGTAAAAACTCAGTGGCAGTATGGTCTCTTTCACAGGTCAGTATTTGTATGTCAAAACCAGAAGTGGAACCTACAGTGAACAGGTATCATAGAAATATTTGTGCCTCTTCTGTGTTCTGGACCCACTTCTGGTTTTGGCTTACAAAAATACAAAAATACAGGCCAAATACTGACCGTGTGAAAGAGGTCTATTGCAGCTTTTTCTCAACCCCTCACAGAAAGAGTTAAAGGGTTATTCCCATCTTAGACAATGGAGGCATAATGCTAGGATCTGCCCCTATTGTCTAATAGTCTAATAGGTGCAGGTACCACCTCTGGGACCCATACCTATATCGAGAATGGAGCGGGGAAATGAACGGAGGGTGCACTGCGCGTGTGCAGCCGCCCTCCATTCATTTCTATGGGGCGCTCGGCTATTTCCATTGGCTACATAGAAACGAATGTGAGCGGTGCCCGCGCATGCGCAGTGTGCTCCCATTCATTTCTATGACAGCAGCGGAGAGCTGCGTATGGTGGTGGCCGTACCCCAGGAAACCCGGGGTCTTCCAGCACAGTGCTCCCCGCTCCGTTCTCGATATAGGTGCGGGTCCCAGCGATATGCCCCCATTGTCTAAGATGGGAATACCCCTTTAATAAAAGTTAATTGGCAAAGTTATGTGTACCCCAAAATGTCCCACAAAAAAAAAAAAGCTGTCATACAGCTACATTGATGGAAAAAATAAAAAAGTTATAGCTTTTGGAAGGAGACAGTGAAAAAAATCTCTTAGTTATCAAGGTCCATAAAAGGCTGGTCACTAAGGGGTTAAATATTTTTTCCCAGCTTTGTCCACATTTTAAAATTTTAACCTCCAGCCCGCTATATCAAAACAGTCATACTCCGCCCCCCCCCTCCCCTTCCTCCATTCTGTCTCTTTTACGCAGGCCCCGTTATGTAAACTTCCAGGCGGAGAGGGTCAGGGGCGCTGGACTTGATGGTGACATGTCCAGACAGGGCACATGAGCAGTGAATACTCCGCGCACACAAGCCCGAAAAGTTTCCTTGTTACCTCGGAGTCTATGGCGCACATTTACACACATTTTATTTTTTAGATGTAAAAAGTGTCGCAAGTCCCCTTTTCTGTCCGCCGTGAGACAATATTTTGTTGCACGTCCGGTTTTGCACCATGTACACCAGTTGGTCGTGATAGGGGTGGACGGGGGCACTTAAATTTGTGCCTGGAAACAGGAGTAAATATTAGCTAAAAATGTTTTTACTCGTCATAAATTAGACTGATTTGACGTCAGAGCAGATGGGGAAAACTAAGACCGGCGTAAAAAAACGGTTTTAATAAATGTGGTGCCCCTATGTTTCTAATGCCTTCTAGAAATGAAAGCTGACTGGTTGCTATGGGTAACAAGAACAATTTCTCGGAGGCGGTTCTGATACACCGCGTCCATGGAAGATGTCATGCACAAATGACTTTATATAAAAGCTCAGAACCCAGCAGAATGACCGGGAATAGACAGGGGGAGAAGTGTGGTACTCGTTCTTAGCAACCAATGAAACCATAAGTGCTCAAATAGTAGAAAATGAAATCTGCCATCTGATTTGGTTGCTATGGGCAACTACACATGGAATCTGCCTGCTGTGAGCTCCTGCCTTTGCATCGGGTTTGATATTCCTGTCATGTCATACCTCCATGCTTGTTATCTAAAAATAATTACTGAAATAAAGTGACTATGGGTACTGGGGGGCACATGCATCCTTGTTAAACTGAAAATAGTTAATTTCACCTGGGACAACCTATTATCATGCCAGACACCATGGGACTAACACTTCAGACATTGTCTTCAGAAGGAGGAGGAGGAGGGGGTTTACTACAATGTTGACACATAAAACCTTACAAGACAAGGGGCATGTGCAGGAGAACAGCCGGGATATGTTTACACTACAGGACGCGCGCACAATGGGAAGATTCCCCATTCACTCACCACACAGCAGCCTGCACAGCGCCCCCTGCTGGACCTGCTGCTGCCGTCTCCTCTCCATCGCCCGCGCCAACTCAGAATCCAGAGCCGCCCCCCTCAGGGTCTGACATGCGGCAGATAGGATCAGAGTACGGAGGCTTTTGTCTGTGGCGTCTCCAGAGGAGGGAGATGAGGCGGCTGAGAGGGAAAAATCCAACAAGCGCTGGATGATAGGAATAGGTGCTATGGAGGCTGTATAAACCTAATAACAGGCAGTTGTGGAAATAAATCGTGATTACACTATTTTGTCACAATCTGAGTGATGTCCCCAAAATTATCCAGTCCCACATGCTGATTATTGCCCACACTGAAATATCTGCATCGTCTATGGAGCTTTACCTCAGATTCATAATTCACTTATTTTTTTAAATGAGCCTTTGTGCCGAATTTCATTCATTTCCAGATTTTATGAGTTTTTATGAATGAAATTTTTAAAAAAGTTCTTTTGAATTTGAAAGCAGCCTTACGTTTTCTCCTGGATAATGTTTTGTGGACCGCACACAACCAGCGTTATTTGGCAATGCCTATTCTTGTACAGATTGATTGCGGACAAGAATAGGACAAGCTCTATATTTTTTGCGGGCTGGCGGAATGGCATTACAGATGCGGCCCGATTGAGATGAATGGGTCAGCACCCTTTCCGTAAGATGCGGACCCATTCATACGGTTGTGTGAATGAGCCCTTAGCAGCAGGTCTTGTCTACTTTCCCTCAGGCCACGTTCACATCTCTGACATGCTCGATCCAGTGGGCTGCAGCGGTGGTATTTTTCTGTCCCAAGCCCAGCATTCATGCCGGAAAGTGACTGGATCAATGCAGGATCCCTTTATAGTCAATAGGGATCCGGCGGTGATCTGGAGAATCCGGCAATACCGTATGCGGTGAACTCCAGTAGGCTGACAGAAACGTTCATCGGAGATGTGAACGTGGCCTTAGTGACTCTGGCCATCGCTGGTTTTATTTTATAAGGGCTCATGCACACGACCGTAGGTATTTTGCGGTCCGAAAAAAACTGAGCTGCAAAAAATACGGGTGACGTCCATGTGCATTCAGTATTTTATGGAACGGAACAGCTGGCCCCTAATAGAACAGTCCTATGCTTGTCCGTAATGCGGACAATAATAGGACATGTTCTATTCTGTTGCGGAAAAGACATACGGAAACGGAATGCACGCGGAGTAACTTTCGTTTTTTTGGCTGACCCATTGAAATGAATGGTTCTGTATACGGTACGCAAAAAGAAAAAAAATATGTTCGTGTGCATGAGCCCTAAAGTAGACGTCTCAGGCAACCTATTTGATATGGAACCACCTTTGAGACTTTCGGCAAACAGCTGATTTTTACGGGGACGCTGCGGCCATTCAGACGATTCCGCTGCTGGAGAAAATGACATTCAGAGAAAGTTGTCCATGAAATACATGTGACCGCAGCGTACTCGTCAGGGAATCTCAGCCTAGAAAAAAATGATGTTATACTCACCACTCCCCAGCGCTATTCTCTATGGTGCTGGTCCGGTCCTTGTTCTGCAGCGGTGACGTCCCGGTACACGGTACATAACCGCTGCAGCCAATCAGTAAGTATAACATGATTTTTATTTTAGGCAGATGGGGGGAAGGGGTTTCCAAGAATTTTAATTATCTCGGACTACCCCGTTATGATGCTCAAACACGAGATAAAAGTTGTCAGAAATGGCCAATTTTGGACAACCATAGTTTCCAAAATTAGTGCAAGCTACCGTTCCACAATGTGGCTGCCCAGGTTGGAAAGTTAGCCCAAACTACATCTGTAGGGCGATGGCGTCCGATTTATTTACACACTGACTCCCTGTCGGCCAGTTTAGTCTACCATGGTACTGGTGGGATCATTTGTATGAAGGAACCCAAGGAGGAATGTTCTGCTGCAATGTCTCTGTCCCGTGTCTTGTGCTGGTGGTGGGGTCTCAATGAGGAGAAGTCCCCCATGATGTGTATGTCCAGTGGGTGTCCTACTGAAACAAACACATGCGGTTTTCAGTATGGTTTTGTAATTTGGTAACGTGGAAACCTTTGATGTCATAGGGAATCTAACGCTCCCCAGTTCTGATCTAGGGGGGCACTGGGGTGGGGTAAGATGCTCATGAAGGGATCGGGGTGTGGTGCCTCCTCTAGTGACTTTTTCCAGATTTGTTGCAGTAGTGCAGGAGTCAGCAATCCAACTCCTGTGAAACTACAACTCCAAGCATGCACACTTGCTTGGCTGTTCTTGTAACTCCCACAGAAGTGGAGCATGCTGGGAGTTGTAGTTTTAGAACAGCTGGAGTGCCGATAAGCCCACATCACAGGATCCTAGCAATCTGCAGTAAGGTATGTGCAGGGCACAGTCGCTACATGTGAGTCCAGCTTTAACATGCAGAGCTTTCAGTGGTGCTAAAATGTTCTATCTTTGCCTGTATCTTGCGTATCAAGGACCTATTCAAGTCAATGGGTCCGCATCTGCAATGCCGTACACTGCGGACTGTTATTTGCTGTCTGCAGCACGGACACTGAGCCATTACGCCGGTGTGCATGAGCCCCTACAAAAAGTCTTTCACTTACTTAAAGGGGTGTGAAGGTGTCCCTGATATTTGATGGTATAAGTGATACTATGACTGAGGTACCTCTGAAGCACAGCTCTGCACTGTCTGTACACTGTAGGAGCCTGGGATAAGGACACAGCACTGCTCTCCTCTGTCACATACAAAGCCTCTGCCGTGTTGTGCTCGGAGCAGGCAGCATGGTCGGTGGGCGGGGTGTAGGCGTGGTCATGGGTGGGGCTGGGGCGCACTGACTACCTTGCTGAGTGCTCCTGGTGAGGAGGTCACTTGTAGTAACTGCTGCTCGGGGAGAGAGAGCTAGAAGACGTCGGCGCTATGAGGCAGCCTCCCTCCTGGGCGCTCATCATGGGCTGGGATGTACTGTGCCTGCTGCTGCTGGTCACCTATCACACAGGTCAGCCCCGGGGTCTGCTGCACTTTTTGGGCATTTTACTGCTGGCAGGGACTGTCACCCATCAGTCTGCGCTCCTGCAAACTTTATTAACCCTTGAGCTGGAGATTGCCTGGTATTGTGGAGCTGGCAGGCAGGGGGTTAATCCCTGCATTGATCACCTTATCTAGACTCTTTGTGACTGCATGTAATTATTAACGTCCTGTGCTACCAGGCTGCTGACTGGTGTGTCGTGTGGGGTTGGTAGCTTGCATGTGGCAGGACAAGTTCTGGCACTTGTAGTTCCACAGCAGCAGGCAGCTGAGCTGTGAATTGAGTGGTGGAGACTTCTGGAGCTTTTACAAATACTTTTAGTGATATTGTATGTTTACTGGTGTATTGTGTAACTATCAGGATGACTGCTGACTTAGGTGACTTGGAACTGGAGTGAATCTTAAGATGTGATGGATGACCTCAGGTTTGCCTTGGTACTAAAATGATGAATTCCAGCCATAGAAATCATCTGTTAGGCTAGCTGCTCACCTTGCTGATTTGTATGCAGAAAATTCATGTGAAATCCGTACAATGTATAGCGTTTTTTTTTTTTTTTGTTTTGCAAATTTTATCTTTTGACAAGCTGCGAGTTTAAAATCAATCCACACAGTAGGTCAATTTCCGAAAAATGTGCAATATGTACATAAGATATAGAAAATCTCAGTCACTTTGCTGCTTTTTTTCTGTACCACAAACAGCACGTAATCCAGATTGTGCGCAGTTACCTATGCAGATCCCGTTTTTCCTCAGTTTTTAGGGCTCAGTGCTATCGTTGTGCCTGATCACATTGGGGTTGGTGTTTCTGACAATGTGATGGCTTGAATAACAGACTGCAAGGCTATTCATGTTGTCAAATATTTGGACCCTATTCTGGTACTGATTCCATTATAAACTGAAGTCCTGCCGCTGGTGTGTACAGAGCCTTACTTTATTATTGTCTGACATGTGGAGGATGCAAACATTGATGAATGATGGGAAAATCACTGAAATCACTTTCCTTAGAATAGTAAAAAAAAATCTATTGTCCTGTCTGGGGAAAAATATTATATCTGGGGTCAAAGATTTGTTAGATTGAGACCTCTGTACCGGTAATTCCTGTATAAAAATGTGCAAAATGATTAGCAGAAAAATCTCTAAAGTTGTCCCTGGTTGATGGATGATGAAGGACAATGACTTCTTATGCCAGTTTGATTGATTGGAACCTGGTTCTGGTTTTGGGTAAAGCCAGTCCCATAGAAGGTACTCCTGGTGCCCTGGGGCAGACTGCTTTTTGTGTATACTTTACAAGTGCCATCATTAACCGTATCCTGCTGAAGACTCATAAACTTACTTACCAGTAATTTGCATTTTATAACGACCTTGTGTTGTGTGCCAGCAAAATCATGTCATGCGTGCAAGCCACCTAGTCAATGAATTAGCAATCTTCTGCCCTTCATTATTCATTGACCATCTGAGATCAGCTCATCTCACTTGACATGGTGACACCACTTCATCCATAGAGTGCTGCTGAGGCTTGAACGTTCAGGTAATTCAGGAATACCTGTTTGCCCTGAACCTGATGGAAAGGAGAATATGTTATTAGGCCTGTCCTGGAATGTATGCACAGCCGGTCAACTGGTCATTTGTGTCTGTTTTGTACTTCTGAATGGTTGCCTTGGAAGTGAAAGAAAACTTAGTGAAACCTTAGACATGTACAAGGTCCTAGAACATGACTACCTTCCTTCTGTTGTTACGGTGACCAGACTGGAGATAAGAGACTGGGACAACAACACAAATTGCCCCTTCCCTGCTCAGTAAACGACCTTCTACCATAAGACCTTCTTTATGCGTCTTCTGGTCTTTCGCATAGCAGAGGGTGGACTGGTGGTTTACTGTAGGAAACTTCTAGGACTCTTTGTTCTTTTTTTGGATCATTCATTATTAGTGATCATTGGAGATTTCCTGGATTAGTGGCCTGTAAAGAAACATATAGGTAATTTAGGAAGCAGCAAGTAACAGTAGCCCAGGGATTACGCTATTTACCCCATGTTGTGATTTTATCTCACAACTACATTATTCGTCTTCGGTCTTTGGCTTTCCTTTGGAACAGCAGTTTCTGAAAGTTATCCATTTTTGCTCTGGTTGTACTAACGTACTGGGATGTATCTACTAATCATATGCTTGGTAGAGGTTTTCAGTCATATTGTAAATGCATAGATAATTTGTCATATTCAGAAAGTGGTACCTAGATTTGAGTTTACACATTTACATATAGCCCACAGAGACCCCAGCCGTAGGACCTACCAGTGCCACCGTGTGACAGCAAGGTGTGACACGCCAGCAATAACAGAAGTTATAGGTCCACTTTTCAGTCCCAGCCTTAATTGTTCTAGAAACTCAGAGGCTATGGCCACGTGTTCAGGTTTCCTGATACAGTTTTGGAAGTCAATACCAGGAGTGAGTTCAAAAAAGAGGAAGCATCATTTATACTTTCTCTCCTTTTATGATCCACTGATTTTCGCTTCCAAAACTGTATGCAGAAACCGCCATACCCAGATACCGATAGAACGTTTACTAAAATAGTCCTGACTGGGTATATTCAGGTGTGGGAAAACCAGGGGTGGACAATACTGCAGGCTTTAGGAGCTACCTAGTCCAAGAACAAGATTCGTTTTTCTCGCCAGTGAGCCCTTGCATAGGCATGAAGAGAAGACAACGCTTGTAGCTTGGCACTAGCAGCAACTACTTAGGCACATTGGCTACCTGGCTCCCTAAATTACTGCTGCTGTGGGGTATTGACCAGTTTAACCATGTGTACAAGTACCAGTTAGACCATGCTTACCATTGGTCTCTGTTTACTATTGATTGATTTGACTACATTAATACTATTAAACCCATCAGTACTATCACATCATGAAATGAGAGTCCAAGAACAGGGTACATTTGGGATCTCAGCAGTAGGAGCTATCATTGACACCTTCTGACACCTAGTTATGGTACACCAGAAGATAACAGAAGGTGTAGGTCCACTCTAAAGGGTCTTTGGGTCTTTGGGGGGTTGTTTGGCAACCCGCCCTCCTGAGCAGGCCTGTGAAGAAAAGCATACATACCTCCTTCCTAGCGCAGACTCCCCACTCCTTCACTCCACAACCTCGGCTGCTCCGCTGGGCTCTCTGGATGTACACTTCCTTTTTGACGCCGCTGCAGCCAATCACTGGCCACAGCAGTCACCTGCTTACCTTGCATCACATGACCATCTGTCATGACGCAAGGGGAGCAGGTCACCAATGCGGCCTGAGATTGGCTGCAATGGCGTCAAATGGGAAGTGAGAAGCAGGTAGGTATGTTTCTCTTCACAAGTCTGCCAAGATCCCCCCTCCAAAGGTGAACAACCCCCTTTAAGGTGCAGTACCAGCCGTGATTGTTGTAGAAGCTCAGAGGCTCCAGCGACATGGTCAGGTTTCTGCATGCAGTTTTGGAGGTCAGAACCAGGAACAAACTCAAAAAAGAAGAGAAGTCATACCTATGCTTTATGCTTTGTCTCCTTTTAAGATGATTTTGGCTTCCAAAACTGTATGCAGAAACCTGACTGTGTGGCCATACCCAGGTACCAATAGAACATCTACTAAAATGGTCTTGTTGGTATGGGACCCATTATGTTTATTGACTGGGTATCGTCAGGTTTGGCTAAAGTGGGGTGGACAATGTACAGCAGGTTTTTGTTTACTGCCAGTGAGACCTTCCATAGACATCAAGAGAAAACAGCCCAAATGGTTTGGCACCAGCAGTAAGCACCTCAGCACATTGGCTACCTGGCTCCTAGGTCTATGACTACCAGCCAGACCCACAAGAATCCAAGAACAGGCTACATTTATTGCAGTGTACCCCAGTTGTGTTTTAAAAACTATTCAATATCCATCCCAGTAGAATTTAAATGTAAAATCATTATTAGTAACCACCCAGTTGTTTCCTGAAATATTGACCTCAAAGGGTTAAATTGCCCTGTAAGTGTGTTCTGTAAATTCAGTAACCATGCACGTCTGGCGAGCTGGCCACCTCACCATATATGAGCAAGATTAGGTAACATATTTGTTTTTTATTTTAACGTTTCCCGTTTTTATTATAGGGCCCAGGTTAATAAAGGCATAAAAAGCAGGTTAAAGCCTAATTAGGGGGTCAGCTAATGGAAGCTTCAAAGGAGAATGCGTGTTTGCATGTTCTAATCCTCTAAAAAACAAATATGGATAGGAATTTACAAGCAATCGCTGATCATTGTCAGAGTCTAGACCTAAAATCGGCATACCTTGTGCTCATTCAGGTAGTGTGCCTTCTTTACACACGAAAATACATCTTATTTAGACCCCAGAGGGCTTTTTTTTATGTGCGTAGTAAGTTAGCAGATGTAAACAGGAACCACATGACAGTTCTATGACTCAACTACAAAGTGTGGAGCTGGTGTAGAGCCAGCTGTGGTCCCGTGTAGTGGTCTGCAACCTACAGCTTGCAGACCACTGGTTTAATAGTTCAGGTAAGTGTATGTCTCCAGTGCATGCTGCATATGACATTGGGGCTCCGTGTAATAACACAGTTCAATGGTAGCAGTAGGTTTGGACCAGTTTAAAGTGAAGAATCAGTGTAGACATAATACCGCTTTACTGCCAGTAGCATGGCTGATGGAAATGAAAAAAAGGTCAGCAAAGAATGATAAAACTATTGCTTATCACTGCTTTTCATCGCACTGTCATAAAAATTATTGATGGCACGATCGGTCAATGCTCCTGGTACTGCTGGCTACTATTGCTGCGTAGTGCACTCATGAGAGTCATCACCAGGCAACAGTGATACTCCTGCTCGCCTGCAGTGAGGATCGTTTTGATGGAAATGGCCCTCTTATCCGAGTTGCATGACTTTCCAGACCACCGTTTGTTCATCAGGCATTTGAAAAGTAGTCCTGTGTAAAGAGACCTTTCCGGTTAAGTGCCTCTGATAAGTAATCGGTCGGCAGATCAGATCTTTTATGCTGGCTTAAAAATGATCACATCGCCTCGACAATGACATAGACGAACAGCCAAATGAATGATTCGATTGCTCATATGGACGTTCTTTCCAGCAATCGCCTACCCATGGGAAGATCCTTAAACCAGCGCTGATCAACGTGCTCGTTGCCGGGCAGAAATTTGCCCATCTAAAGGACCCTCCAAAATGTGACTACTACAGACTGATTGCAAAAAATGTAAACACAGTAGGCAGTGTGTGCAAAATGTGTGTTTGCTTAGGAGTAGACAATAGTTGAGTTGAAATATTTGCTCTTGTGGAAATTGTCAGCATTCAGCAAATCTTTCTTCTCAAAAGTCTGGGAGTCAGGTTAAAGATTATCTGTTATGAGAATTGCCTAGTTTACACGACCTGTTGTTACCTGTACTAAATGGGCATGAGGAGGAAATTCAAAGGGTTCCTGTGATCAGCACCCCCTTTATTAAGGTGGCTATGCACAATCAGATAGAAGTAGGCAGATGACTGGCAACAGTTGAATGTACGATTGTCTGATTTTGCCAATGTAGCCATTCAGATTTGTATTCCCCAACTTGGCTGTTAGATTCATTCTTTCCGGGAACTTTTACAATAAGAGTGTTTGTGAACATGAGACTTTATCAAACCAAACTTTTAAGCACATCCAACTTCTTTCTAGATGACAATAGCGTGTTGTTTGTGGTAGTTCTTGAACATCACCAGATGAACAGTTGCTTTGGTTGAAATTGTCCATTTTTGTCCAACTTTAGACCACTGTGTACGGCTACCTGTAGCTACTGTGGTAATCAGCAAGTCTCTGCTCCTAGACATTAGTGAACACCCTATTGATTTTATTTGACCATGGATGTCCCTCACTAGTGGGGACCCTCACGATCAGGCAGTCTAAGGAGGACCAACAGTGTGACCCTTTGCTATAGAAGCTTTTGTCAGTAAGTGTTGCTCATTTTTGTTGCGCTCAGGCTCTTGAGAATTGAGGCGGAATGAAGGGACTGCAGCGTAACTAACAACTAGATCAGTTTTTGGCATGTTAATCGACCATTTGATACATCTATTCAGCTAATTTATTAAATATAAACCATGTATTAGTTCAAAGGGTTAAAAGCATAGTAAATTCTTGGCCTCTCACTATTTTGGCTAGGACCCTGCTGGGATATTGACTGCTTTATGTATTCAACTCATGATCCTTTCCACCTACTTGTAGGCAGAGGTCAGCACAGTGTGCTACTAAATTGCACCGACCCTCTTGGTAGAGTATAATAGAGGCCTTCTACAAGCTTTGTCAATATGGCTGCCTCTAAAGTAAATCTATGCATGCTCTTGGTTCAATCCAGTGTTCCTCAACTCCAGTCCTCAGGGCCCACCTCTCGGTCTTGATTTGAGAATATCCCACAGAATGAATACCTGTGGTAAGTCCTGATGCGCTGACACTAATTATATCACCTGCTTAGTACTAAGTAAATCATGAAAACATGAGCGGTAGGTGGGCCCTGAGGACTAGAGTTGAGGAACACTGGTTCAATCTACTGGCAAGAAACCTATTTACTGTTCAGTCATATCTTTGGCCATATATGTGTCTAAAATGTGCACCAGAAGTTGTTCCTACATCAGATGCGTTACTTGGTAGCAAAAAGCAAAGACTTTTTCTGTTTCTGCGACTCACGTAGGTTATATATTAGCATCATTCTACACTTTCCGTTAGGAGGAATCAGAATAATGTTGTAATGAACACAGATTTCCACTATTTTCCTCTCTGAACGGCTCCACCATTTGCTTCATTGAAACCAGTCTTGTGTGGATAATGCTGCCTATTAGTCAGGTGTGCCAGGGGCTCATTACGAGTGGCATTGTTCAAGGCACACATCCCTTCGCTTTTACCTTCCATGCCCAGCCACAGCAGTAAATGGCTATTTACATATCCCTATAATTTCTGTATAGTCCTTGATTGCACGATTTCTGTTTTCTGCTGAAGACAACAGGTATATATTTATGGCAGTGTTTTGACAGCATGTGAGACAAGAGGCTTGATTTCCAGCATGCTTGTAATCACATGCGGTGTAAATGGCTGCTTTTACTTTGCCAGTAGTTCTGGAATCATGACCCTCGTTAAGTTTAAGAATGATTACCTTTTTGGTCATAAGTAATGCAGTTTTATTTTTATGACACCAGCTCCTTCTATACGATGCCTCTTGGATGCTATTATGGGTAGTAATTGAGCATTGGTTTAATGACATAATTTGACTTTAGGGGAGCTGGCCTCGGCCTGAAACCACTAAGCATCTTGCTTTGCAATGAAGAGAGAGTTAAGTGGACAGTAAATGTTAATTGGTCCTTGAAATCCTCTCGTTATCTGTAATGTCTACACTGACCATATCTATTTACATGTCTGCTCTGTCAGTGCTGCAGAATGGTGAACTGAGTAATGCCTTCATATTGGCCTGAGAAGGCTAATCTGCTTTATAAAGACATACACAATCTAATATTCCAAGGAATTAGGGAATATGTAGCTCTAAATACTACGTTTTAGAGGAACTTGACTTATCTTCTTTGAATGACATACTATTTCTTCAGATTGGAGGAAAACGGATTTGTATTCATACAAGATGGCTGACAGGGTTTGACTTGAAACTTGGCAAGCATGCTTTTGCCAAATTGGTTGGCATGCATTAGAGTGTTCGTAGACTGAACTCCAAGCTATGGAGGAAAGTTGATATGTAGTCATCCCTCTATCATACAAGATGGCTGTCAGGCTTTGACTTGACTCTTGGCAAGCCTGCGTTTTGCCAAAATGCTTGGCATTCATTGAGTGTTTGTAGGCAGATGACACTAAATTTACTAAAATATATATGTCCTCGAGTCAGTCTCCTCGCTTTGGTTCCCATAAGATGGTTTTTAGTTGAAACCATAGAATACTTTGTTTTGAAATCTGTTTGGTCTGCGAAAGGCACCAGCGTAACCCCCTGATACCTATTTCAGTGCCCATTCTCCTAAAACATTGAAAGTAATCCATGGTAAACCTAAAGTGCAAAGATACAAGTGTGGTCTGGAAAATGGCGTCAAGTTGTATAAGTGCTGAAGAACTACAGGGAGCAAGTTGCAACCACAAAATAGATTTTAGTCCCACAAGGTATTAGAATGATAAAAGGTGCAAGTCTAAAACCACCCAATGGACTTTTAATCCTCATTTTTAGGATAAAATAGATGAAAACTTTCAAAGCAAACATCTTGTAAAAGGTGGCGTGTCAGAGACAATGGTTCTTGTTACCGTAAGCATTAGAGATGTCTACAGAAACCCAGTGTGGGCCACAAACCACAGCTGGTACATTTCAAGTTATTATTTTTACACCTTGCATTTTTCCACTTGCCACTTTCCATAGCAGATTTCAGGAATTTGACTCATTTCCCCCAACTTTATGTTATAAAAAAGACAACAGGAAACAAAGCATTCATAACATCCTTGATGAGTGGTCCTCCCCTCTCTATGAAAGTAGTCCTCATTAGCGGGGAAATGTCTTTCAGTTTGCTTAATCATAAAGAGCTTTGTCTTATACCATCCATTCTTAAAATAATTTTAGGAAACTGAAAAAGTCTTTTCAATTGTTATTCTTTCATTGGAGATATTTAGCCTAATGATATCAGCAATGCCTTTACAGTAGTAAGATAAAGAAATGTTAGTTTATATGACCTTGTGTACGGCTCACTAATAACATTTCCGGCGTCCTTTAGAATTAGTTGTGTCTATGTAAATTAGCAATATTCCATATAAATAGCTTTATTCCATAAACTAGAATAGTATGGGGCCAGTAAACTCACACGTCTGTACGGTTAATAACAATTTCTATATGAGGTTTCCACTATGTCTCCTATACCTAACTGAAAACAAGAGAAATGTTGATAATACTCCTATTATTGATAATACTCCAGCATTAGTGCCCATCTTTCTTTATAAAATGCAGAAGGGCAGGTTATCGGTAAGTGCTAAAACCACATCTGCAGTATAGTAGGTGACTACACCAGCCTCCAGGAGATCATGAAGAGAAGGCATAGCCATCTGATGTCTACAGCATCATTGCTAAACAACTGACCATATAACAACACTTTGGGGAATCTGAAGGATTTGTGGAGGTTCCTTTGACAAGGGTGATGGCTAGACGATTGGATCAGAGCATCCCCAAACTGGTAGGTCTTGTGTGGTGTTTCTGATGGTTAGGGTGGAAGGAAGGCCAAGCAATGAACCCACAACATGGTCATGGGTGCTCATAATCTCATTGATGTGTGGACTAGGGCTGGCCAACCTGGTCCAGTCCCACAGAAGAGCAACTGTAGCAAAAATTACAGAAAAAGTTGAAATTATTTATGATGGGAAAATGTAAAAAAATGCATATCTTGCGTCATATGGGCTTGGGTACCTGCATGCTGGTCTGAGTGATTATACTGACCCCTGTCAAACACCTCATCTCTCAGTACACATACCACCTACCTTAAAATTGATTCAGACCAAGACACCAATTTATGGCATCTGTGTGATATGCTGAAATTGGTTGTCCAGGATTTTACTATTGATGGTCTATCCTCAGGATAGGCCATTGTATCTGATTGGGGGGGGGGGCTTACTACACTCCTCACCCCTACTGAAACCTGTTTTGGGGTAGCTCCGGCACCAGAAGTCGGTGCCAGAACTGCACAGCTTCATCTATTGTGTAGTGGATAAAGCCGGTTAATGAGAGTAGCTCCCATTCACTTCTAATGCTGGAGGTATCCCAAAACAGCTGCTAACATCTTGGTGCCAGATACCACAAAATGCCTTCAGGGATTTTGAGGAGTCCATTACTCAATGGACTCTGGAGACATCCCGAAATAGCTTATTGGCTGAGATGTGGAGTGTCGAACCCCTGCTGATCAGATACTGATGTCGTATCCTGAGGATAGGTCACCAATAGGAAAAGACTGGACAACCCCTTTAAAGGGTCTTCTGCTAATATCTAAGTACCAGATACCCCAGGACACCTTCAGAGATCTAGGGGAGTCCATGCCTTGATCGGTTAGAGCCATCAATATTTGGCAGCTTTATTGTCTGTCATATACGTACTGTATAATGTATGTGTATATTACATTAGTGTCTTTGGAATACGTACCAAATATTTGTTTTAGTCATTTCCTTGCTTATTGTAAGTATTCCTGTGCATAGTTGTGTCTTATGAATGGTTAGAAAGAATTTCACAGACAGATTATACCAAATAAACACTGCGGAGGTGCGACAATGGATTACATAGTCAGGGTTTGCTGCCGTGAAATAGCTGTAAAACATGGGAGTACGATTTTTAGGTGTGTTAAAAGGTAACAAAGCCAACGCTGCCTTTACGGATCAGCCACCTTGGAAATGTGCATTAACCTTAAAATAAAAAGCCTCAGTTGTGTTCCACTTATAGTAACACCAGTATATAAGATGGCATTTGGTTAAGAATAGATAGAAATGTGCTTTGTCCCAGCTCTCAGACCCATGCAATATTTTTTTTTTTCACCTCCATCCCATGACATGTACATATCGAGCTGCTAGATTATCATGCACGGAAAACAATCTTAAATCTTGTCCAGAACAGAGCATTATTTTCATGCTTAGGATACAAGGAGCTTTCTACACATCATATAAATTGATTGAAATGGAACTCTTTATGAAAGTTTATGAAAGAGATATTCACGGAAGAACAAAAGGCATGTTCACTGGCCCTGAGTACCGTTAACATTTTATTATCTGCGGGAAGAAAACTTGTGATCTTGGGTTAGTTTTAAGTAAACAGTTCTGCCATTATTTGATATGTGATGCAATGTAAAGTGCATCAAACTTATTCTAATACTTGGAAATACACTGTACATTTAAAGGGAACCTGTCACACGGATTTTGCTTAATAAACCACCAATACCTGGCTAGAGAGCTGTTTAAAAGCTTTATAGGCATGTCAATTCCATTGTGGCACAACTTTTGGCATGATTGATGTGCTGGTGAAGGCTCAACATCAACAATTAACCTGAAATCTGCCTGCGCTCTTGCTTTTTGCTTTCTGGGCATGCACAATGAAAATGGGTGTACTAACGCATGCGCCAATGCAGGGAGAGTTAGAAGCACTGCCCCGTTCTGAGCTCACAGCCATACGAGAGCTGTCAGCAAAGTAGGGCAAACCAGCAGTCCCATAGTAAACAAGGTAATGGGGGCTCATCCAGACACATTTCGGCTGCACGTTACTTTAAGAAAGCGTCAAAGAATAAAATGATGTCCCAGTGGCTTGCAGTGAATTCTTACAATTTCAAAAACCATCACCATATTACTGCCGGAACAAGGGCAAGTGGTCTGAAGATGGTGTCCATGATGGTGTCATTGAACGTTATCCGCAATTTAAAAAAAAATCACAACCCGATGTGCCTTGATTAAATTCAAACCATATAATAGGTACTGAGGCTGTGTTCCCGTGGGTTTCCGAAATTGTGGCATGAAACTGAAGCAGAAACTGGACTCAGATTGTGAACACAAACATCAGTACAGTCTGTTCCCATAATTCCTTACCATTTATATATAAATCCTTGTGACAGGAAGTCTTTAAGGGTGTGTCCACCTTTCCAACCAATTACTGCTCCAATGCATCTAAAGTTAAAAAAAAGCAGCAGCTTTATCAAAAAAAATCTTGTTAGACTATTCTTCTGCTTTATCTATAGCTGTTACGAAGGCAGACCTGTTTTCTTAGTTACACACCAAGTAAAACCCTGTGGAGTCTGATCCTGCAGTCATACACCCTTCCATGTGTCCTCTTTCTAACACTCATTTGGAAAGTCTATGTCCAGGACCTTAGTAAGTAGTGTAGGACCTTATTTCTCCATGTGAAGGGTTATGCATTCACACGTCCGTATGTTTTAATCCGCATCCGTTCCGCAAATTTGCGGAACGGAATGCGGACCCATTCATTTCAATGGTTCCGCAAAAAATGCAGACAGCACTCCATGTGGTGTCCGAATCCGTTGTTCCGTTCCGTTATGCGGATCCGCAAAAAAGATAGAGCTTGTCCTGCTTTTGTCTGCATTATGCGGTCCGTGGTCCCATTGTAGTCAATGGGTCCGCAAAAAATGCGGATGATATGCGGAATGCATCAATATGTCATCCGCAATTGCGGATCCGTTTCCAGGAAATAGAAAGAAATACCCTACCAACATATATTCCTCCTTCCGGAACGGATGCGGATGTACAATTGGTAAAAACGGAAGGTTTTTGTGGAAACACCGATCCGCAAAAAATGAAACGAAAATCTGTAAAAGTAAAATACTGACATGTGAATGGACCCTTAGATTTCTGCCCAGTAACAGGCGCCGATCCTTCACCTAGGCTAGGCAGATAATTGCCTGTATGAATGACTGTGTGAAGGTTTGGATTGTTTGTGCTGCTGTTTGTATACATTATTGTCAGCAGCAGCCCTTCCCCTGTCTATATGAAGCCATGTTTATGTAGTCTGGTGGGTAGCAACACGAGCCAGTAATTGATCGTGCCTTCTGGTTAATATTCGGCCCTTGTTAAGTTCCTACCGGTGTTCCATATTCTCCGGATCAACACAGCAACAAAGTCATAGACGCCAACTGTTTGCTCATTAACAATGCACCGTTTTCACATGATCGCTTACAAACATGTTGCCTACGGTATGTACACCGAAGCAATATTAGAGTCATAGGACTATGACTAGATTGTTATATAAGAATTGTATTAAAATAAGAACTGTGTGTTGTCCTCATGTTACAGGGGAATATATGTTGTTCTTCTTCCATTTCAGGCTGGGGAGAATTTGACTTTAGTGTGCTTAAAGGGTGACTGTACTTTCACACAATTTCATTTAATAGAGAATGGTGTAACTAGCAGATTGCTAAATCACTTCATTTAAAAATATGCCTGCATCCACCTGAAAAAAAGCTGTAAAGTTATGGCCACTAGGGGTCTCACTTCCACCTAACGTGCATTCTACTGCCTGTTGTCAGTCAAGATCCTGCCCTGGTAACAGAGACTCAGAAGACAGCTGAGAGGAAGTGGGGTCGTGTCAGAGCTAGCTGAGATCCTGAGCCTGATTAAAAAAACTGCTTGTACACTGCTTTTCAACATCACAGGAGCCTCCTGCATTTCTGTTGTGATCTCCCCCTCCTTATCTGTTCTCTGAGCTCCAGAGCTGAAAACAAACGTAGAAAATATGGGAAAGGATGTCACAGTTGTACAGTGCTGGTAAACTTGCATAGAAAGGATACTCTCCACTGCTTCTGAGTGAAATGTATCTATCTGTGCAGCTGAAACGGAATAATATCGCTGAAAGAGACATTAGAGAAGCCCAAAAAACACTGGTTCCTTCACATTTATGAAGGACAGCCATTATGCAAACTTTTTGTGAAAACTCGGGTACTCTTTAAAGAAGAACTCTGTTTTCTTTATTGTGCCCCCTTTTTGTAACCTACACAAGGTAGCAGTTAGTGCAGGGGAAACTGTTACCAGCTGCTTTATTGTTGGATAAAATAACTCTGTTCCTGGTGCCACAGGGTCATGTGACCTGCTGTCTGACCACCGGACTGATACACCATCTGCTGTAGGCATTCTACTTTTAGATTTGTGCTCCTTTTAGGACAATACATTTAAGAATGCCCACGCTAGTGATAACTCCTTAGTGATTACAATATCCAGGATGGTCTTTTTGCTTGACTGTCAGCCATTACATGTTCTTATGTTTAATATATGAACTTGTAGCTTTACCCTTCATCATCTGCTGTCAGTATACATTTCTATTTCCTCTTGGCGTTCAGCATTCATCAATACTGATCAATAGCGGAGGTGATGGTATGACACTCTTGTGAAATGGGGATACATTCCATCACATTGCTGTTCATTACAATTCTAGTGGGACCTTGCATATTCAAATGGGAATGTAAATGGACTGCACTCCAAAATTAGGTGGCCGCATGGTGTCTGCCTCCCAATGTTTTAATGGGAGACAGCATTGCAGTTCAGGGGTCGGCGGTTTAAAACCGTATGTGCGGACAGCTGGTGCTTGTACCCGCAGGAGGTGTCCGCTCACAGTTTAGCTTCCCTCAATGGAGCTATGGTGCGAATTGGTCTGAGGCATTCAAGTTCAGGAGAAGACTGACACTAATACCAATCAGTAATGAAGAAGGGGCTCATTTCAATCAATCTGAGCTCTGAAATAAGGGCTCTGCAGGAACCCTTTCTCGGATGAGTCAGGGCTTTCATGGTAGTCTACTTACATTGTCATAAAAGTGATTTCAGACAATTTCCAATAAATTGAATATAAATGTGAAGTTATAGAAATCACTCGACGGGGTCCAGACAATCTCAGGACATAACATGACCTCCCACTATGAATTACAAAAAATGGTAACAAAAAGCACAATAAGTAGTTTCCCATGTGTGCCCCATGTGTGGGCAGTTTCATTCTATCTGAGAACACTCATTTTCAATGTGAAATTGAAGGGCTTGTCGCTTGGGATAGAATTACATAATATTAAATAGCAAGAGGTAGACGGTGCAGGGCTGGGAATTTATTGCTGGATTAAAGCACCTGTCGAGTGTGTGACTTTTTCAATTATGACAAATTTTACAGTTCGTAAAGGTCTTTATGTTTTCTGCATTCTTGTTTGTGTGTGTTTTTCAAATATTAGTCATGGGCAGTTAAGATATATTTTTTGAAGATTATCGTTTATTAGAATTTTGGGCTGTTGACTACCTTTGGCAGTGTATGCAAGAAAGACGTGAATTTGTCCTCATAAACTCTAAAGTTTCTTGAATTTTTATTTTATTATTTTTGGTTTGGTATGAAAAAATGGAATCACCAGCTCTTTCACAAACTACAATTCCTAGAACATCCTAACGTCCATAGAAATAGGCATTCTGGAAGTTAAAGGGGTATTCCAGCACAATACAAAAGGCAATACCAGGCCCAGCCCATGGGCAGGTGTGGGGCTGTTTTTGGAATAAAGCAGCCATATTCTTATAATGCCGGACAACCCCAAACTGGATCTGCTGTGTTATTCCTAATGCCCTGAGGGGGCAGTGGTATAGAACTTTCTTTGGTGTTTTTCTAGACATGTACTGCTGTTTCAGGCCCTGTACTAGTCTTAGCATATGTATCAGTTTTGCTTAGAGTGTTCCTTTAAAGGGGTTGTGGACCTTGGTGAGGGGAAGGGTTGGCAAACTTCCCACTCTTTGGCAGACCACCAAAGTGAAGCATACTTACCTGCTTCTCGATGCTGGCTCCTCACTCCTCCTCTCCCCGGCCTTTCAGGATGTCACCTTCTGGCTGCAGCGCTGACCCGCTCCTCTTGTGTCACATGACTATTTGAGATGACACTGGGGCCAGCAGAATGGAAGTTAACATTCTGAGAGTGCAGTGGAGCAGCCGGGAAGCAGGTAAGTAGGCTTCCATTCACAGGTCTTCCAACATCTCCCCCAAAATATACAACCCCTTTAAGTCTTGAGATTTAAGATTCCTGTAGTATATGTGGGTTTTGGAACATGCCTGCCATATGGAAGGGTTAGCTAAATGTACTGTGTATATTTTTTATTACTTGTTTGCTTTTACAGTTCTAATTGAGGGATTTGGGCGCATAATGTTCTTATAATGTCCCGGAACTGAATATATATTAAGTTAAAAAGGCAAATACGTTTCGTGTTGTAATTTTAGTAACACGAATACTCGCTGGCTGCCACCCTTTTATTCTATTGTTTGTGTGTTTGTGGAGTGGGCAGCGGGCCAGGCCAGCAGATTGGGCATTTGAGGTCTTTCCAGGTTTTGATGGCGTATAATCCTTGTAGGGTTAAGTGACTGGCAGAGATGAGTTTGCATCGTGTACAACGTATAGCTGTCTTGTCTAGTATATAGCTATATATTGTATTGGTGATTGCATCTTCTTTACACGTAGAGATATGAAATTCTCTTCTATCCATGTGTTCAACGTATAGCTGTCTTGTCTAGTATATAGCTATATATTGTATTGGTGATTGCATCTTCTTTACACGTAGAGATATGAAATTCTCTTCTATCCATGTGTTCTGATCTGATAATCCATAAAGCTTAGTTTTTCACTGCATTCAGGATAAGTATTTACAATGCAACATTATATGGGGACTTTCTATACAGGGTTAATAAATCACCGGGAGAGTCAGCTCGTGGGAAAAGGGTTTTATTGATAAGAGGTGATTATTCTTAGGACTGGGCATACATTTAACAACCGTCTTGATGATTGAGATTGAGACAGACCAACTGTTTAGGGCAGTAAAAAATAAAAACTAATCTTTATGGCTTCTGTATTTCTGCATATGTTTCATATTATATACCATAAGTAGTATTTTACTGGATTTCATGGAAGTTAAATTATGGAAGTTACAGGAGGAAGTCATTTAAGTTGGTTAATTTGTAAGCGCAGGAAAAATAAAAAAAAAACCAAAAACTTATTTTCACAGTGTAGTTGAATTAGTCTTCGTTTTTTTCAGACACATGAAAACAATATATTATATCCTTGCTAAACGCGGCTAGATTTGATTTTCTAACGCCATTGTCTGCTTTTTAGAACAGTATGCCAGAATACATACATAACCATGCAATTAAGTAGGATTGCTGTAACACCATTGGTAGCCTGCAGTGCTAGAGCAACCAGACAACATGCCAGACTGCTGGATAAAGAATCAGGATTCTGAAATGCCAACCAGCCTGTAAATGTCAGCCCCGAAACACCCCACCAATCTACAGAAAGTGGTGTATAGAATAAATGGCGCTGAGTCCAGTTATGTAATTTGTATCCTCTTACTCACTTGCATTCTGATGCAATTCTCCTGCAAACCGGCAGTAAAATGCGTTAAGAGGACTCCTCCTGAAGTCCTCTCTATTATGTTTGTGAGCTCAGGAGTCCTCTCAATGCATTTTACTTCCGGTTTGTGGGAGCACAACGTCAGAATGCAAGAGAGCATGGAGATACAAATTACATAATCAGCCTCAGCATCATTTACACTATACACTGCTTATTCTGCTTTAGAGGGTGTTTTGGAACTGACAGATTTCCTTTAAGGGGCTCCAAACCACTACCATTGGGAGCTCCATGTTTTCTACAAGGTAATTTTCAAACATAAAAAACTCTATCATATACAGGGGCGGATTGGCCATAGACCTTACAGGGAAATTTCTCGGTGGGCCGATGCCCAGGGGGCTACCTGGGCCCCCCTCACTGCCGGCCAGTGGAAGTTTTTGAGGATGTATTTTGTGCTGGACTGTGGTATTTGGCTCTGTTGGGTGGTATTGCTGGTCCTGCTTTCCATCAATTTGGACCCGACTACAAAACGGGGCCACTTTTAGTATTTTTTCCAGGGCCACATTAAGTTCCCAGTCCGCCCCTGATCATATATTACGCCGATGTGATGAATATTTGCTAGCTAATTGTCTTAGTTTTGATAACTTGATTTCTAAGACTTTGATAGCTTTATTGAAGACGAGTCCATGTTCTGAGAACTGATATCTGAAACATATTTGGTCATATACATTGGTCTAACGGTCATCAAAACAGACGTTTCCTACTAAACGAACACTTGTTGGTTAAAATTTAACAACAAAAGATTGTTTTAGCCGGCCGATAATAGACTGTTATAATCTGAAAGGAAGGCGGCTGTGTTTTTATTTTAGTCCAATAGTCGTCCATCAACCGATTACATTGAACAGCCAATATGGAGTAACATTGTATGACCATGTCTGCAAAATGGTTGTTCACCAGATGTTTGTTTGTTGAACTGCCGTTCAACCATCAACCAAGTTCTATCTAATGTGTATGATCAGCTTTAGTTGTGAAAACTGCTTATCTTGCTACTTCTGCAGCCTTGGAGATAAATCAGAAAACAGAAGAGATGATGGTCATCTTAAAGGTGTTGTAATACTGATATGGTGACGGTTTACCTTGACTAAATACATCACACACTCAGCATGCAAGGTTCTTGAGATTTATTTATCTCTGGTAGAACTGTCTTCTAAACAGCAGAAGAAGTGAACACATTAATGATGGGAGTTTAGGGGCTTTTGAGTCACCAGCAGATATGGAAGTCAATGGAATCCCATTAATTTCAGTAGAAACCCAAAATGTAAGGCTTCTTCTGTGGTTCCTCAAAATAACTTTAGTTGTGGAACTACTAATGCAGTTACAAGTGTCATGTCAAGTAGAACCTGAGCTGGGTGTTTGGTCAGTGATTTCCATTAGTACCTTATGTCTGTGTAGTCTTCACACCTGGTTTTGGCTTACAGTCACTGATGGGAATAACTGACCAAATAACTGAAGTGAAGTGTGAACTCAAACACTGACCAAATACTGATTGTGTGAAAGCAACCTAAGGGTGGCTTTCTTTCAGGAACTAAGTGTGGCTAAGTTTCTTTCAAGGACTTTTAAAGGAGTTGTCTGAGTTATCTGCCATATGCCACTAAATGATTTAAAATAATGATTAAAAAAAAATTATACTCACCTGTTTCACCCCTGCCATCCTCTGCGCTGCAGCTCTGGTCCTCTCGCTGTTTATATATAAGACTGCAGCGGTGATGTGTAGGTATGTGGCACATGACCTCTGCAGCCAGTCACTGTCTTTAGCAGTCTCATGCCATAAACCGCCGAGGACAATGATTGTCTGCTAATCTGTATACAAACAGTGGTAGGGGAATCGGAGTGGCAGGGTAGAAACAGGTGAGCGTTATAGATTTTTAGAATAAGTTAGATAACCCCTTTAGACTGGCCATACACATTAAATAAATGTCAGCAGAACCATCTAGTGTGTATGGCACACCGAATGGCAGATGTGGGGGAGATATGATCAAGCTATTGGATTTCAGTTACCCGATCCTTTTGTTTTTGGTGACGATGCCGAGGGTGTCTGGAGTGAACATTTGGATGTGGCGAGCTGGGGAGATAGCTGTTGGCTGAATGAGCATTGGTGTGGCTGGCCTTAGCCTTACTAATATGTTATTACATGTGATAAGTGGATATATGATTTTGTGTAATCTCTAAAATGTCCTTTTAGATGTCAACCATATCCAAGGACGTTTAAAAGGGGGTAGTTGGCACATTGCAATTTTATTTTTTTGTAATATCTGAACTGTGGGTTTGTTCATGGAATCACTCAACTACATTGGCATGTACCCCACAGGAAAAGAGTCATACAGATGCGAGACAGTAGTTTCCTGGTGGTTGAAGGTAGAGCGCTATAAATCTGTCTTCAGCCTTAGTTTCTGTGGTGTTGTCCAAACCATATCTGGGGTTTGGATGTGAAGATAAGAGAGATAAGTAAACAAATAGCAATGGGCTGTAAAAACGTATGTTGTATTAGTCAAAGTTAAATTTTGAGTAGAGGCTGGGCCGTGTTCACCTCTTTTTTGGTAGCACATGGTGATATACTGCCATTTAGTCCTTAGTATCACTGAATCGGTCTGTGTTCAGTATTATATGCCAGATATTGAGTACGACTTTACTAAATGCCTCTTTGTTCTTGTGTTCCTAACTGTTCACGCTAACTTCTTGTCTAATTTTGATGACCAGATAGCAGTCAAATTGATTTATCTGTATTTTCATGGAGTCTGTATCATTGTGAAAATAGAATTTTTTCATTAGTATAATAAGGCCGAATATTCTGACAATTTTTCATGGTGGCTTTATGTAAGTATTTACTTTAATGAAGTTACCTTTTAGAACAACATTTGAAAACCATGTAAATGAATGTACATGGGTAACAAAATTGAACTTGTGTATTTTTCCCATCACACAAAATAATACAAAATATCTCTGTTTGTAATTGGCCAGCTAAGATGATCATCCTAGTGATGGTTTTCTTAAAGGGGGAGTTAACTACTGATGACCTATCCTCAGGATAGGTCATCAGTTTCTGATCGGTGGGGGTCCAATACCCGGGATCCCCGCAGATCAGCTGTTTGAGAAGGTACCGGCACTGCCGTGAGCGCCGAGGCCTTCTCTCAGCTCATGAAGCACAGAGCTGTACATTGTACAGCGGCTGTGCTTGGTATCACGCTCAACCCCATTCACTTGAATGAGCCTGAGCCGCTCCTATAACACGTGATTGATGAACGTGATGTCATTGGCCTAGAAAAAGCTGAGAGAAGGCCTCGGCACTCACGGGAGCACCGGTGCCTTCTCAAACAGCTGATCCGCAGGGGTGCCGGGTGTCAGACCCCCACCGATCAGATACTGATGACCTATCCTGAGGATAGGTCATCAGTAGTTAACTCCCGGAAAATCCCTTTAAATCTCTAGGAAACCGAAAAGCCCTACTGGAAACCTAATTCATTGATGTGTCCCCAAGTGGCATATGACCCAAGAGTGACTTGCTGCTTGGGTCCAGCAATATAAGAGTTTCAGAAGGTTGTCACTAAGAAAAACATTTATTTACAATAATTTCATTTATCACTTGGAAATATTTGTTTCGCTCTGGTTATTTGGGCTGAATGAATAGCACATTGTTACTGTCTATGACCTTTAAGCAGTTTTCTACATTATGTTATTTTTCCTTTGATATCAGCATGTTATATAAATTATTCATCATGTCATTTGTAAAATCTCAGTTTCTGTATTTAGCTGCATTTGGTGATTTTAATATTTGTTTTATTATTTTGCAGCAGATTCCTCTCCCACAATATCTGTCTCTGGAAGGCAACTTGTGAATGCCGGAGACACATTCAGGGTGTCTTGCACAGATTCTGCCCCAGTAGAATGGTACCTTCAAAAGTTGGGACATGGTAAGAAGCCTAGGTCTGTTCTTCGTTCACAACAGAAGTCCTTCAGTGGAGGGTCCAACCTCATAATCTTAAAGGCAGAACGGAAACATACCGGAAAATACATCTGTGTCAATAAAGGTGTCAACCCTACAGATAATAACGCCATCTATCTCTTTGTTAAAGGTAAGTCCCTTGTGTACTGCACACTACTGTCATTTCATCCAACATTTGGGAAACATGCTTGCAGTAAATGGACCAATTGGTCCAAACAACTATGTTTGTACTTCAGATGGAAAGATATTAAAGGGCATCTGTCACCAGATTTATGAACATTAAGCCAGCTGTAATGCTTTTAGTCCCATATCTTTATGTAGGTTCAATGTGTACAAAAACAATCTTTTATAATATGTAAATAAGCCCCAAGTGCAATGAGAGCGCTGCAGTTGCACCCAGAGGCTCTGCTGCCTGTCTGCTTTGCTGCGTCTCCACCGCTAAGACTGACAGTGAAGGCAGTAAAAACTTATTCACACCTGGTCCTAAAGTCTTGTTCGGTACATGTGCTGTTCAGGGATTGAGACCGCCGTTCGCTCCATCCCGGTACAGTGCATGCGCTAAATATATAGATATATTATATAAACTGTATACAGTGATCCCTCAAGATACAATGGCCTCAGGATACAATATTTTCAACCTACAATGGTCTTTTCTGACCCATCGAAAGTTGAAAGCAGACTCAGCATACAATGTCTCAGACTCAGATCCAACCTATTAAGGTCACTTCTCTGGTAAAATATCTGGATTAGTTTCTAGAGTTCAGAAGGTGTGAGCAGCACTGCGTACAAATGTTAAGATGGTGTGCCAGCGGCTGAGAGATTTGATCCACAAAAACAAAAAAAAATAGAAAACAAAAAATTCCACGGCACTCCCAAAAAGTAATTTCAAACGATGTGTTCTTTAATCACCAAAAAACGGCGACGTTTCAGTCCTCTTACTGGGAGTGATACTGCTTGAGAAAAGTTTCTAGTTATCAGCTATTCCTGACTGTTATATGTAAGGACTTGTTTTATCTCTTTGAAACCGATTACTCAACTTACAATGGTTTCAACATACAATGGTCGTCCTGGAACCAATTAATATTGTATCTTGAGGGGCCACTGTATATTTGATTATGGTCTATTCTATGAAAATATTAAACTAAAACCCACAATTTACAGTTCAGGAACAACAGAAAAAATCTGGGTTAAGTTGCTAAAATGTAATATTTATTCCAAGATGATAAAACAAATCAATGCATGTGAAGAGGTAAAAAGTTCCAGGATGCCAACGCATTTCGCACCTGTTTGCGCTTAATTATGTTTTGCTTTTTTTCGCACTTTTCAATAACTGGTTTTTGTCAAGTCATAGTTCCTTTGTTTATTTCAGATTTAAGCAACCCATTCCTTGAGTTTCCAGTATATTATGATGTGAAAGAAGGTGAAGACATTTCCGGCATCTGTTTTGTCTCCGACTCGGAAGTTACAGATTATTCTATTAGAAAATGTGACAAATCTCCGCTGCCCAAAGGTTTTATATATGAAAGTGACATTGAAAACGGCATTACCATAAAAAACGTACAGACAAATTTCATCAATTGCTATGTGTGCTCTGTGAATCAGAATGGAGTAGTTAAGACCTCCCAGGAGTTCAGACTGGTGGTGACTCCAGGTGAGTTAGATACATCGATATCTGAATCTTTTTGTTGTCTTTGTGACTAGATTTGACTTTAAGGTCTTTACTTAAGCTTGTTTTCCAGTGAAGTGCATTGTGGGTTTGATTTTCAATCCCATTACAGAAGCTGTGGGTGACTTGAATCACAAATGGATTGGCTTTAACTGCAGGATAATAACCAGAGTTGTTTTTTTTTTACTCTTAACTCTTTAAAGGGACACTTCCATAATTTTTTTTAACACGTATTAACAACCAGTGTGTGGCTATTCTATGTAGATTTTTGTATTTAAAAAAATGTGGTTTTCTGTATATAATTTCTTGGTCACTCCATATATTCTACTTTTTGTGCTCTTACTCTTAACTTCCACTTCATCTGGATTTTTAGCAAGACCACTCTCTCAGTCAGCTTATCTCTCCCACCAGATAGAACCCTGTGTAGTGAATCAGCTAGAGCATCACACATTACATTAATGAATGCGATGCTCTTCTGTCGGCATCCTTACCTAGGCCTATCAATAGAGCTGCCAGAATGTTATTCTAATTTGGCACCTACTATTATCATAAGGATTACCCATCTGATTACATCTTCCCCTCTCCGCAGCAGTAAATTGACAATGGGTTACCTATCTGTATAGGAGGTCTTATCGTTTCTGCTGACGGCTATAGAAGGACAATATTTTATATTTAATTTTCAGTTGTATGGTGCTGCCGAAATGAAAAAGAAAAACAGCTAACATTACTTTCTTTTAAAAAATCCCTTTAAGCGAGCTAAAGAAAGGCAAACCTTTCATAAAAATATAATTTATCCCAAGCCACAGAGAGAGGAGCAATATCTTAATGTGCAAACACACACCACTAATGTTGGAATAGCATGTTATGCAAAATACCGCAAGAAAATAGGAATTAAGGTACTTTTAGGTCCCCTTAGGATACATTAAGCCCTTTAAATGGCTCACATAGGATATCTGTATAGTGGGTATTGAAAGGTTAGTCCTAGTAGTTGCTTTTTTTATTAATGTAGATAAAAAGTAAGCAGTAAGTTGCCGATTTACAATTTGCTCAATCCTGGAAAACATCAGACCTATTTGTATGTCATGCAGTCTTATAGTAAAGTACCACTGAGTAGTCCAAGAACGATATGACATTTGTATGGTAACGTTTTCCTAAAAGTCTCTCCCAAGCCGCCTGCGAAATGACTTTTCTTATAATTCACGGAATGAAGTCATGTTGCTGTGCTTCAGCTGTAGCTGTGTCTTATCCATTAACACGTGACCCCAGCTACTAATGATCTTACATTCTTCCCTGGAGTATAGCGCGCTCTGCTCCATCCCATTATAAGAAAATGAAGATGAAGTTCTCTTTCTAGGCACAGATAACTCCATCCTGAATAACACAGATAGAATCCAATGATCCAAAAATCAGAAACGCGCCTTTAGTTACTTTGATTTCAGTAGATGGCATTAGACTGTAGTACTAGTAATAATATATATATATATATATATATATATATATATATATATATATGTTATTATATAGTCATATTTTACATATAAATAGATATTATTCATTTAATTCCCGAACAGGATACACTGAGTCTGTTCAAAAACAGAGAGATTGGTTATTTCATTAAAAAAACCTGAAAGTTTTAGGTGTTTTGGTAAGAAAATATTACATTCCCTTGTAATAATTTGTGCCTTTTATGTTTTTTTTTTCCCCTTTAGTTCAGAAAAGAAAACCTGTAGTTTCTCTAACGAAATCTAGACTGGTTCTGAAAGCAGGGGAACCATTGGAGGTGACCTGTGTGGTGAGGGATGTTAACACTGTGGAGGTCAACTGGATAGATGCACCAACCATGGTAAGCAGAAGCTTGGCTTCCTAATGTCTACCGCGCATCACGTGAGAACCGAATGTGACATTTCCCACAAGATATCAATCACTTTGCCTTTTCGACAACATCCCATGCTGTATTTGCAAAATGAAAACACGTCTCTGAATAATGGCCTGCAAACAATGCTGAATTATTAAAACGTGGTTGTGCCGCTTAGGTATTAATTTGCTGTTTTGGCCACATAAAAGCTTTTGTGATTTGAAAGGCTCCTTTAATGAAGGGAAGGATTGCTCTGTGATGACAGCTGGTGGGTGTCTTGAATTCTCAGTGCACTATAAACAGAAGTCTGTAGATCTAGTGGCAGGCGCCCTGGAGTGTATTTCTGAATAGTCCGTTTAGAACCAGCCTATCTTATCAAATACGTCAGCGTAAAAAAAGAGAGAAGTGTGGGATTGTCTGTGAACGAATGTGTGTTCACATTTCTGAAATTTGCACATTGTTACTGGAAGAAGGCAGGATCTCCTCCTGTCCTGGGGAAGTACAGTACTCTGTATGCAGAAGCAAAGAGAATTTTCAGTTTATTCAAATTATTTTTGATGAATCAGATTTTTTGTAATTTTGGAATTATAAAAATATTGCTCCAGAATATGGTGCCAGACCCCTCTCACAATGATCAAGTGTCCAGTGTGAGGTTGCTGACTGAACATTACTGTACGTGGTTGTGTCTGGTCATCGGAATGACCAGATATCCATGTAGCAGAAGCCTAAAGGAATGCATAGATCCCAGCACACTCTCCTCTGTAATAATGTGCTTTTATTTAATGCATTAACATACAATAATAGAATGCATTTCGGCCCCCTTTGAACCTTTTTCAGGAACCAAGACGTCTTGAAATGTGTCTAGTTACTGTAAAGGTGTTTGGCAGTAACTTATCCTCCTCTCCCCGTAGAGAACAGAGGAGCAGAGGGCGCATGTGTATGGGAGGTATGGAGAGGAATGGCTTATGGTCACCTTAACTCAAGTGCCTCACTATATGGTAGACATAGGTGACATAGCACATAGGTGACTAAACATATGGACAGCAGCTTCTTGCCCTAGGGCATTCAAAAAGCTGAATGCCTAGGTGTTATGGTCCACACTGAAACCTTGATAGTCCCTTCATTGTATACATCTACCTTCAGAACTATCAAAAGCTGTTTAGCCCCAGGCATTTCAAGAAAAACAAGTAAGCATGTTCCCCATATACTTGTCGCTATGGACGTCTCCGTTTACAGCATCATGGTAACGATGCTCACAAAAGGTTGCACAATTGAATATTCTGTGAGATCTTCATTCCATTGTCCTGGTTATCTGTCACTCTCCACCTAATTTTTGCGGCCCGAAGGTCACGAGACATTGTGTGCAAATACAGTGGGAGGGTCGTGGATGTTGTGATCCTGCTTGGCTGTCAGATATGTAGAGCTCAAGTTTCTGTCTGTGAATGACATTTTACAACAGACTGCACTTATTTCAGCACAAGATTAGAAACTTCAAGTGCCACTAAAATGCAAAAAATTACCTGGAAATATAGCTGCTTTGAATCACTGACTTTTTTTAGTGTCACATCCCCCACTCACTTATTTTTGCATGACTTAGCAGTCTAGGAAAGCTAGGGGACAGCTGATATTACTGCCATTGCATGAAGTGTCACCAAGCTGTCAAAGACTCCAGTTGAGGGAGAATGGGATGCTTCATTGTACAATGAACCTCCATACACATTAGATGAGCAACCAGTCCTGTCAAAGTTGTCAGGTTCAGACATTTCTCTAATATGTATGATCACCTTAAAGGGAACCTGTCATCTCCGAAACACCCCCTGAACTAGAGTAAGTGTTGTATAGTGTAAGTGATGCTGAATCCGAACATGTAATTTTTATCTTCATACTCACTTCCATTCTGACACTGTGCTCTGACAAACCAGCAGTAAAATGCACTCACTGGACTCCAGTGCTCACTCACATAATGGAGAGGACTCAAAGAAGAGTCCAGTGAGTGCATTTTACTGCTGGTTTGTGGGAGCACAGCGTCGGAATGGAAGTGAGTATGAAGATAAAACTTACATATTCAGATTCAGCATCACTTACACTATACATCTCTTACTCTAGTTCAGGGGGTGTTTCGGTGATGACAGGTTCCCTTTAAAGAGGTTCTCTCATGTCATCAAGTTGCATTTATCATGTAGACATAGTTAATACAAGGCACTTACTAATGTATTGTGATTGTCCATATTGCTTCCTTTGCTGGCTGGATTCATTTTTCCATCACATTATACACTGCTCATTTCTATGGTTACAGACCACCCTACAATCCATCAGAGGTGGCCATGTTTGCACACTATAGGAAAAAGTGCTTATGCGCACTCTGGTGGTCCAGGGCACCATAGAGGATGGCGCTTTTTCTTATAGTGTGCAAGCACGGCCACTGCTGTTGGATTGTAAGATGGTCTTAACCGTAGAATCAAGCAGTGTATAATGTGATGGAAAAATGAATCAAGCCAGCAAAGGAGGTAATATGGACAATCACAATACATTAGTAAGTGCCTTGTATTAACTTTCTCTACAAAATAAATGCCATTTACTGAACTGAGACAACCCCTTAAAGTACAACTTGACTTGAAAACACCTCAAGGACTTTACTTTACTAATACTGTACCTTTTAAATATATAATTATGGTAGTAGTTCTATAGCATGTGGCTGAAAATGTCTTGCCTTATAAAGACAGGTGACTGGAATTATTTTTGTAGCATAGGATGAACCATACGGGAAGTTGTCTACGAGTTTCTGAGGTCAATGTATTGTTTGGTTAGAAGAAGCTCAGTGTAAACATGACGGTTGTGTGAAAACAAGGGGTGGGGGCGACTACCCTGCTGTCCTTTGCAACAGGAAGATATAAACTCTCTACTTATCGTAATGATATAAATATATACAGTAAAATACTTATGTCATGTAAAGAGAGACATCATTTGTCTTAAGAGCTTCATATTTTACATATTCTCCAGCATTACCTCCCTCCAATCATTAGCATTTTTCCTTGACATCTTGAAAATAAAAAGCAGTAGTATTTGTGGAATCTTGAAGCCCCCCTCTTCCTTCCTTCCTCTCTTCTCGTAGTCCCCGCTCATCATCCACCATTTCCTATCTGTCATTTCATTATGTCTCTTTTGTCTGCACATAGAGATACAGCCGGCCGCTATTCTGTCATTAGCATATTTTAATGAAGCTGGAAAGGTGAATCTCCAATCGGGGACATCACAATAATAAGCTGTCCCAGCACTCAGGATTTGCATTGTTATCCTTATCCATTTATCTGCCGTTACCCAGCCTTAAAATATTAGTTTCTTGACAGTTTGACAGGTGGATGTTTTTGGATTCTTGATCACTTGACATGAGGAATGGCAATTAGTGGGAATGTGGCTGATATTCATTTGGTAATTTCTTTACAGAAGTCCACTACAAACAGCAAGTACCTATCCGGTACAGTATTCGAACGGAACAACACTCTTAGCAGCCGTGCAGTCCAGCTTAATGATTCTGGCATATACACCTGTCAAGCCAGAAACAGTATCGGTCTGAGCAATGCCACCTTCACATTAGATGTCCTTGGTAAGTCCTTGTTTGGCATCACAGCTACATATAAAGTTTAAATGGTTTCTCCATTTAAGTGTATTGACGACACAGGCTAAAATTAAGACAAATATGGTTTGACTGCCGCCAAGCGGATTTAGACTTTTGCCGATACTTTAACATGGGTTAAAGGGGTTATTCAAGAGTAAGACAGGCCTGCCAGAGTGGCCGACTCATGGTGCAGATCATGCTTACTTCGTCCCTGCCTCTGGGTTCAGCGTCTAACTCTCCTGGGCCGGCTCTTCCTCTCCCTGTGAGGTAAAAATCCGTTGAAAGAGGGAAACATGACCACTACAGCCATCACAGGTTGCAGTGGTGACCTGCTCCAATTGCATCATGACAAATGGTCACATGACGCAGGGGGAACAAGTCACCACTTCAGCCTGTGATTGGCTGCAGCAGTCATATGTCCTCTCGTCAACGGGTTTTGACCTCAGTGCAGCAGGGAGAGAAAGAACTGGCCGTGGAGCATTAGACACTGTCTCCACTGTGGGTCGGCCACTCTGTCTTTCTATTGGATAACCAGTAAAGCAGTATTTCCATCTCAGGTATTTATGGCACAAGCTGTGGATATGCCACAAAATGCCTGATAGATATGGGTCTCTCCTCCGAGACACTCGCCTATGGGGAGAACATAGGTTCAGTGTACCCTGTTTTCTGATTCCCATCCATACACTTCCTCAGAGGAGACATGATTGAGCTTTTTTTATTGAAGTCTGTGGGAATCGTGGAAAGAGAAGACCAAGCAACACACATATTAGACATAAAGCTTAATATGGGAATATCGATAACCCTTTAAGAATCGGCAGCACTCAAACCATGATTTTTTTTTCTATTAAAGGGGTTGTGGCAAGTTTTTTAAGTAAGTCCTTATACATAGGATAAGGAAAAAGTACCTGTGTGACCTGCTGCCCCATTAATAAAGGGTAACAAGACCCCCATTCTTGGATGAGAATCTGAACGGTGAGGGTCCCACTCACACAAGCCCTTTAATTCATGTCAGCCACTATTTTCTGTAAACAAATACCACTAGTTAAATGTATGTGGTTTTCTGACCTACATTTGAGTAAGACTTTTCTCTACCCTGCTGGTTTTCTATTTTTATTGTCATCAATGGGTTGTGAATTGGGAGTGGGGAGAACACCAGTCATTTAAAGTGTAGGCTCTACCCAAGACTTTTTATTGACATGCCTTTTGTAAATGCCCATAATTGTTTGTTCCCAATTTGATTCTAGCCCTTAAGGCCCTTTTACACGAGCCGATTATCGTTCAAATAATCGTTAAAACGTTCGAATTTGCACGATTATTGTTGTGTATAAACACGGTTAACGATTTAACGACGAACGAGATTTCGTTTGCTTCTCGTTGATCGCATCTTTTGTCCTGCCAATAAATTAATCGTTAATCGTTCGAAAATCTTCCAGTTTAAACGAAAATCGTTTAGTCGTTGGCAGATGGTAATGGGAGGAGTCAATTGTTTATATACCCCTGTAAGCAATACGTCGGTTAATGTAAAAGCAAGGAATGATCGTAATAACGATTATAAAACGACCGAAAGTACGAAGATTGTGAACGACTTCTCTTTCAATGTAAACGGTATTTACATTGCATCGTTCGATCGTTCATCGTTCGTTAATATACGATCGCTAATACGATTTATCTTTCCGTGTAAAAGGGCCTTTAGTGGTCTTCCTCTAAACCTAAAATTAGTGATATCCTTCAACGTTTTTTTTTTTACTTTTATTAATTTTTATATTTGTGAACAGAAACTGGATACATCAGCCTGTCTGTGATGGACAACACCACACTTGATGTGGGGGTAAATGCTGGGGAGAACATCATACTGCAGGTCTATATTGAAGCATATCCTCAACCAGATGAAGAGTTGTGGACTTTCATGAATGAGACTGTTCTCAACACCTCTGACCATTTTGTACAGTCGCGAGATGAAGGCAACAATAGGTATGACCATCACATACTTCTTTTTTGGGGAATTGTATAAGCTTAATCTGAATATACAGTCCACCACACAAGTGAAATAATATGGGTTTTTGGAGTCGTTTTCTTATGTTCATCTTCTGTGAATCCATCTGAAATGTTAGTGATAGATTAAATTGACTGTCGTAATAACTGAATAATGTCTAACCCTGTACCTATCACCTATAATGGAATGCACTACTCTACCTCTCATAGGTATGTTAGTGAGCTACATCTGATCCGTCTCAAAGGGAACGAGAAGGGAATCTATACGTTTTATGCCTCGAATTCCGATGCCAACTCGTCCGTCAGCTTCAACATATCAGTGAAGAGTAAGTTTCATCTTTTACTTGCTTATATGATGGAGCCATTCTGAAGGATTTCTCTTAATGACT
The DNA here is from genome assembly GCA_900303285.1 of Rhinella marina. Classification (NCBI taxonomy): domain Eukaryota; kingdom Metazoa; phylum Chordata; class Amphibia; order Anura; family Bufonidae; genus Rhinella; species Rhinella marina. The sequence continues at coordinate 124,666 of ONZH01018802.1, read as the reverse complement.
TGGATTTCTTGTTCCTTTCTCCAGCAAAACCAGAAATCCTCATAGTTGAGAAACTGGGTAACGACATGCTGCAGTGTGTGGCAACAGGGTACCCTGTGCCTTCCATTGACTGGTTATTCTGTCCAGGGTCTGACTCCAGGTAATCATCTACTTATAAATAAATATAAGTATTTTTTATAAAAATCTCTCTGGTCCAACATGAACCTGAAATCTTAGGAATTTTATTGCAGGAGCTCATTTTTCTTTAAAGGGGTTGTCCCACGAAAAATATTCTACAGTGTTTAAACCAGCACCTGGATCTGAATACTTTTGTAATTTCGCTGTAATTAAAAATTTAGTAAAGCCACTGAGTTATTCAATAAACTGTATCTGTATAGCGCCACCTGCTGTTTGTTTCTTTTTCTCATTTCTTTGTCCTGCTCACTGAGAAGGCCGCACATGCTCAGTTTTATCCTTCAATTGCTTCCTGAGCTGTGATAGGCAGAGCTGAGACACGCCTCCTGCGCTGTGATAGGTAGAGCTGAGACACGCCCCCTTAACTGTAGCAGAATAGACACTCCCCTTGAGTTTTCAGATATGAATCTAGCAGAACAATGAATGGGGAGATCTCTGGATCCATGTGAGGTACAGGGCTGGTTCTAGCTTTGTTAGAAAGAGATTGCTATGTACTATGTCATGTCTGATTTTCATTTTTTACATTAATCATGGGATAACCCCTTTAAATCTTAGACGCAGCCTGTTAGTGTCCTGAGTGCACATTGATTGACAGCCAGACATGACTCCTGACTGTTTCCATGCATTATTGACATAGGATCTATTTAAGTACTGCACTGAGACATTAGCACAATTACTAATGTGTCAACCAGCTCTGTGGGAGTGACACAGTAATCTGCTTTGCAAGCGCCTCCATTCGTGTGTAACAACATCAACATAGTCGACTCCATTTCATTTTTGTATTTATATTGCATTATTGCCGTCCCTGCCTCATTATCTGTAGTTTCCATTTGCGTTAACTGCCCGAGCTTCATAAAGAAGCGAGTGTGACGTGACTTTGTTATTGCAGGTGTACGGATTCTCCGGCAATAATGCCAGTTGACACAAAGCAGAGCATGGAAAACTCCTCTCTTGGGCGCACAGTTGTAGAAAGTATCATTGATGTGAGTTCTATTAAGGAGAAGAATGGCACTGTACACTGCATCGCGTACAATGATGTGGAGAGGATTACGTCTATATTCAGTTTTGCCGTTACAGGTAAAGAAAAAATATTTTTGAAATATTTATGAAATATATGAAATATTTTCTATTTTTTTAAAGGGGTTGTGATATGTCAAACATTGGTGGCATATCGCTAGCATATACCACCAGTGTCTGATGGCTGCGGGTCCTTCCTCTGGGACCTGCAACTATCTCTAAAACAGAGCCTGCAAAGTGAAGGCGAGACGACCGTGCTCCATTCATTTCTATAGGTGTTGAAAATAGTCGAACGGCATGCTCAGCTATTTTCAGAAGTCCCATAGAAATTAATGGAAAGCCCACTGCTCAAGCATGGCCACCACTCCATACACGTTGGGGCCGTGCCAGCACATGGGTATTTTAAGTATCTCTATATAAATTAATGGAGGGCGGCCGCGCATGTGCATTCCACTCTCCTTCACTTTGCGGGCTTTGTTTTAAAGATAGCTGTGGGTCATAGAAGTGAGACCCACAGCTATCAGACATTGGTAGCATACTCTTTTAAGGGTGTCATTACACATTTGTGCTAAGCCATGGGTACCGCTAATTGCCAGGTTGCAAGTGTACTTGCTATGATCTCAAGTTGTAAGTACATGAGCTCCCTGGCAATTAGAGTGTCACAGTCCAGTCCCCATAGCTCAGCCACACGTGTTATAGTGCCCTAGTCAATAGAACCAGATTAATAAGCACAATAGATCTCACTCATTTTGAGGCTTAGATATAAAAAAAACATAGATGCATTGCCCACAGCAAGCATCCTCGGAAAAGTGATCTGATCGGTTGCCGTGGTTGCCAGATTTTCCACGATTACTTGGTTTGGTTTGCAGCCTCTCTACAGAGAAGATTAAAAATTATGATTTTACTTTTTCTTCATATTGTAAGGAAACCTTTCTATTTTTTGTCTTTACTTCTCTAGCAGATGTGAATTCCCACACACTGTTTACGCCTTTGCTGATTGGATTTATAGTAGCTGCCGCGGTGATGTGCGTGGCCACGGCAGTCCTCATGTACAAGTACTTGCAGGTACGGCAGACACTTGTGTTTGGTCTTCTACCAAGGTTTCATGTTGATTTGTTGTCCTTTTACTTAGTTTATGTTCTTCTTTTCTTAATTTAGAAACCAAAGTATGAAATTCAGTGGAAAGTAGTGGAAGAAATCAATGGAAATAATTATGTTTACATCGATCCAACGCAACTTCCTTATGACAACAAGTGGGAGTTCCCTAGAGACAGGCTGTGCTTTGGTTAGTGTATTGATTATTTCTATTGTTGGACAATTCTTTTCTGTATGTTTTTATTATACTGTGCATTACAAAAACTTACATCTCTCGGTTATGGAGAACAAATTGTGCCAATACTGTATAATTGCTTCCAGGAGGAAATAACCTAGTAATAAGTCACCCTTTGCAGCACCATTTGGGAGCACAAAATGGCTATGGCTCCTCCTGACCCACCCTCATACACATGCACACTCAGCTCAGCTGAATAGGCACATATTTTCAAAGGGAGAACACTTTTGGCAGTGGCTTATCTCCCCCGAGAATGAAAGGATCAAGCAAGTTGAAATCCAACAGCCCAATCTTTTTTTTCCCTTCAGATCTGCTGTCAGGGGAGAGTTCTGATGCCCTGGTCCACTTTAAAGAGGACGTGACATATGTTTATGCCTATTTTTCCATTGCATGAATATTTGATTATGTGTTTTACTATATTCTAAACTACTATATCAAAAAACCTATGAATTTTTGCATAAACATCATTTGTCCATTCATTCCTAACAGGTAAGATTCTGGGTGCTGGCGCTTTTGGTAAAGTAGTAGAGGCCACGGCATATGGCCTGTTGAAGGAAGACAATGCACTCACAGTTGCTGTGAAAATGCTGAAACGTAAGTATTACTCTTGTTTGATTTTCACGATTAACGACACTGTATACCTGACACTGAATGAAATCTCTCTATTTGCAGCGAGCGCCCATGCTACGGAGAGGGAAGCCCTTATGTCTGAGCTGAAGGTCCTAAGCTATCTTGGCCATCACAAAAACATTGTAAACCTTCTAGGAGCCTGCACCGTGGGAGGTAACCAAATGCATGTTTTTGGAAGCTAATGTCTAGATCTAACCCAGCCCAAACACTTCAGAAAGCTGTCGGGCGAACGCTCATTTGGTCACGAGCTATTCCTCCTGATCTAGCCATACACATGCACACATGTATGTGCTGTAAATGAGGAATGGGATGTAAGCTGCTGTCAAACATCTTTAGCAGAGCTTATCTCCCCTGAGTTCAAAAGGATCAGGCATGTTCAAATCCAACAGCCCAGTCCTTCTTTTCCATGGCATGTACCATCAGGGGAAAGTTTAGATACCCCCATACTAGTGTTTAGCGAATTGGTACGCCGTGCTATGGATGAGCCCGAATCATTCATCATATTATCAGCGTGTTTCACTGTACGGCGGCTGCCTCAGAAAGCACACGGCGTCAAGCAACCAATGACGCCGTGCGCTCCCGTCCTCTGGGGCAGCACAGGCCGGGCTTTCACGGCTGTATACGGCCGTGAAACACGGTCGTCTGAATGGGGCCTTACGCATGTACTATTACTGTGAGTAGTGGCGAATACGCGAATATACTTCATAACAAATCCAGATCCGCTATGATTGTGGAGTGCACCACTAATACCGTGTTTGGATTTGTAATTAAGTATACTCACGCATGCGCCGCTACTCACAGTAACGGCGCATACACAAGATTAAGATGCTCTTGCAAGACTGGCGGCCATCTTAATCTGCCCTTAGCGGTACACATACATTTTAACAGCATATTAAAAGTGTTTCCTGGCCCACAATAACGATAATATGATGGAAGAACTAGGTTTGTCTGTAGCAGGGTGAAACGATTCGCTCATCGCTACCCTATATACACTCAATAGTTGCTGAAGTCAGAGGGTTTGGCCAGCATTAATCTGATGTGTATGGACAGCTGTAGTCTGTATGCCAGCATCTAGAAAAAAGGATTGTAACTAATACATTCTGAAATGCCCTTTATTGTTTGGGGTGAACTGTCAGATATGCCTCCAATTCATCAGTCGCCATATTAACCTATTGGCGGTGCCCAGATTATGTGCCGCATATCTATACCCGTTTTTTGCGAATGCAGTGGTGTCATGTAAGTCCTGTCACTTCCAATAAATGGGAAAGTAACTTACTGCAGAGAGAGAATCCACCACATATAGCTATACCAGCAGCATTCTGGGTGCCCATTGCTGTGCCTTGAAAATAACAGGCGATTTCCACATTTTACAATGAAAACAATGCCAGCACCACAAAGTAACATTTGGCTTCCTGTATGATGAAATACGTTGTATCATTTAATTTTTTATTACATCAAGAGTAAACGTAGGCCCAGAGACTGAGGAAGTTGGAGACTCAAACAACATGTGTTCTGCTCCTTGTGACATAGGTTTTGTGGGCTAAATAGCAGGAAAGTACTAACAGTTATTCTGTTGTATTTTATTTCTATGCGATTTTTTTAAAAGGATTACCATGTACTGCCTCCAGAGTGCTTATAATACGTACGCCACCTGGTTGCCTAAGGGGTTAATGATAATCGCTTAATTGCTAGTACGGCTTAAGACTTCCATGTGTGACTAAGCCTTTATGGAGCCAGGCACTTGTGCCGTTGTATTTCGTACATAGTAAGCGCATCATCAGTCGTCCTTCGTCAGACAGAAACACAGCATCTATTCAGTAGAGTTCAGGCTGCGATACGCTTTAACGTGCTGTCTCTGGCAGACGATGAGCTGAGTAAACATGCACATGGCCACATAAAGGGAACACTCCGACATCCCACTCAGTCTGGAGAGAGACAGGGCTCATTATGAGAAAAGAAAGCTGCATAAGTACAACTCGTGATAATGTGTGAGAATTGGTAGGGTTCTGCCAAAAAGTATCATTCTTCTATTCGGCACCTTCTGATAAGAGGAGAATCTGCAAATCTCTGATTTACGTTCACTTTAGGGTATACTCTATACTATAGAGCTTCAGTAGTGGGGAGCGTTGCCTGAAGGGCATGTTAAATGTGTATATTGGACAGAAACCTACATATGTGAATTTCTTAACCTAGCCCCGTCCCTTCAGCCCTTGGCCCTTCTACTGCCCCCCCTCTTGCCTCTACCTGGTGCTGCCTGAGGCGATCGCCTCACCTGGCCTCATTGGTGGTGCACCCAAGCAGCAGGGGTGGACTGAGAACTTAAAGTGTCCCCAGAAAAAAAATAAAATAAAAGTGGCCACATTTTGTAGGCGGTCTAAAGTGACAAAAGGTAGGGCCAACATAAGTAGGCAGGGCCACCACAAAATACTGCCCCAAGAGAACCAAATACCACAGTGCAGCCCTCAGCCAGCTCCATAAGTAGAGACCATCAGATTGCTATGTACTTGGCTGGCAGCAGTGAGGAGGACTCTGGTCGTCTCCTGGGCATCGGCCCAACTGGTAATTTCCCTTTAGGGTCTATGGCCAGTCCACCTCACTGTATTCCAGGAAAATCATGCTGGTTTGCTATAAGTAATTTTTAAAGAGGTTTTTCCACCAATTAATTTGTTGCCCCGCCAGTGAGATGTAAGAGAACTGGCTGGTTTTCTAGACTTCTTCTGATTGCAGCAGAGAACTGTCCATGGACAGGCCTTCTCTACTGAAGTTAGATACTTGGACCTGCTCAGTTTCCAGAAAGGTGAAGCCGCGGGTATATGATTGGCGTGCCCTAAAAGTTAATTATGTGAAAATCCCCTTCAAATAAAAATATACTATTTCTATAAGTACTTACATGTCAGACACAAGCCTGACATATGTGTTAATCCAGTTTGTAGACAATAGGACAGGTTTATCAAACCATTTACATTGAAAACATGGTGGTGGAAAAAAGCCCTCCTATGACACTTTTTCTGGCGTGTCTGAATGTGTTAGAAATAGTGGGTGGGACGTTAGAGTTGCATTCCATGCCACTCATTTATTAACCATTATGGTTACTTTCTGTTCAGAGAAGTGGCCGTGAGAATTGCACCCCTGCACCATCATTATATATTACCAGTTATGTTGTTTTGTTTTGTGAAGTCTATTAAGCCAGGAGTCTTATATGTAAAATAGAAAAAGGTCCTTGAGGAAATTTAGAAGAACACTAAACACAGAAAATCCCCACAAAAAAATAATAAAAATACTATTCCAAACCTTCCTTTAATCCTATTTATCAGGTATTGCAATTAATACTGAAATCCCTCAGTATCCCAGGAGCCCAGCCGTGTCCCCCATCCTTCTCACTGTCCTGTGTTTGACTGCAATACAGGTGGCAGGAGCAGGAACCTCCCTTTCCTGCCTAGCATATTTAGACAAACCCCCTTTGCTTAGCCCTATCTTCCCCCTAGTTGGCCACTAGCTGATGATGAAGGTCAGTTGGGGATTAACCCTTTGTTCGCTGTAGAATTTTTTCTGTTTATTTTAGGATTTTGCAGAAAATGCTGCAGCCTGAAAAATACTGAAGACAACTGTGTCTTCTTACTTTTAGCATTCGTTTCTAGGTTTATTGTTTCTTTAAGATTTCTTGTCTGCCTAAAAAAAACGTTCCGAACATAAATTTAGCCTTTGGGTAACCAGAGGAATAAATCATTAGATGGCATTATATAATGAGTGCAGAGTGACCCAGCAGGCTGTTTTTAGATTCTTGGCAGCCTGTTTAAGTGGATCACTTCTTCAAACAGAAACATCTTGTGTGGCTCTCCAGCTGCATTCGAGCCCACATTATAATTTGCATTCTTAAGGAATTAGTCATTTCACTACTCTGGAGAAGCTACTTAAATCTAGTGCTGATCTTGTAATGATTGGTTCAATAGAAAACTTCTCATGCATGTTTAACAGCATCATCCTTTACCTTTTCGTAGGTCATGGATTGGATCTGATTTTTCAGGAGTATGTGTCATCTTCATTTCTCTAATGATGCAGAATTCAGCTGTCATATTGATGCTTTTCTAGATGCATGCTTGTAGGAAATATAAGATAGAACTACAGTGTAAGGAAGAACCCTAGTACAGTAGGGCAGCATACTTATAATATAAGTGTGAAGTTAATTTGATTTTGCCTTGGAGATGTCATTTCCAGCTTGGAACATCCTTGTAGTTCATTCCCTTAGAAAATAATCTCTGTATATGGTATTGTAATGTCATATAGTTTGTGTGGCTGCAGCAAATCACATCTACCTAATGTTCAGCTCTTGTGACCCCAGCGTGATGTCCTTATTTTATCAGATGTTCTCCTAATTTATGCTATTTGTTTCTCCCATAAATTCGGAAATCTCTCTTATAGTTTTCAAATGAACTTTATTTCCCAGGTCCAACTCTTGTCATCACTGAATATTGTTGTTATGGAGATCTATTGAATTATCTACGGAGAAAACGTGATTCCTTCATCTGCCAAAAGTTTGAAGACCATTCAGAAAGTGCCCTTTACAAGAACCTCCTCAACTCAAGGGAACATGTTTGGTGAGTAGAGAATTTGTCACATATGCTATCATATCAGCATTAGAACTTATTAAAATCAAAGTATTTTGCATATATTTACCAGGGCATCTTAAGGTAATTTGCCTGAATGGATTTCTCCAAGTTTGGAAATAACTCATGGAGAAAAAAAATCAAATATATAATTACAGAAAGATACCGTGGCCCAATGTCAAAAAAGCTCCTTGTCATTTTTTATCAAATATTAACAACCTATATGTGAATATTCTATGTATTTTTATTTAAAAATTAGTGGATAGTTTTCTAGATATTTTATTTAAAGTCATTCCATGTATTCTACCTCCTGTTCTGGCACTTAACGTCCTCCTTTGATTGAACTTTTGCAAGACAAACCGCTTCACTTGACTTTCTAAGTCAGACCACTACGGTGACCAGAGAGAGAAAAGTCACTCAATTACATCATCAAACGCTTTTATATAAGTCTATCAAGAGAACAATAGAGCAGTCATATTGTGATCCCAATACCACACCAACTGGTATCATGAGGATTACCTTACAGATAACAACTTCCCCTTATATCTGTATATAAAAGGGTTTATAATTTGTGCTGACTGCTACAGAAGTACAGTATTTTGTATTTTAAAGGGGTTATCCAAGACTATTAAATACCTGGGCCCCTCACAATGAATATACTTACCTTGCTCCCTGCCCCCCGCCTGCCATTGGCTGCTCCCCCTTGACACCGGATGTTTTCATCCACACATGGGAGAAAAGCTGCAGCGGCGGTGCGGGGACCAGGAGCGGCACGGGGAGCAAGGTAAGTATATTCATTGTGAGGGGCCCGGGCGTGTGGGGGTATTTAATAGTCTTGGATAGCCCCTTTAATGTTCAGTGGCATGGTACTGCTAAAATGAAAAACAGCCACGATTTCTAAAAAAAATTTCTATGAATATTGATTTTTAGGAAATACCCTCTTGTCTGATAGAAGTGTCCCTTTAAGTATGTTGGGCTAATAGACGAATTACCGCCTATTATTTACCTGTCTAATATTTATGGTGTCACATCATGGCTCTGGACAACCATTGTAGTAGCACCACAAGAAAAACATTTACATTGCAGTTGCCGTGACTTTTACTGGTGGGATGGGGTGGCTGCTACCAGGGCACATGTGGTCTATCTAACACCCTAATGCTATGGTTAAGCACATTAACCTTAAAAGTTAAAAAAAAAAAACTTCTAAGAAATTACATGACTCAGTCTACCACAGTGATTAATGGTGCTAATGTAGACAAGGAAATTGAGCTTAAATAATAGCATGGGATTACTGTGTCTACAAATAAAAATGAACCTCATCAGTATTTATTCCACTGCAGTGTTCACAGACGCATCTCCTCTTGTAAGAGCAGAAGTCTTAATCAGTGTTCTCCTTGACCTGTGAGCAGCATGTGTGCAAGGTCTTGTCTCAAGTAAACCACAGTAACTTAACATTTCCCTGGAGACGTATCTATTGTTCATCACTTGCCTTCTTCCCCTCCTGATACAATGTAATGGGTATAACTTCTGCTCCTAACATGTGTAATCACTTTACGAAATGGTTGTGGACCTGATGGTGTTATTTTATGTAAATACACCAGCATATGGCTCGTAAGAAGACGTTGTGGTATGGCAGGTGGGATTTAAGGATAGCACTCCTTGGATGAAATAAAAAGTATTTCCTTTTTTTAATGTATCCAACAAGTTTTGTTGTTGCCACCATTGGTCGCGTCTTCAGTAATTATACGTGCATCCTGTGCTGCAATTCCTGCAGAACATGGATGTCAGGAGTTGTTATGCTTGTTCTTCTGCCAAGTAAAACATTGATATCCTTGTCTTTGTTCTTGGATCCTTCAGTCAAGCAGCTGTAAATAGTGGCAGTGTTTTTTCAAAAAATTCTTTTCTCTTGTTTTACAGTGATGGATTGAGTGAGTACATGGATATGAAGCCTGGGGTTTCTTACGTGGTGCCAACCAAGTCAGACAAAAGAAAATCAGGTGAGTTGAATTCATTCTCTAAAATTTAATTTCCCTGTAGATGGAACCCTAATGGCTACCTACCCATGTACGTATTTGTCAGTTACGATGAATACAGAAAAAGAGAAAAGAGCTCAAATAATGATGTTTTTATGAAATAGCGTATTTTTTTGAAACCAAGCTTTTTTTGTTTAAGTTTCACATAGTTTTATTGCTGTAGCAAGGCTTTTGTTTGCTTGCACGGAAGAATAAAGTGGTAATTGCTCAGACCCGTGATATGGTTGTTTGAAATATCTTTCTTACTGTTTAAACCGTTTATCTTGAATAGGTTCCTATGTTGATCAGGATGTCACCATTGCAATGCCTGAAGAAGATGATTTAGCCCTAGATACAGAAGATCTGATTAGCTTTTCATATCAAGTTGCACAGGGCATGAACTTCCTGGCGTCTAAAAATGTGAGTTAATACACAGATGCTCACACACATTTGGACTTGACAGACATGCAAGGCAAAGATACAGTTACTGATCTACTTACACTGGGAAGGTTGAGTTCAGCAGTGGCAAAGCTACATCAATCATATTGGGTATTTTCAGAAGTAGTGCAAAAAAACATATTCTTCCTTTAGGTTTAAAAACACTTTCTAAATATTCATGAATCCACTATTAGCGAGCCTTGAGATTCAACGTATTCACGTTGTTCTGATGTATTTTGATCATTGACACAAAAAGCTTGGTTTTGTATCATAAAATTGGTCTCCAGACAAGAACCAGAAACTTAGCTTTGAAAATTCTTCCAAATCATATGCCCCCTAGGATTGGCAGTGGTGAGGTCTCCATAAAGCTGGCCATACACAGTAGATTTGTTTTAGGAGGATCCCAGGGATTTTGTCCATATTCTTTGATTTCTGAGTGTAAAGCCCAACAGCCCCCCATCTATCTTGTCCGAAGAAAGAAGGTTCCAGATTAAAGTAAAGGATTTTTTCACCATTTTGACAAGATGATGTATGTGACTTCCACCAAGCTTTGAAAATAAGACGTTCATCTCCACCACTCTTGTTCTTGAGAACCTAGTATTACTATTTTCATTATGTAAATATAATAGTTCTTGTTGCCTACAAGTGAAGCTGATTCTTTACTAATATATGTATTTCTGTGTTCCTTTATTTTTTTCACCAGTGCATTCACCGAGACCTTGCAGCAAGAAATATTCTGCTCACTCACGGTCGAATAACAAAAATCTGTGACTTTGGCCTTGCTAGAGATATCAAGAATGATTCGAATTATGTGGTTAAAGGAAATGTAAGTCCGATCAGGTGTAATTCAGTTAGCGCTGCTCAGTGTTCTCAAATTCCCTTAGAAAACCTTGGGAAGACGGTAAATCACATCAGGACATTCTCTCTTGGAGAGAACCTAATGATTTGGTGATATAATGTAAAATTTTGAGTAAAAATGACACTTCAGTAGACCTATTAGGAACATTTTAATGTACATAATGGAAGCCCTGGACATAATGTACTTTTTGGAGAAAAAAATAAAATATATTGATCTTTCTAACCTGATTAGCAGTTGATAGAAAAGGTAATATAGTTCAGCCATGACATATTAATATATCAGGAAATGGCGCGTTGAGGTCTATAGCTTCCAGACACTGTCCCTATTGAGAAGAATATAACCTTATAATACTTTCCAGGTCAATAAGTGAAGAGTTGGCAATGGAAGAAGTAGATATTTCCTCCTTATATTCTTCTACCATTTTTGCACATCGGTTGTAGCCATTGTATGGGTTGAGGCATCTATTTTCAACTATTGCCATTGTAAGAAAAAAACTACAGCAATAACCAGCAACGAATGTCTCTAATTGAATAGGATTTGGCTTAAATGGGTATTCCTATCTAGATATTTATGGCATATACACACACTATACCATATATGTCTCATAGGTGCATGTCCCACCTCTGGAAACCACATCTGTCACATCATTGTGAAAGGCTGAGTACAGTTACTCACCTATTTTCAGACGTCCCATAGAAGCGAATAGTGAGAGCCTTACATGCACAGCCTCCTCTCCTTTTATAGGGTCAAGATAGGAGTGGACCCGCACCTATTGGACATATAAGGCATATCCTATGCATATGTCATAAATATCTAGATGGAACATCCCCTTTAATTGCATGTAGAGGGAAGGGTTGTGACAACCTCTCCTTTCTCTACATAAAAAAATTTATTTTTGGGAACATAATAGTTCTCCTAAACCTCTGTCAATATCACAATCATCTCCTCAAGCAAATGAGCTTTAAACTGTTTTTGGGTGCAGTTTGAGGATTTTCCATTAACGTGGATGTCCTGTTTGGACAACATAATCTACATTTGCGAGTCATCTGGGTGTTTGGAGGACCTCTAGAGTGCAGGGTGCTATTGGAATTGGTGGAAAAGATGTCAAAAGCAATTCAAGGTCTTCAACTAATAATGAGGGGAAAGATTACCAGTTGGGTTCACCTTCCTCTGTTAACTCTGTAGGTGCAGGTCCCATTACGTAAATTTGAGGATTTTCCATTAAGGTGGATGTCCTGTTTGGGCAACATAATCTAAATTTGTGGGTCATCTGGGTGTTTGGAGGTCCTCTTGAGTGCAGGGCTCTTATTGGAAGCAGTGAAAAGGATGTCAAAAGTAATTCAAGGTCTTCAACTAATAATGAGGGGAGAGATTACTAGTTGGGTTCCCCTTCCTCTGTTAACTCTGTAGGCCATAATTTTACATATAACAGTTGGATTTCTACACTAGACTACCCCTTTAAGCATTTTTATAACAGTTTAATCTTAGATGCATGATTAGGTACCAACCCAAGGAGAGATATGACATGTCATGAAATTATGACCTTGTAAAACGGAGATGGAACAGATGAAGTTTCATCTTTACTAGCAGCAAATGTAGGTGTTTATTTGATGTCTAAGAAACAAAGTCGTTTGATTTGTCAGGTAACATAAGCAAATGGTGAACTGCGATTCCTCACGCCATGAGAATAAAAAGCTGCAGTCTTACTAGAGAAGCGGTTCACAGGACGTATGCATGTGTGCTGTGACCTGTATCTGGGTCACTATAGTAGTACAAGATCTGAGGATGAGATTAGTATGATTAGTACATTTTATAGGTCAGATTAGGTCTTTTATTGTGGCATGTTGCTTTTGTGGCTTATTTCAGTATTCTCCTTATTCATGGCAGTGAATGCAAACAAGTCTCAGGTATAGAAAATGAACAGCTCTACATACTGTGGTCATATAATGCTGTATACAGAGTTTTTTTTTAACTTATTGGTGACAATAACCTAGATTTATCTAATGAATCTTTTAACTTTATATTATAGGCTCGACTCCCAGTGAAGTGGATGGCACCTGAAAGCATTTTCCATTGTGTGTATACATTTGAAAGTGACGTCTGGTCTTATGGGATCCTGCTTTGGGAAATCTTTTCTCTGGGTACGTTGCGCTCGTTATTTCTGATACTTATCCACCCAATAAGCAGATGAAATATAGCACAAAGACTGCAACTTTTCTACTCTGTTGCCCCATGCCATCCCACGTACAAGTACACTCAGCTCTAAAATAGTCAACCAGTCCTGCTCAAATCAATGGGTATACTCAACTTTACTCTTATGTTTGGCCCCCTTTATTTCCTGTGCCCTACAAGCTTTGCATTTTCAAGGCACACTGATCAAAATCATGGTCCATATTAATGTCCAAGTCATACCAAGCAAAGTAAGGGCTTGTTCACATCACCGTTAGGGATTCCATTCTAACTTTCAGTTATAACATCGTTATAACGGAAAATAACGGAATCCCTAGGACGGAAATCAAAACGGACACCTTTAAGAGGCATTCCGTTTTGATCCGTCATAATAGAAGCCTATGGGAAAGCATAACGGATCCGTCTGGTTGCCGTTATGCTGGACGGAAACCAAAGTTCGTTATAACGGAAAGTTAGAACTGAATCCCTAACGGTGATGTGAACGAGCCCTAAGATGCAAGCGTTGATTAGGATGATTACTTGGATCGGAAATCCCAAGAGAAGACTAAACTACCCAAGCACAGGATAGGAGACACTAGTAAAGTAGTTTTAGGCAATGAGTATATATGTATTACAGGTGTTGTCCAGCCTGGTATCCAACAAGCCTAGTATGCATAATCTGTGGCTAGTTAAAAAAAATTCACCTGTCCATGGTTCCCAGCCACCTCTGGTCCCCAGAAGTGACTTGGTCCTGTGACCACTGTGGGCAATCCCTGGCCTCAGAGTTCACGTGTTGGAACAATTTGCAATAGTCAAGAGACCAAGCCACTTATAGTCTGCCGGTGATCAGACCACAGACATTTGAGGGTTTTTTTCTTTGGCTACTTTCACACTAGCGTTTTTGCTGGATCCGTCATGGATCAGCAAAAACGCTTCCATTACTGATAATACAACCATCTGCATCTGTTATGAACGGATCCGGTTGTATTATCTTTAACATACCCAAGACGGATCCATCATGAACTCCATTGAAAGTCAGTGGGGGACAGATCCATTCTCTATTGTGTCAGATTGTGTCATCCCAGGACGGAAAACAAACCGCAGCATGCTGCGGTTTGCTCTCCAGTATGAGAACAGAATACATTCTGGAGCACTCCGTTCTGTTCAGTTACGTTTTGTCACCATTGACAATGAATAGGGACAAAACGGGAGTGTTTTTTCCGGTATTGAGACCCTATGATGGATCTCAATACCGGAAAATATTAATGCTAGTGTGAAAGTCGCCTTTATTTGGCACAGGTTACAACCATTGAGGTTGTTCTCTGAGATCAGCAATCTATTTAATGATGTCTTACAGGAATCAAGTGGTGAACATTGATGTGCATATAAGTGGCTCTTGTTAAAGGAAGTCCTAGTTTAACAAAAATCATGATTACTGTCAGCCCAGCCCTCCCCATACTAATAGTTTCTTCTGCTTCAGTCATTCTTATCCTGTTTTAACATCGCTTTGTTTGATTAATTTACAGGAAGCAGCCCATACCCTCATATGCCGGTGGACTCCAAGTTCTACAAAATGATAAAGGATGGTTACCGCATGCTGAGCCCAGAATGTGCACCGGCCGAGCTGTGAGTAAACACACGTTTGGTTCTTATTTTTTTTTTCCTATTGACATTTTGAAAGTCTTTCAGTTTTTACAGCCAAAAATAGAATACTATTTTACTAGATTATTTTAATTTGTAGCGTAAAAGTCTAATTAGATTTATCACATCTAGTAGTCTATGCAGATGGCTCTCAAAATCCCCGCCTATGGCTCCTTGCTCCCTTACTTGTTAGCAGCTGCAGAAATCTAAAAATAATATTTTGTGGGATCGCTATTTCTCCTCAATCAATATTCATCAATATTTTTCACTTTCAGCTATGAGATCATGAAGAGTTGTTGGAACAGTGACCCAGTGAAGCGACCTACCTTTAAGCAGATTGTACAGATGGTGGAACAGCAGCTTTCAGACAGCAAGGGGCATGTAAGTGTCTATTTCCTTTTTTCTGCTGCAGTCTAAAGTTATAAGCTATAGTGGACCTTCTGCTGCTTTTAATTATATAATAGATCACGAAGACTGACAGGTTGTGATAGCTGCAATGTAGACGCTGAATGGTGTTCAGGCTCTTCTCATATAGGTCTTACACAAGTAGCGTACTGTGGCTTATCAGGGCTGTGTGCATAGAATATGTCCTGGACACATCCCTCCATGTGGTCCTTCTGTATGACACAAATATTTTCCACCAGAAGCAATATTTATAGGGAAGAATCGCTCTGTAATATTGCATCTGATGGAGCATGCACAGGGGCGGACTGGGAACTTAAAGTGGCCCTTGAAAAACAGTGGCCCTAACACTAACAGTGGCCCTGTTTTGTAGTTGGGTCCAAATTGATGGAAGGCAGGGCCACCAATACCATATTGTGGCACATTATACCACCCCAACAGAGCCAAAAACCACAGTCGATCACAAAATACTGCCAGTAGCACAAAATATATCCCCAAAAACTTCCACTGGCCGGCGGTGAGGAAGGGCATCGGCCCACCTGGAAATTTCCCTGTAAGGTCTATGGCCAATCCGCCCCTGAGAATGCATGTCTCCATGAACTCTTATGAGTACCATATTACAGATCAGAGGTTGTACATAGTTGTCACATGGTTGTGCACATGAATGACAACTGAACTGTGAAACGTCCCAGTATGATAAAATAACCTTAGGCATCTTGTATATCACCATATTAGACACCTTGCTGAGGCCTGGGAATTGCTTTTGGCTAGATACACTATGGATGTGCTGTACTCATTGCCTAATATTTATAATATTAATATTGTTCTCATTTTTGTCACAAAAACAGAAGATTTCAAACGGCTCCCCTGTGTGTCTGAACCACGTCCCTGTGGATCATTCTGTGAGGATCAATTCAGTGGGGAGCAGCACGTCATCGACTCAGCCCTTACTGGCCAACAGGGAACGCTGAAGACCCCTTCATGTCGCCTCTCGCTGCTTGTGGATCTTATCTTCACACACATTTCCAAATGTTACAACATTGCCACAATCCTACTGAGCTGCTGAATTTTAAGACAGAGCGTTCGCTGTCATTGCTGATACATGTGATAACAGAAGAAATAGACTTTAGGTATATTCAAACATATTGTCACAAATCATATGGAAACAACCTACTGCATGCAAGCTCGACCTATGTGTCAGTGACCAGTGGTGGATTATGGATAAAGACTTGAGATCCTGGATTTAAAGCTTCTGAGATCATTGATCCAGGAACTTTCGAGGAGACTTAAAGGCATTGTTAATTGACTTGTAGCATTAGAAAAACTCAGTGCAAAAGCTGAATCCTGCTGAACCGCTTCTGCTGTGTGACCAGACACGCGTACGTCTCCAGTGTCTCGCTACTGATTCATTTCTCCTATACAGTATACTTCATGCAGATATTTATTGACCATTCTCATGCACTTATTCACATTGATAGATACAGCAAATATTGTTATTCGAGTTAAATTATTTGGATATATAACTTTCATCTTTAGTACCAGAGGGATGCCTTGCCTTGTATAGAATGGGTCAAAGCACAAATTACTGATCGGTGGATTGCTGAACTACAACTACCATAATCCTTGGACGATTCATGACAGTTGTATATCCGGTCAGATGAATATCATAGCCCTGTCTTACTGATATCCCTGATTTGGTTCTGTACAAAAAGGTGGGCTGAGGCATTACCCTGTATTTGCACTGCATTTGTCTATTTTTTGCACCTTTTAAAATGTCAAATATTTTCCAAAAGAAAAAGAAAAAAGAATGCTTTTTGCATTTTGCTCCTGGCCATTCAGGGATAGTAGAAATTCCTCTGTATGATCGCAGACAAATCACTTAAAATATGCTCGTTAACCAAACCATTAATACGAAAGGTACTTTTTGGGGGCACTTAGTCAGACACTTTTATTTTAATGGTTTAAGATGTTATATTTTTGTACATTTTTACGGCAACTGTTACTTTCAATGTGACTGGATGTTAACATTTCGTTCTTATGTTTTATTTAGTGTTATTTTTTTTCTGTAAATATGGAAAATGTAGCAATTTTTTGCGTTTAACCCCTTCCCTTTACTCAAAATATTTTTGTATGTATGTACATAGATGTAATTAGTGTTGCAAGTTTCAAGACATTTGGGGTATGTTGCCTGATGAGTTGTTAATAAACTGTTTCGTCATGGTACAAGTTTTCCTTTTTGCATGACAACATGGAGACCAAAGCACTCCTCTCTATTTCCCATGCTAGAAGTATGCTAAGATCACATTAGCTCATATGCGTTCTTGGTGCTGTCTTTGTGTTGACAAGCCTTTATTCACACATGGCTTATGGCAAAGAACAGTACTGAAAGCTAGTGTCAAACTGAATGTAGTTGTAGTGTCCGGCATGTAAGGGAACCTGTCTCCAATACAAGCCACCTTAAAATGAGGGCATCTGTTTGTTTCAAGTCCGATGAGCTGCCCCTGCCTACAACAACACCTGAAGAAAAGGACTCACCACTGGTAGACAAGACCACCTCATCTGTTTTAACTGGACCGCCTTAACACCATCCACTAAATGCATTAGGACAGGGTTCCTCAACTCCGGTTCTCAGGGCTCACCTGACGGTCATGTTTTCATGATTTCCTTAGTATTGAGCAGGTGATATAATTAGTGTCAGTCCATCAGGATTTACCATAGGTATTCATTCTGTGAGAGATTCTCAAATCCTGACCTGTAGGTGGGCCCTGAGGACTGGAGCTGTGGAATACTGCATTAGGAGACGTGAACGGGCTATCAAGGTATTTGATATTGATGACTTATCCACAGGATAAGTCATCAATATCAGATTGGCGGGGATCAGACTCCTGGCTCCCCCTGCCATTCAGCTGTTTGAAGTGACTGCTGCGCTCACTGGAGCTCCGGTCAGCACTGTGGTCCCTTCACCGCTTGCCAAGCGCTGCACAGTGCCGTACATTGTATAGCGGCTGTGCTTGGTATTAGGAGCAACTTCCTGATCTGTACAGATCACTTTTCAGCCATCATCTCATTATCGTCACAGGCAGGATTACAATAACAGATATCACCTATGTATAGATAACACATTATCCACATTCACAGTAGTAGTTTATCTACTCCCTCCTGACCTCTGCACAGGTCACACAGCATGCCTGGAAAACTCTCCCACAGTCAATGAGGTCACTTCCTGTCCATTGTGCCTATGGCCCATGGTGTCTGCTGTAAAGCATATCTCCAAATGCTGTTAACAACAGCCCAGGCAAAATGGCAGCCCCCCTAATCATCTTCAGGAAATAGAAAAAAAATCTACTATGAGAACATAAAAACGTATTAGAAAAAAAGAATATGTGTTCTTATCTTGTTTTCACTGGCAAAAAAATCACAGAATTGATTCTCTCTTGTGCATCATGGCTTTTTGATCTATTGATCAGCATCTGTGATTTTTTTTAAAGGGGTTGTCCAGGACTAGAAAAAGATGCTTGCTTTCTTTCAAAACAGCATCACACCTGTCAGTGGAGCTGAGCTGCAATACCAGACACAACCTAAGATGTGTGGTGCTGTTTTTGGAATAAAACAGTCATCTTGTTATAGTCCTGGACAATCCCTTTAACTGGCAGAGGAAATGATATCACTACTCACAAAAAGTTAGGGATATTTGGCTTTCGGGTGAAATTTATGGAAAATGTAAAATGTTCACGCTATAGTGATATTATATCATGAAAGTAAGGCATTTAAGTAGAAGCAGCAATGGTGATTTCCTCATCTCAAACAGTTTATTGAAACAAAAGCCAACACCATTGGTGGGTATACCTCACAAAAATGTCTCAATAACTTGTCATGTGGCCTTGAGCATTGATAACAGTTTGACAACAACGTCCCATGCTGTTCACAAGTCAACATATTGTCTGCTGAGGCATGGCATCCCACTCTTCTTGAAGGGTGGCCCTCAGGTAATTGAGGTTCTGAGGAACAGAGTTACGAGCCTCTTTATAGTGACTCAGCTGATCATATAGGTTTTCAGTGGGATTCAGGTCTGGAGAAAGTGCAGGTCACTCCATTTGAGGTCCCCCAGTTTTACCCGTTGGATTAATGATGTTATTCAAGTAGTATGGGCTTGTCACTGTACCATTCACAAAGTGTAGAGCAGTTCTGTATTTACTAGACCTGCCCACACTGTAACACCACCACCAGCAACAGCTCTTCTGGTGACAACAGTGGCTACTGCATAAGGCCCACTGGCTCCTCGTCCAGCAAGACGAGGGACGCTCCCTGCCTGTGGTCAGATACTCATGCAGGTCGTCTAGCACGCAGACCACACTGATGTAAACACTTTTGAATGGTCTGACATGACACTTGGGTGCCTCTCCCCTCTCTTAAATGTGCCTGGACTTGTGTGGCATTCATCTTCCTGTTCCGCAGGGCATTGTTCACAATGAAGCGGTCATCAGTGTGGGATATGGCCAAAGAAGTCCACTTCTATGCCTTTCTGTGACTCTTCCAGTCTCTCTGTATCTTTGCTGATGACACTCTGTGACACTCTAAGCTCAGTGGCCACTTCCGTCTGAGAACATCCTGCTTGAAGCTTCACAATGGCGAGGTATTGTTGATCAACTGTTAGGCGTCGTCTTGGTCTCATGATGTCAAAATGTGAACAGCATGATGAGGAGGACTGTTAATACCAATTCTAATTAAATCCAGGAAATGTATTGGGCGATTCATGGATCAAACACCTTATGTGAATTCTTCCTTTACGCTCCTTGGTAGAGAACAGCAAGTTGTACAAAAAGTACTGAAATATTAAACAGTTGGACATGTGCATTCAAAAGTTTAGAGAAGGTCACATTAAGTTACAACTGAAATTTCACCCACAAGCCAAATGTCCCTAACTTTTTGAGAGTAGTGTATGTGACACATTCCCTTTGTCAGAAATATTTACGACCTTTCATAGCAATTCAGATTGGACATTTATCTTGTCCAGAGTAATTCAGGTTTCTTTGCAAACATCTTGAAAGCTAAAAAATTTCAGTAACGTTTTGCTGACCTGAAATAATATTGAGAAATTAGTTCAATGAGTTCAAAAATTCAAAGCTTTTTCAAGTATCTCAAGATGCTATTTTTTCTTTAAAGCATGTTTCTAAGTGGTGAATTTCGGATTGCTAGCTAGAAGAGTCCCTGTAAGCTATCAACTAGACATTCCTACCTGAGTGTCGGCGTGCCTTCCCCTTGTACATCACGCCAAGGTGGAGCAGAAAGCACAGGGGCTGTATTATGGCTCTTTTTAATATGGGGCTGTAATAGGGCACCCATAGAGGTGCATGGGACTCTACTGTACCTCCATACACCTCTGATTTCATACAGTAGATATGTCAGGTTCTTTACGAATCGGAGAAACAAAAATCGTATACCGTGGTGCTAATATTGTCAGACTGCAAGTAACACCAATGCATCATATGATATTATACATTTCCAGGAGGAATAATAGAGGAATAGATGAACATCTAGAGGAGAAAATATTCCAGCTAGTTATTTGATGGCAAACACATATATTTACTAAAGTAGGCCTGTTCAGAGTAATGATTGGTCTTTATGTCAAGATGAGCAGAACCCCATTGTGTAACAAGTGACCATGGGGCTTTGTAGAGCAACTTGTAGTGGGGCCCCACTTCACCTTAATCATCAGCAGCAGAGTATGAGTTTAGGACATATGCAGAGTGGGATTAAAGGGTTTGGCCACTTTGTTAGCACTTATTAAAACTATATAGAAAGTAGGGAGAGATTAAACTTCCTAATATATCTTCTTAAGCAGAGCTGCCTGGTTTTCCTGCTATTGGAAGCCACGCCCCCTCTGTCCTGCTCTCACAGCTGCCTGTCTCCTTCATCCCTGCACATGATCTAGTCCATGGCTGAAGGAGTGTGCTGCTCTCTGGGTCCTAGAGGCACCCTGCTTGTGTCAGAGTTGCTTTCCTGCTGTGACTGCAGTCCTGACTATACAGGGCTTACATGGGCTTAGCAGAGAAACTTGTTAGAAGCTGAAATAAAGAAACTTTGCAGGAGGGAGAGAGACTGAGGAGAAGCTGTGATTGACCTCACTGACTGCAGTGATGTAGTAGTGCCCGGTAGGTGCTGTGGGCAACAAAGTGTGAGCAATCCTAGTGTCTGTCCTGTCTATGGCCACTCTGCAATGTGATCTTATCACAGACATGTTTATTCCAGCCAGACGAAACATTTCAGGAACTTTAACCCCTTCTGAGCTGTCAGTATGCCTGAGGTCAGTGATATCAGCAGTCACTGGTCTCATCTGTAAATATGTGCCTTTTCCTTCCTGCACACTGTATATAGTGATATATGAGGCCCCCATACAGTGATATGTGACCCCCACCACTGTATACTGTATATAGTGATATCTGACCCCCTGTATACTGTATACAGTAATAGTTGACCCACCACCACCACCATACACTGTATATACTGATGCGTGATGCTCACCATTGCATACGGAGATCAGTGAACCTCTGTACAGTAACCCCCTTTATACTGTATATACAGATGTGACCCCCATACATTATATATAGTCAAATGTTACCCCCTGTACATTATATATAGTGATGTGTGACCCCCTGTACATTATATATAGTGACGTGTGACCCCCTGTACATTATATATAGTGATATGTGACCCCCTGTACATTCTGTACATTATATATAGTGATGTGTGACCCCCTGTACATTATATATAAAGATGTGTGACCCCCTGTACATTATATATAAAGATGTGTGACCCCCTGTAGATTATATATAGTGATGTATGACCCCCCCTGTACGTTATATATAGTTTAGAGGGATGGCGGGGTCTTGGTAGATTTGCAGTGGTCTGATACTCCTTCCATTTCAATATCATACCTCCCAACTTTGCAAAGAGAGAAAGAGGGACATATTGTGCGGCGCGCTATGCGCGCCGCGGCAAATTTTTTCTGCAGTAGGTCACGCCCCTAACCCCGCCCACTATAAACTAATCTCACTCAGTCCCTTTACTACACAGGGATAATAGACACAGTGATGTCATCGTACAGGGATAATAAACACAGTGATGTCATCGTACAGGGATAATAAACACAGTGATGTCATCGTACAGGGATACTACACACAGTGATGTCACAGTACAGGCAATTTGTTATTTCTGATTATTTTAAGGCATTCCAGTGCTGGTGGAGTTTCATTAGTTTGAATGAATTTTGAGAACTGCAACATTTCATCGGGGAATGATTTTTCTAAATCATAATGATAGCCTTATCTGCGCCCCCCCAGGCCTTGTTTGCACAGGTGTACTGTGACATCATTGTGTTTATTATCCCTTTACGGTGACATCACTGTGTTTATTATCCCTGTACTGTGACATCACTGTGTGTATTATCCCTGTACTGTGACATCACTGTGTTTATTATCTCTGTACTGTGACATCACTGTGTTTATTATCTCTGTACTGTGACATCACTGTGTTTATTATCCCTGTACTGTGACATCACTGTGTGTATTATCTCTGTACGGCGACATCACTGTGTTTATTATCTCTGTACAATGACATCACTGTGTTTATTATCTCTGTACAGTGACATCACTGTGTTTATTATCTCTGTACAGTGACATCACTGTTTATTATCTCTGTACAGTGACATCACTGTGTTTATTATCTCTGTACAGTGACATCACTGTTTATTATCCCTGTACAGTGACATCACTGTGTTTATTATCCCTGTACAGTGACATCGCTGTGTGTATTATCTCTGTACTGTGACATCACTGTGTTTATTATCCCTGTACGGTGACATCACTGTGTTTATTATCTCTGTACAGTGACATCATTGTGTTTATTATCCCTGTACAGTGACATCGCTGTGTGTATTATCCCTGTACAGTGACATCGCTGTGTTTATTATCCCTGTACGGTGACATCACTGTGTTTATTATCTCTGTACTGTGACATCTCTGTGTTTATTATCCCTGTACTGTGACATCACTGTGTTTATTATCTCTGGACTTTGACATCACTGTGTTTATTATCCCTGTACAGTGACATCGCTGTGTTTATTATCCCTGTACGGTGACATCACTGTGTTTATTATCTCTGGACTTTGACATCACTGTGTTTATTATCCCTGTACAGTGACATCGCTGTGTTTATTATCCCAGTGCAGGAAGAGGTAAGTGGTCTGTGTTTGTGTGTTTGTTTTCTATTTTTCAGGGTCGTGAATGCAGAGGACTACGTCGGATTCGGTGGACTACGTCGGACCAGCTTTTTTTTTTTTTTAATAAAATGGTCAAACGGGTCTGGGGGAGTGTTTATTTCAATAAAATGTTTTATACTTGTGTGTGTGTATTTTTTTTTTTACAATACTACAGTTTTAGTAATTATGGCTATCTACAGACGGCCCTGATTACTAATACTGGGCTTAGTGCTTGCCGGTATGGCAGGCCAGCACTAACCCCAACATCTATTACCTCGGCACCCACCGCCACCAGGGGTGCCGGGAAGAGCCGGGTACCCGCAGGACCGGACCTTCTAAATTGAGGGTCTGGCTCTGGGGCGGCTGCAGGCTGGTACCATTAGGCTGGGAAGGGCCAATAACCGTGTCCCTTCCCACCCTGGTAGTGCCAGGCTGCTGCTGCTGGTTGTATCTGGCTGGAGAAGGAAAAAAGGGGGGACCCCACGCCATTTTTTTACAAAAATAATTAAATAATTTAAAAAAAAATGGCATGGGGTCCCCCCCTTTTTTCCTTCTCCAGCCAGATACAACCAGCAGCAGCAGCCTGGCACTACCAGGGTGGGAAGGGACACGGTTATTGGCCCTTCCCAGCCTAATGGTACCAGCCTGCAGCCGCCCCAGAGCCAGACCCTCAATTTAGAAGGTCCGGTCCTGCGGGTACCCGGCTCTTCCCGGCACCCCTGGTGGCGGTGGGTGCCGAGGTAATAGATGTTGGGGTTAGTGCTGGCCTGCCATACCGGCAAGCACTAAGCCCAGTATTAGTAATCAGGGCCGTCAGTAGATAGCCGTGATTACTAAAACTGTAGTATTGTAAAAAAAAAATACACACACACAAGTATAAAACATTTTATTGAAATAAACACTCCCCCAGACCCCTGTTTGACCATTTTATTAAAAAAAAAAAAAAGCTGGTCCGACGTAGTCCACCGAATCCGACGTAGTCCTCTGCATTCACGACCCTGAAAAATAGAAAACAAACACACAAACACAGACCACTTACCTCTTCCTGCACTGGGATAATAAACACAGCGATGTCACCGTACAGGGATAATAAACACAGCGATGTCACAGTACAGGGATAATAAACACAGCGATGTCACTGTACAGGGATAACAAACACAGAGATGTCACTGTACAGGGATAATAAACACAGTGATGTCACAGTCCAGGGATAATACACACAGTGATGTCACAGTCCAGGGATAATACACACAGTGATGTCACAGTACAGAGATAATAAACATAGTGATGTCACAGTCCAGGGATAATAAAGACAGTGATGTCACAGTCCAGGGATAATAAAGACAGTGATGTCACCGTACAGGGATAATAAACACAGTGATGTCACAGTCCAGGGATAATAAACACAGTGATGTCACAGTCCAGGGATAATAAACAGTGATGTCACCGTACAGGGATAATAAACACAGTGATGTCACAGTACAGGATAATAAACACAGTGATGTCACAGTACAGGGATAATAAACAGTGATGTCACCGTACAGGGATAATAAACACAGTGATGTCACAGTACAGGGATAATAAACACAGTGATGTCACAGTACAGGGATAATAAACACAGTGATGTCACAGTCCAGGGATAATAAACAGTGATGTCACCGTACAGGGATAATAAACACAGTGATGTCACAGTACAGGGATAATAAACATTGATGTCACAGTCCAGGGATAATAAACACAGTGATGTCACAGTCCAGGGATAATAAACACAGTGATGTCACAGTACAGGGAAAATAAACATTGATGTCACAGTCCAGGGATAATAAAGACAGTGATGTCACAGTCCAGGGATAATAAACATTGATGTCACAGTCCAGGGATAATAAAGACAGTGATGTCACAGTCCATTATGCCTGTACTGTGACATCACTGTGTTTATTTAATAAACACAGTGATGTCACAGTACAGGCATAATAAACACAGTGATGTCACAGTCCAGGGATTAACATTGATGTCACAGTCCACAGAAAGTTAAAAAATTAAAAGTATTATACTTACCTTTTTCCTAGCAGCAGGGCCAGCATCACCAGCAGGAAGATCTTCTGCTCGTGCCTGAAGGGGGCGGAGCCAATGCTGACGGCCGGCCCCGCCCCCCCGCCGAGACCCGATGCATAGATGAAAGGTACGGGGAGCTGCAGGGGGGACAGGAGGGAGGATGGAAGAAGCAGGCAGCCGATTCTGGCTGTCTGCTCCTTCCTGCAACAGGCAAGTGTCTCTGCGTCCTATGGACGCAGAGACAGCTGCCAGAGACCGGGACATACCTCCCCCGTACCGGGACAGCGGGACTGCCACTGCAATCCGGGACTGTCCCGCTGGATCCGGGACGGTTGGGAGGTATGCAATATGATCGCTTGCACAGTGCTCCTTGGGATGTTTAAAGCTTGGGAAATCTTTTGGTATCCAAATCCAGCTTTAAACCTCTCCACAACAGTATCACGGACCTGCTTGGTGTGTTCCTTGGTCTTCATGATGCAGAACCCTGAGACTATCACAGAGCAGGCGCATTTATACTGAGACTTGATTACACACAGGTGGATTCTATTTATCTTCATCAGTCATTTAAGACAACATTGGATCATTCAGAGATCCTCAATGAACTTCTGGAGTGAGTTTTCTGAACTGAAAGTAACTGGGCCGAATAATTTTGCACGCCCCACTTTTCAGTTTTATTATTACAAAAAAAGTTGAAATGATCCAATAAATTTCGTTCCACTTCACAATTGTGACCCACTTGTTGATTCTTCACCAAAAATTTAAAATGTTATATCTTTTTGTTTGAAGCCTGAAATGTGGCAAAAGGTTGAAAAGTTCCAGGGGCCGAATACTTACGCAAGGCGCTGTAAATGACATACAGCCTGTACATGTCACCTAGAAATACTTCATGGTGTTGGCTATTGTCTGGGGCACTTTGGATTTTTGATACTTAGGGTGGCCAACCCCTTTAAAGCTGCTGTAATCCTCAGGATAGGTCACCAGTATTAAAAGCTCAGAGAACCCCTTTAAATGCCACTCTTTTTGATCTGAAGTATAGATTTGCATTATTACATTTACAATATTGATCCAGAAAATGCTTGTCTGGTTCCTCCCTGTATTTTAGAGCCAGCCTTGTATACTATTTCATTATTTTATGCTATTTGGATTTCTATATTCAGATAATTGCTGCGCTATTGTGTAAAAGAAAACTATTGAAGTGTATAAATAGGCAGGGAAAATGGATCTTTCACACAGTGAACCAAAATTGTCCCTCTTTGACCTTCCAAAAAGTTGGGAGGTATGCTAGCTCATCAATATTAAAATCCCAAAGAACCTCTTTAAATTCTGAATATTTTTAACAGCAATTTGTACCATACAAATTAGTCAACCAGCGCTGACCACTGGAAGCAATGCAGGCATCCCACATTTGTGACTTATGCTGATATGTTATCGTCATACAGAACACCTGTGTGTCTTTATGGTCACATTTCTGAGGTGCTTCACCTGTCAATAAGCATAAAGGTATGACATGTAAGAAACGTGAAGAATGGAGGGTGAGGAACCAGCACAGTATGAGAAAAGTCTAGCAGCAAACATCTAGCGTGGGTTTTAATTTTTGAACTGCACAAGATCTCTATCTGACCAAATGTGTGGGGCATCCTGAGAAGGGCTTTTCTGCTTTCACAACAGGAACATGATCATGTTTTATGAGCTTGACATCTTTCAGTGGTTTGCAGACTGCAAGGTTTTAGTACACTTTAGATGAACCAGGAGAAACCACAGAAATCTTTTGCTCTTAACGGTCTCACGTTTCAGTGAATGCTTTCGGATGGACTTCTTGTATTTTGCAATAAACGACAACCGAAGACATTACTAATATTAAATGAAAACAACATTACTCAAGGAGAACTACCGCAGATTCATTGTATCGAGATTATGTTACATAAAAGACATTACTACATTTAACCCTTTCCCATCCATAACAACAATGCACACCTTAGATGGCTGTCCGTTTTTATTATATGCAGACCTTAAAACATGGATTATCTTGAATCCCGTTACTGCTATATTTACTGTACTTAAAAAATGTATGCATTTTGTATAAATTTTCAATCAGATGGGAACCTACACTACCATGCACAGCATTTTTTGTCTGGCCAATTCTTGGCATATTTGCCAGGTTCCGGACGGATCTCCACCAGTCCCCGTTATCATTAATGGGGTGGTGGGCATTCAGGTAGCGTCCGGCAATGCTGGATCCAGAGAGCTCCATTAGGGTGTTCCTTGCCGGAACAGCCTGCCGGATCTCTTTACTGGATTAAGATGCAACTAATTTATTAAACCTTGTAATAACTTAGATGCATATCTGGAGACTCATGAGCCAGAAATTCAAATCTACACCAGTTAGGAGCAGGCATAGACTTAAGATATAATTTACACCAGTTGCTGGCATACATCATAATAAATTCTTTGGTCACACCCCCTCCCTCTAAGTCCCACCTGCACCACTTTTCCAGAAACTGGCATGAGCAGCAGAAAACAGTACATTTTTGAGCAAATTAAGTGTGAGACAAAAACTGTGGCTTTGTAAGACTAGTTTTGTGGCATAAAGCCAATGACAAATGTTCACATTGCTCCAAGATCAGCACAATTAAAAACACAATACATTTATCGATTATTGTGTTGCAAAAAAGTGACAGATTATGATGCATGATAGTTCAAATGTATGACTTCCATATAAAGTGGCAGGGGCGCGGTAACGCTGCACAAGTGCTGCAGAGCGGCCGCTCTGCAGCACTTGTGCAGCGTTACCGCGCCCCTGCCACTTTATATGTCAGTCTGTCTTTTTTGGACAAATAAAGCGAATCTGGACTTTTCGGGTGAGTGCCATCTTCATTTCTGCTCAAAAGATATTGTTCATGGACTGTTTTGGATTGAGCACCACCTGTGTCCTCTAGAGGTTTTTGTGCAGTCATCTCGATATTCGTTCAAGTTGGTGTTTTTTGGCAGTGCCATCTATGCTTTTGCTTCTTTTTTCCCTATAGTTCAAATGTAGGCCACATGAATTAGAATTTCTAGTGCATGGACTGCTAGGAGTTTCACAAAATTGGTTGATTTTGTGGCAACCGACTTTATACTAAGGGTAGCATATTGTATTGCCAGTCTTGGTTTATCTGCCCTATACACTCACCGGCCACTTTATTAGGTACACCATGCTAGTAACGGGTTGGACCCCCTTTTGCCTTCAGAACTGCCTCAATTCTTCGTGGCATAGATTCAACAAGGTGCTGGAAGCATTCCTCAGAGATTTTGGTCCATATTGACATGATGGCATCACACAGTTGCCGCAGATTTGTCGGCTGCACATCCATGATGCGAATCTCCCGTTCCACCACATCCCAAAGATGCTCTATTGGATTGAGATCTGGTGACTGTGGAGGCCATTTGAGTACAGTGAACTCATTGTCATGTTCAAGAAACCAGTCTGAGATGATTCCAGCTTTATGACATGGCGCATTATCCTGCTGAAAGTAGCCATCAGATGAAAGTAGCCATCAGATGTTGGGTACATTGTGTCATAAAGGGATGGACATGGTCAGCAACAATACTCAGGTAGGCTGTGGCGTTGCAACGATGCTCAATTGGTACCAAGGGGCCCAAAGAGTGCCAAGAAAATATTCCCCACACCATGACACCACCACCACCAGCTTGAACCGTTGATACAAGGCAGGATGGATCCATGCTTTCATGTTGTTGACGCCAAATTCTGACCCTACCATCCGAATGTCGCAGCAGAAATCGAGACTCATCAGACCAGGCAACGTTTTTCCAATCTTCTACTGTCCAATTTCGATGAGCTTGTGCAAATTGTAGCCTCAGTTTCCTGTTCTTAGCTGAAAGGAGTGGCACCCGGTGTGGTCTTCTGCTGCTGTAGCCCATCTGCCTCAAAGTTCGACGTACTGTGCGTTCAGAGATGCTCTTTTGCCTACCTTGGTTGTAACGGGTGGCAATTTGAGTCACTGTTGCCTTTCTATCAGCTCGAACCAGTCTGCCCATTCTCCTCTGACCTCTGGCATCAACAAGGCATTTCCGCCCACAGAACTGCCGCTCACTGGATGTTTTTTCTTTTTCGGACCATTCTCTGTAAACCCTAGAGATGGTTGTGCGTGAAAATCCCAGTAGATCAGCAGTTTCTGAAATACTCAGACCAGCCCTTCTGGCACCAACAACCATGCCACATTCAAAGGCACTAAAATCACCTTTCTTCCCCATACTGATGCTCGGTTTGAACTGCAGGAGATTGTCTTGACCATGTCTACATGCCTAAATGCACTGAGTTGCCGCCATGTGATTAGCTGATTAGAAATTAAGTGTTAACGAGCAGTTGGACAGGTGTACCTAATAAAGTGGCCGGTGAGTGTATATTCCATAGTTTAAGCAGGTGAAAAATCACAGAAAAAAAAGATACAAAACACCCTGCACGATATGATAACTAAATATGCGGATGTACATGGCAACATTTATAAGGGAAAAAATCACAGAAAATAATGCACTAACACAATAGATGCAAACATTATATATGGACTAAGCCTTCATTCTGATATGATAAAATCTGAGACTCTCAGCCAATATATTTTGATCAAAACACATCTGAGCCCACCTACCAACGCCAAGTTGGTCTCAGGTCAGGCAGGTCCTACTCTAAACCTGCCTATGCTGTTGTGCATCTACATTCAGGAGAGCAGACCCTGCACATATGGTGTGCTGCTCCTAGTCACCTCTACGTACATCAGCAACTGATGAGAGGAGGAGCACGTACAGCTATTTGTACAACCTAATCAAGGTCGACTGTTTGATATGAGGGGCAAAAGTACACAAGAATGCTACTCCCACTTGAAGCAGGTTTAAGGCTACTTTCACACTAGCGGCAGGCCTGATCCGGCAGGTGAAGGGTGCTGCCGGATCAGGACTGCCGCAGCGACATGTGTGGAGTCGGAACCGTGCTCCGGCCCCACACATGTCACACAGTACATATATACACACAGACACACACATATACACAAACAAATACACATACATACTTACATGCTCCCGGCAGGTCTTCAGAGCGCCGGAGGAGCAGGACGGCTCGCACAGGTGACGATTCCCCCACAGCGCCCTCTGCTTGGCGCCTGGTGGAATCGTCAGTCATCTGTGCGCGCCGACCTGTCCCTCCGGCGCTCTGAAGACCTGCCGGGGAGCATGTAAGTATGTATGTGTATTTGTATGTATATATGTCTGTGTATGTTTATGTTTATGTGTATGTCTATGTGTGTATGTGTAGCCGGATCCGTCATGAACTCCATTGAAAGTCAATGGAGGGCGGATCCGGTTACCATTGTGGTCACACCAGACGGATCCGCCCCTATTGACTTGCATTGGGGGTCATTCCGGATCCGTCTTGGTGCGGATGCCTGGACCGGAGAGCAAACCGCAGCATGCTGCGGTTTGTTCTCCGGTCTGAAGACGGAACGGAATGCTTTCAGGAGCATTCCGTTGTCTTCAGTTCAGTTTTGTCCCCATTGACAATGAATGGGGACAAAACTGAAGCGTTTTATTCCGGTATTGAGCTCCTATGACGGAACTCAATACCGGAATTTTAAAACGCTAGTGTGAAAGTAGCCTAAGCAGGTGGGTAAACTGATGGTTGACCTAATAATGTTTTTATTTTCCTATTGAGTAAACTGTGTGGTCATGATCCCATGATAAATCCAAAAGATCAGTATCTGAATGGAGTTTATACCAATTACAAAAGGGTTGAACCATGTATATACAGCCAACTGTACAATGACCTGATCCACCCTATCCATGATCCATCATATTTGTCAACCAGACGGCTTAATCTACAATTAATAGAATAACTGGAACATGGCCAATTTTGTCATTCCATCTTGTTTTAATTGTAGTCTTAACATTAGTTAGAACTATTTTCTGTGGAAACCCGGACGTGCACTATCATATCATTCCAAATTACAATATTCTGTAGACACGACACTCATCATTTCCTTCATTTACTACTTAAACCGCTGCTGCGTGCCCAGGACAGCAAAATTACACTGACATTCCCGTAACTCGAGCTTCAAAAACTACTTTCAAAATGTTCAGATCCCAATTAAAGTAAATCATCCTTTATACGGCACATGATGTATGACAGGGATTGTGTAATGTTCATCTGCGGTGTCATATGAGAGCCATGTGCACAACTACACCAGCCCCATTCAAGCATGGTTGAGAGAAATGATTTCTACAGCAATTTATTCACTAACTCACCGGAAAGCTGCTGATTATTTTATCATACTATTAATGTCATTTTATAGGATAGTCTTAGTAGCCAAGCCCAGCTGTTAGGCTACTTAATAAAGCCCTGCACTGGCAGTGGATCGCCGATGTTATTTAGAGGCATCGGCCTCTCCATAACTTCGGTGTATCCAGCGCCAGTCTTAATGTAAGACAGCTTCCTAGCTGTCTTACATTTAAACCATTTTCTATGCCTAAAACAATCCCCTTCCCCGCCCACGCCATGGCCGCAATTTTAGACCTGGCATGAACCTGGCATGACCTTACAAATTATAGGCCCTGATTTATGAAAACCTACTACGCCTGGTGAGGAAGCATTTCATTTCATTTCATTTACAACGAGGCAGATGCCATGTCATAAATGATATGCCTCCTCTAGTGGTCAATGCACCAGTCTGAAATTTCAGTCAATATTTATGCCAGTTTTTAGGTGTAAATAATGATGAATGTGCCAGGGCCGATGGCCTCGTCCACCTCCCATCCTCAACACGCTTCCTTTTTGGAAAACTGGAGTAAAATGCCACTTGTGACTAAAAAAGACAGGCTGGCATTTAAAAAGTTGCAAATCAAGGTTTTGTGACTGTTTCACTAAAAAAAAAAAAATTGGTTTAAAGGGAGTCTGTCACCTAACCTGAGCCTTATAGACCGCTCAGATCAGGTAATAGACTCCTTTGCCCACATCTATATGTTACCTTTAGTTTTGCTGTCCCTCGTTGAGATCTTCCCAAAAACAGCTTTATAACTTATGGTAATGAGGTCCGGCAAGTGCCCATGGGCGGCGTTACTGTTACAAGTGCACAGGTTCCTTGGAGCTATTCCCAGAAAACCATGCCTCTTTCACCCCTCTGGCCAGCCCTCATTTAGTATTCTTAAATCCTCCTCTTACAAATCTCGCGCCTGTTCCGCCTGCTTGATTTCTAGGTACAGACCGACGCATGTGCAGTGCAAATCCCTACCCCTCTGCCCATAATGAGCACAGCAGTGCGCCGGTGCCGGGCAAGTGACGAGCAAGGATTTGTACTGTACATGCGCCGGTCCGTACCTAGAAATCCAGCCCGCAACGCAGGCACGAGATTTGTGAGGGAGGAGGTAAGAATACTAAACAAGGGTGGGCCAGAGGGGTGAAAAAGGGTGTGGTTTTCTGGGAGTAGCGCCGAGGGGCCTGGGTACTTGCAATAGTAATGCCGCCCCTGGGCACTTGCCGGACCTCATTACCATAAGTTATAAAGCTGCTTTTTGGAAGATCTCGGCAAGGGACAGCAAAAATAAAGGTAACATAAAGATGTGGGCAAAAGAGCCTATTACCTGATCTGAGCGGTCTATAAGGCTCAGATTAGATGACAGACTCCCTTTAAAGGGGAATTTTAAATTTCCCCCATAGTACCTTTTTCTATATAAATGCAGGTAAAGCAAAATTATTTACAACATTTTTAAACATGGAATACAGATTTCTTTATGAACTGTTGCAAATTGCTCTTTTAATGGGCACTACTCTAAATACAGCATTACATTTCAATACGGCATTGGCAATAATACATTGTGTAAATGAATCAATTGTTTCTGGAACGGTCCCCATTCCATTCTTCCCTGAATACTTATACAGGTCAAGTACTTGCTGATCGTCTCATTTATTATTATTTCTGAAATATGATACGTTTTTAGAAATATCAAATACTGGTGGTTTGTGCGGGTCATTTCAATTCACTGTATACTCACTGCTGTTCCCTTTGAAAACCTAACCAGACTTCCCATCACGGCCTTGTTTGAGGTTTCCGTGCTTGTGGGTTAAATTGAAGTGTTTGATCACAATCAATAATTAATGCCTGACTAGCTGCCAAGAAAGTTCTTCCCAACCTGTCCTCCTCATCCATGTGAACAGTCATTTGGCTCCACCATTTAAAAAGCAATTATCACATTATACGCCAGATATACGCATCAATAATTTATATACTGTTCAGTTAAAAACAAATACATTAATTGACCACATATATACTCTGGAGTAAACGGGACCACCATCAAAATATACACTTAGTGAAATGTTGTACTTTTTTGGATTTATAATTAAATACTTAGTTTTGGCAATGGTTTTAGAGTAAGAATTCAGAACAAAATCTCATTTAGTATGCACGAGGGAAAGACAATTGACCATACACAACATCATATACTGAAAAGAAGCATATACCACAGTCTTATTACTGCAGGTGAACCCATGAAAGATGTTTCCCCAACCCCTAATGTCATCCCTGCCTCCATAAGGGTGGGTAAAGCTTTCTATAATTCTTATCTTGTGCTATAATTTGGTTCAGATACTTTGACTGCTTAAAAGTATCTCAGAGCAGGATGAAATCAGTTTGCCTTCCATACTGGTGCTGTGCTCTAGAGGACTGCTGGTTCCAAGGAAGCCTGGTTGGAAAACACTGCATGGCTGTCTTACTAGTGTCATACTCATGGGTGCACCTAGCCTTTCTGCTGCCTGAGTTGAAAACTGAAATGGTGCCCCCACTCTCCAATGCCAATTTCTTAACTTAACCCTTTCCCTTCAGCCCATGGCCCTTTGGCTGCCCCTCTCTTGCTCCTACCTGGTGCTGCCTGAGGCGATCGCCTCACCTGGCCTCATTGGTGGTGCACTCCTGGTCATACTTCAGTTTAAATAGCATCTTAAGGAAAACTCAGGAGATCTAAGACAATGCTAATTCTTTTCTTTATTTTTTCAGCCACTTAAACTTCAGATTGCATGAAAAAGTGTCTTTAAAGGGGTTGTACAGAATTAGAAAAACAGAAAAATAGCTCCACACCTGCACATGGGTTGTGTCTGAAGTTCATTTCCATTGACATGAACAGGGCTGAGCTGCAATAACACACCATGCAGACAGGTGTGGCATTGGTCGGGGAGGGCCAAACTGGGCAGTTAACCGGGGTCTCCAAATCTGAGTGGTCAGAGTTTACAATAATCCCTCTTCACTTTAAAATCTGCCTTATGTGTATTTCAATGCTGATCTGAAGACACAGAGAGGAGCAAAACTAACCTCAAAAGTTTCAGCCAATTAAAAAGCTGGTTACTTATAGCCACTTTCTATAGGCTGTGAAACGCAGGTAATCCGATCATTTGTGCGCATGCAAAAGTGATAGTTTACTGGAAGCAGATTGTGCCGTGTAAACGCAATCTCCTGCCAGCAAACAATGAGTCTGTAGGGGAAGAGCGATGGCATTAGCGATCGCTCTTCCCCATACTCTGGTTGAGCGGTCTTCCTTCATGACAATCTGCTATAATATCATCCTGTGTAAGGAGACCCTTATCTCCCAGATAACAAAAGGACAGGACAGTAGAAATCCAACAGTCCAACACAGTAAAGCCAGTGTAATGGCCTGTGAGGTCCCAGCACAGGAATAATAGTCACAGTAATGTCATAGTACAGTGACATACACATAGGAGCACAGTACAGAGATCATGCATGTGGTGATGTCACAGCTCAGGAATAACAAACACAGCTCATAATAAAAGGAAAATGTATTTCATTATGTATCTAAAGCTTGTTTCACAAAGCTTTAACCCCTTGGCGACATTGGACGTACCGGTACGTCCTGGGCACGAGGTAGTTCGTGCTACAGGGCGTACCGGTACGTCCTGCATGTAAACCCCCCCTGCTCAGTGCAGGGGGGGTTACATGCTGTAATAGGGGCTGTTAAAGACAGCCAGCCACCCATAGTGAAGGCCTCGGGGGGTGCCGTGCACCCCCCATAATGGCGATCGCTGTGAATGGCTGGTCTGTTCAGACTAGCCAATCACAGGATACGGGGGCTGGCTGTAAGGATCTGATCTGACTGCGGGGGATCAGATCCAGCTAAACGTATGTAAAATTTTCCCCCGGGTGCCCCCGATCCCCCCCACCCTCCTTTCTCATATTATGCTTTTTAATTAGCCCCCCCCCCCATTTTCAGGATGGCCGAGCGGTTAAAGCAGAGTGTCAGCATACAGCTGACACTCTGCTTCAAACGGCCGGCATCGCTGCTGGCAGTGATGTCGGCCGTTTAACCCCTTCCATGTCGCGGTCCATAAGGACCACGGCATGGAAGGGTTAACAGGGAGGGCGCTCCCTCCCTCTCCCATCGGGCGCTGCAGCAGCGCTCCGATGGTGGGGCCAGTGAGAGGGAGAGAGCTCCCTCCCTCCCATCTGGACGCTGCTCTGCTGTGGCAGCGTCCCGATGGTTACCATGGCAACCGGACGCTTTCGTCCGGCTTGCCATGGTAGAGGTAAGCCAGTTCAAGCTCCTGCTAAAGGCAGGAGCTTGATCAGTCTTACAATCAGAAAATATACTGCAGTACACTATACAGTGTACTGCAGTGTATTATATAGACATCAGATCCACTGGATCTTCAAGAACCAAGTGGGTCTGAGTCAAAAAAGTGTAAAAAAAAAAAAAGTGTTAAAAAAAAATAAAAAAGTTTAAAAAAAGTAAAAAAAAATCCCTTTTTTTTCTCCCATTTTAATTGATTAAAAATAAAGAAAACACAATACATAAACATGTTAGGTATCGCCACGTCCATAACAACCCGCTCTATAAAAATATCATATGAGATAGCCCCCCAGGTGAATGCTTTAAAAAACTATGTCAAAATAGCCATTTTTTTCCCTCTTCCCTCACAAAAAGTGTAATAGCAGGCGATCAAAAAGGCGTATTTACCCCAAAATGGTATCAATCAAACCGCCATCTTGTCCCGCAAAAACGGTACCCTAACTGAGACAATCGCCTGAAAACTGAAAAAAATATGGCTCTCTGAAAATGACAACACAAAAAAAAGATTTTATTCTGTTCAAAAATGCATCTAATGTGTAAAACTTTCCAACAATAAAAAAGTTGGACATATTGGGTATTGCTGCATCCGTAACAACCTGCTCTATAAAAATATTAGATGAGATGGCCCCCCAGGCGAATTCTGTAAAAAAGTAAAAAAAATTTTTAAAAAATCTATGCCAAAATAGCCATTTTTTTCCCTCTTCCCCCACAAAAAGTGTAATAGCAGGCGATCAAAAAGGCGTATTTACCCCAAAATGGTATCAATCAAACCGCCATCTTGTCCCGCAAAAACGGTACCCTACCTGAGACAATCGCCTGAAAACTGAAAAAAATATGGCTCTCTGAAAATGGCAACACAAAAAAAAGATTTTATTCTGTTCAAAAATGCATTTAATGTGTAAAACTTTCCAACAATAAAAAAGTTGGACATATTGGGTATCGTCGTGTCCGTAGCAACCTGCTCTATAAAAATATCACATGACTTGCCCCCTCAGGTGAATGCTGTAAAAAAAATGCTAAAAAAAACTATGCCAAAACAGCTATTTTTTTCATCTTGTCTCAAAAAAAGAGTAATACCAAGCGATCAAAAAGTCTAATGCACCCCAAAATGGTACCAATGAAAACCTCACCTCATTCTGCAAAAAATGAGCCCCCACATAAGACAATAGCTCAAAGAAATAAAAATCAATGGCTCCCGCAAACCATTCCATCAAAATCTGTGTTGTAAAATCCATATGGCGCTCCTTCTGTTTTGAGTCCTGCCATGTGCCCCCACATCAGTTTACCACAACATATGGGGTGTTGCCGTATTCAGGAGAAAATGGGTAACAAATTAAGGGGTGCTTTTCTCCTGTTACCCCTTATGCAAATAAAAAAATTGGGGCTAAAGCAACATTTTATTGGAAGAAACAAAACTTTTCATTTTCACAGCCAAGTGTTTCCAAATTCTGTAAAATGCTTATGGGGTCAAAGTGGCCAGTACCCCCCTTAATATATTCGTTGAAGGGTGTAGTTTCCAAAATGGGGTCACTTTTTGAGGGTTTTCACTGTAGGGGTACGTCAGGGTATCTCAATTACAAAATGGTGCCTAAAAACTATTCTAGCAAAATTTGCCTCCAAAATCCCTATGGCGCTCCTTTCCTTCTGACCACTGCCACAAACCCATAGAGACGTTTACCACCACATATAGGGTATTTCTGTAAACTGCAGAATCAGAGCAATGTATATTGAGGTTTAGTTTGCTGTTAACCCTTGCTGTGTTGCAAGAAAAAAATTATTAACATGAATAATCTACGAAAAAAGTGAAATTTAGAAATTTCACCTCCATTTTCCTTTAATTCTTGTGGAACACCTGAAGGGTTAACAAAGTTTGTAACAGCAGTTTTTTATAATTTTAGGGGTGTAGTTTCTAAAATGGGGTCAATTATGGGCGGTTTCATTATGTAAGCCCCTCAAAACCACTTTATATCTGAATTGGTGCTTAAAAAAATGGTTTTGAAAAATTTGGTGAAAATTTGAAAAATGGCTTCTAAACTTCTAAGCCTCCTAACGTCCTAAAAAAGTAAAATGACGTTTACAAAATGATGCCAACATAAAGTAGACATATGGGGAATGTAAAATAATAACTATTTTTTTAGGTATTACTATTTATTTTGAAAGTAGAGAAATTGAAATTTGCAAATTTGCTAATTTTTCCACATTTTTGGTAAATTTGGTATTTTTTTATAAATAAAAATGAAATATTTTGCCACAAATTTACTACTGTCATGAAGCACAATATGTGACGAGAAAACAGTCTCAGAATGACCTGGATAAGTAAAAGCGTTCCAAAGTTATTACCACATAAAGTGACACATGTCAGAATTCAAAAATTTGGCCCAGACATTAAGGCCAAAATGGGCTCTGTCCTTAAGGGGTTAATGGTCACAATTTATGGTCTGTTTACATCTTGGGCTCCCAGGTCCCGTACAGAATCAAACATATCATCCTTGGGTTGTATGGGGATCTATATTTGGTTCAGTAAAAGTATATAGGGTTAAAATATTGTGGCCGGAATAGGGACGCCACAGGTTCCTGGTCTCAGAGAACCAAGAAAAGGAAGAGAAATTACGGTAATGTATGTAAATACCAGAAAAATGATAAGGTCAAGCAAACACAGGTTAAAATATGAGATGTACAAGGCTTGCTCAGAAATATATGTTCCTCATATAGGAGTACAGACATAATCTACAGACAGCATTGAAAAAAGGGAAGTGAGCTGATAATGGTCAGGGTATGATGTCAGCTTCTTAGAGTTAAGGCCAATTTACACGGCCGTTGATTGGGAGAACGCTAATTTGCTGTTGATCAAACCTGTTACATGGACATAAAAATCATTGGTTGTCGGCACCACATAACTTCTTAAAAATACCAACAATAATGAAACTCTTTGTGTCTGAATAATTTCACTAATAATCATTCGGTCACATAGAATACCAATGATTGCTCCAGGTAAATGGAACTAAACGGGCGCAAATTAATTTACTACATTGTTGATTGGCACGTTTTACTGGCAGATTATCTGGCAGCGTAAATTAGCCCTTATTTTAAATGTAATAAATTGGTCAACTATGCAAAAAGCACCTAGAGAAAATGCCACATCTTCACATCTCTATGTGTATGATCTAACCATTGTCCTAGATCAGTGATGGCTGACCTCCGGCACTTCAGCTATGGTAAAACTACAACTCCCAAGATGCACACTTGCTTGGCTGTTCTCAGAATTCCATAGAAATGAATGGAGCATTGGTGCGAGGAATGGTGCTGGGAGTCATAGTTTCACCACAGCTGGAGTGCTGGAGGTTAGCCATCACTGTCCTAGATGGTACTTGCACTGTTTTCATACTGTGTAACATATCAAGTGTGTATCCTCTGTGCCACTGAACAGATTTGCCTTGTGGCTTTTTCTGAGGGTGTTGTCAAAGTGGTCCTTGTATTCTCCCTTTCACCCCCATCTGCAGGGGCCATCGGGACAATATCTCTAGTGGTAGTCTACCTTCAGTCAAGAAACACTGGTGGGTGGCACCAAAGGGACAGGCAGAAATATAGTGAGGGGGCAGGGCTGGTGGAAATTGTGAAATTTGGTAAACAGGCAATAGTTCAGGGATGGTGGCATAGGGTCAGTATAATGATCAGGTAGAGGTCAGCACAGGTGGCACAGGATCAATACTTTAAACAGGCAGTGGCCAGGCAAGGGAAGTCACAACATATGAAAGGACATCTTTGCAGGACTAGACAAGCTAGGAAACTTTTGCTCCGGCACCTCTGATAGCAGAAGCTGCCATATATTCTACAGGGAACACCACCTTAGGCTGGGGACAGATTAGACTGTGTGTGCTGACCTTTTACGAGCCAGGGAGAGCACATATGTGGCCTATGGGAACATACACCAGCCATAGCAGGAGGAAGGAGGTGGGCAAGGTTACAAGTGGTCTGCACTGTGGAGCAGCAAAAAAGATGAGTACTTCGATGTTCACACCCACCAGAAAAAGGAGATGCTGGTGGATGCAGACCACTGGCATTATATGCTGTGCTTTAAATAGGTGTCCACTATAAGATCATTGTACTTACTGGTATTGGCATTGTATTAAAGTAGGGGGTACTTGCCTTGGGATTATTGAGGGACACTTTTCTAGAGCCATCTACATAACATGTCAAATAATAAAGTGAAATGAAGTGAAATCCCAATACTATGCCATATATGACCTAGTTATACTATAGTAAGAGAAGTGCTCTCACATATTCAGTGCAGTAAACACAATATACGGTAATAATGTCTTTGGTGACTTGGAAGAAAGTGAATATCATATTTATAGCAATGGTAGACAACTGTCTGAGTGACACTCTCAAAGTCTGGCTATAGTCAGATAGTGAAACACGATAACTCCCCCAGGGCAGTCATTATTTGGGAAGTTAAAGGAAATTTATTGTCCCACATACAGTACATACAATAGCCAATTAGAGGGTCACAGATGGTGTTGGTGTAGAGCACATTCACTGTAGTAAACAATATACCTTGTATTGTAAAAAGATGACACCTGCTTTTTTGCTAGGAGCATGCTCATTTTAGGTATAATCTATGTCGCCTTATATGTGATAATGTCAGGTCTCAACAAATATGATTCTGTGTCTCGACGATTAGTTCATCTTTTATATAGGATCTACAGCAACAAACAATGCAGGGATTAGCAACCTCTGGCACTCTAGCTGTTCTGAAACTACAACTCCCAGAATCCTTTTTTCACTTCTATGGGAGTTACAAGAACTGCAGAGTAAGTGTGCATGCTGGGAGTTGTAGTTTTATAGCAGCTGGAGAGCTGAAGGTTGTTGATCCCTGCAGGGGTACACCTAGCCTTTCTGCTGTCTGAGTCGAAAACTGAAATGACGCCCCCAACTCCAATGCCAATTACCTAACCTAACCCCTTCCCTCTAGCCCTGCTCTTAAAGACATACTTGCATACTGCAGAAACGGATAATCTGCTGCCCACCTCTTGCCCCTGCCTGAGGCAATTGCCTCACCTCGCCTCATTGGTGGTGCACCCCTGGATCCCTGCCATACAGTATATATTTGACTTGGTTGAAAATTTAACCCATGGTCCCTCTACAGTCATGGCCAAAAGTTTTGAGAATGATACAAATATTAATTTTTACAAAGTCCACTGCTTCAGTTTTTATAATGGCAATTTGCATATACTCCGGAATGTTATAAAGAGTGATCAGCTTAACAGCAATTACTTGCAAAGTCAATATTTGCCTAGAAAATGAACTTTATCCCCCAAAACACATTTCAACATCATTGCAGCCCTGCCTTAAAAGGACCAGCTAACATCGTTTCAGTGATTGCTCCATTAACACAGGTGTGGGTGTTGATGAGGATAGGGCTGGAGATCAATCTGTCATGATTAAGTAAGAATGTACTAACAATATAAAAAAATAGGCCTTTTCATTGGCACCTGTACTGTGCGTTCTCTTGCAAAATAATTTTATATACGTAGTGTTCATACACACCGTCTGATCTGTTAGTACACGGCTGTGTACCTAGAAATATAAAAAAAAAAAAAGCCTTTTCATTGGCACCTGTACTTTGCGTTCTCTTGCAAAATAATTGTATATACGTGGTGTTAATACCCACCGTCTGAACTGTTAGTACACGGCTGTGTACCTAGAAATATAAAAAAATAGGCCTTTTCATTGGCACCTGTACTGTGCGTTCTCTTGCAAAATAATTTTATATACGTAGTGTTCATACACACCGTCTGATCTGTTAGTACACGGCTGTGTACCTAGAAATATAAAAAAAAAAAAAGCCTTTTCATTGGCACCTGTACTTTGCGTTCTCTTGCAAAATAATTGTATATATGTGGTGTTAATACCTACCGTCTCAACTGTTAGTACACGGCTGTGTACCTAGAAATATAAAAAAATTTGCCTTTTCATTGGCACCTGTACTGTGCGTTCTCTTGCAAAATAATTTTATATACGTAGTGTTCATACACACCGTCTGATCTGTTAGTACACGGCTGTGTACCTAGAAATATAAAAAAAAAAAAAAAGCCTTTTCATTGGCACCTGTACTTTGCGTTCTCTTTCAAAATAATTGTATATACGTGGTGTTAATACACACTGTCTGATCTGTTAGTACACGGCTGTGTACCTAGAAATAAAAAAAAAAAGGCCTTTTCTTTGGCACCTGTACTGTGCGTTCTCTTGCAAAATAATTTTATATACGTGGTGTTAATACCCACCGTCTGATCTGTTAGTACACGGCTGTGTACCTAGAAATATAAAAAAATAGGCCTTTTAATTGGCACCTGTACTGTGCGTTCTCTTGCAAAATAATTTTATATACGTGGTGTTAATACCCACCGTCTGATCTGTTAGTACACGGCTGTGTACCTAGAAATATAAAAAAAATAGGCCTTTTCATTGGCACCTGTACTGTGCGTTCTCTTGCAAAATAATTTTATATACGTGGTGTTAATACCCACCGTCTGATCTGTTAGTACACGGCTGTGTACCTAGAAATATAAAAAATAGGCCTTTTCATTGGCACCTGTACTGTGCGTTCTCTTGCAAAATAATTTTATATACGTAGTGTTCATACACACCGTCTGATCTGTTAGTACACGGCTGTGTACCTAGAAATATAAA
Organism: Rhinella marina; assembly: GCA_900303285.1. NCBI lineage: Eukaryota > Metazoa > Chordata > Amphibia > Anura > Bufonidae > Rhinella > Rhinella marina. Next base: position 81,777 of record ONZH01018802.1, on the reverse strand, counting down.
AAAAAAAAAGCCTTTTCATTGGCACCTGTACTTTGCGTTCTCTTGCAAAATAATTGTATATACGTGGTGTTAATACCCACCATCTGAACTGTTAGTACACGGCTGTGTACCTAGAAATATAAAAAAATAGGCCTTTTCATTGGCACCTGTACTGTGCGTTCTCTTGCAAAATAATTTTATATACGTAGTGTTCATACACACCGTCTGATCTGTTAGTACACGGCTGTGTACCTAGAAATATAAAAAATAGGCCTTTTCATTGGCACCTGTACTGTGCGTTCTCTTGCAAAATAATTTTATATACGTAGTGTTCATACACACCGTCTGATCTGTTAGTACACGGCTGTGTACCTAGAAATATATAAAAAAAAAAGCCTTTTCATTGGCACCTGTACTTTGCGTTCTCTTGCAAAATAATTGTATATACGTGGTGTTAATACCGTCTGATCACCTGTACTGTGGCACCTGTACTGTGCGTTCTCTTGCAAAATAATTTTATATACGTGGTGTTAATACCCACCGTCTGATCTGTTAGTACACGGCTGTGTACATAGAAATATAAAAAAATAGGCCTTTTCATTGGCACCTGTACTGTGCGTTCTCTTGCAAAATAATTTTATATACGTAGTGTTCATACACACCGTCTGATCTGTTAGTACACGGCTGTGTACCTAGAAATATATAAAAAAAAAGCCTTTTCATTGGCACCTTTACTTTGCGTTCTCTTGCAAAATAATTGTATATATGTGGTGTTAATACACACCGTCTGATCTGTTAGTACACGGCTGTGTACCTAGAAATATAAAAAAAATAGGCCTTTTCATTGGCACCTGTACTGTGCGTTCTCTTGCAAAATAATTGTATATACGTGGTGTTAATACACACCGTCTGAACTGTTAGTACACGGCTGTGAAGGCAAAATATTGTAACCAAAAAAAAATAAAATGCGGAGGGGGGCTAGCGGAATCGGACGTGGACGAGGACAGGGGCGCGGAAATGCTGTTGGTGGCCTTGTTGAAGCCAGTGGGGATACAATGCGTGCTGGTGAGGGTCAGCCAGGATCCCACTCATCCAGAATCCCTGCCTTTATGGGACAGTTAAGCAGGGGGCGGGTTACACCGCTGTTGAGGCCTGAGCAGGTTGAACAGGTGGTGCAATGGATAGCCGATAGCGCTTCCACACAGTTGTCCACCAGCCAGTCATCCACACAGTCTCACTCTGACCCTCCTTCCTCCACACCTGGCCAACAGAGTCATCCCACCATTGACCCCTCCCAGGAGCTCTTTTCGGGTCCTTTTTCAGATGTGCCGGAAGAATCCCAGGAGCTAGCAGAGGAATTTGTTTGTAGTGGTGCCCAAACACTTGAGTATTCGCCATCTCCTGCTGATGTGGACTCTGAACCAGCATCTGTTATCATGAGCGATGATGATGATGAGACGCAGTTGCCATCAAGGGAGGCTGTTGGAATGTCCAGTGGGCAGGAGGAGGAGCAGAGTGAGGAAGTGGAAGAGGAGGTGGTGGATGACGAAATGACCGACCCCACTTGGCCAGGGGTGATGTCCAGCGGGGAAAGCAGTGGAGAGGTGGTGGTCTGCGCAGCACCGAAAAAGGCAGCAAGAGGCAGAGGGATGTCCAGAGGCAGAGGGATGTCCACAGGCAGAGGGATGTCCACAGGCAGAGGACAGTCCAGACAGAGAAGTGAGGCCACAGCCAGCAGGGCCGAAGCTGTTCCCGGCAGCGGGCAGTCGCGCGAAGCTCCCCCATCGAGGCCTCGTACTTCTGTGGTGTGGAGATTTTTTAATGTTTGTGCGGATGACAAACTGAGCGCGGTTTGCACACTCTGCCACTCAAAACTGAGTAGGGGCTCTGAGAAGAGCAATCTGACCACCTCAGGCATGCGGCGTCACTTGGAAGTCAAGCACTGGGCTGAGTGGGAGAGAGCAAACGCAATACAACCTGCGCAAGGTCTTCCTGCCACTGCCTCTTCCCCTTTATTGTGTGCTGCCACTGCGGTCCAGACCTCCAGCCAGGACACCTCCACATCTGCCTCTGCCTCGGCTACTTTGGGGCCTTCTCCTTCAGCCTCCCCTTCCTCCGCATCTTCGCCTGCACCTTCACACTCCTCGTCCCATCAACTGTCCATCTCGCAGGCGTTCGACCGCAGGCGGAAGTACGCCTCGAGTCACCCCCAAGCCCAAGCCTTAAACTGCCACATCTCCAAACTGCTGGCCCTGGAGATGTTGCCGTTTAGGCTTGTGGAGACGCAGGCCTTCCGCGACCTGATGGCGGCTGCCGCACCTCGCTATTCCGTCCCCAGCCGCCACTACTTTTCCCGGAGTGCCGTCCCCGCCCTGCACCAGCACGTGTCGCGTAACATCAGGCGGGCCCTGAGGTACGCAGTCAGCGCAAAGGTCCACTTGACCACCGACTCGTGGACAAGCGCTTGTGGCCAGGGACGCTGCATCTCTTTGACGGCACACTGGGTGAATGTAGTGGAAGCGGGGACGGGGTCGCAAACAGAGACGGCCTACCTACCACCCCCGCCCAAGATTGCCAGCATGGGTTCTGATAAACCACCCTCCTCCTCCTCCTCCTCCTCCTCCTCTGCCTTAACATCGCCCTCAGCCGCTAGCTGGAAGCGTTGCAGCACTGGCGCGGGGAGACGTCAGCAGGCGGTGCTTAAGCTCATCAGCTTGGGCGACAGGAAGCACAGCGCCCCAGAGGTGAGGGACGCCATATTGCAGCAGACGGAGATGTGGCTGTCGCCGCTGCAGCTAGGACCAGGCATGGTCGTGTGCGATAACGGCCGTAACCTGGTGGCGGCTCTGGAGCTTGCCGAACTCAATCACGTACCATGCCTGGCCCACGTTTTTAATCTGGTAGTCCAAAAATTTCTAAAGACTTACCCCAACCTGGCAGAGCTACTGGTGAAAGTGCGGCGCTTGTGCGCTCACTTTCGGAAGTCAACTGTAGCTGCTGCTAGCTTAAAAAAACTCCAGCAACGCCTCCATTTGCCTGAACATCGGCTGTTGTGCGACCTGCCGACTCGCTGGAATTCCACCTATTCCATGTTGGCCAGGGTGTGTGAGCAGCAGAGAGCATTGATGGAGTACCAGATTATGAATCCACGCGTGCCTCCAACTCAGCTCCCTCAGTTTGCCAACCACGAGTGGCCATGGATGGCAGACGTATGCGATGTACTGCGTATCTTTGAGGAGTCCACCAAGAAGGTCAGCAGCGAGGACGCTATAGTGAGCGTAACCATCCCGCTCCTATGCGTCCTTAAAGAATCGCTCATCGCAATAAGGGAGAACGCATTGCACACAGAGGAGACGGGGGTAGGAGGAGACGCAACGGAGCTACACAGTCAGACCACACTTTTGTCTGCTTCACGGTGGCAGTTGCAGGAGGAGGAGGATGAGGAGGAGGAGGACGACATGGAGGTGGCTTTGGAAGAGGAGGAGGATGCTGGCGGCGAGGGTAGCAGTCAGGCTGTGTGCGTCCCATTGGTTCAGCGCGGATGGGGCGGAGAGGAGGCGGAAGAGGAAGAGGAGGAAATGGCAAGTGATCCTTCTGGTGGGGGCAGTGACGTCATGCCTATTCAGAGTCTGGCACACATGGCTGACTTCATGCTGGGCTGCTTTTCCCGGGACACACGTGTTGTCCGGATAGTGGAGAACAAACTGTACTGGGTCTTCGCACTCCTGGACCCCCGGTATAAAGATAACGTCTCCTCTTTTATTCCGGTAGAGGAGAGGACGAATCGATTGCTGGAATACCAGAGGGAACTCGTGCAGAACATGATGGAGATTTTCCCACCCACCATCGCTGGCGGCAGAGAGGAGAGGGTCTCCCAGAGTCCCACAACATCGATCAGGCCCACAGCCACCAGGGGAACACTCTCCAAGGTGTGGGACACGTTCATGGCACCCCCTCGTGCAACTTCCATCACTGCGGGGCCCGCTATCAGCAGGAGGGACAAGTATCGGCGGATGTTGCGGGAGTACCTGGCAGACCGTACCCCTGTCCTCCCCGATCCCTCGGCGTCCTACACTTACTGGGTCTCCAAGTTGGACACGTGGCTGGAACTGTCCCTGTACGCCTTGGAGGTGCTTGCCTGCCCTGCCGCCAGCGTGCTATCAGAAAGGGTGTTCAGCGCAGCCGGGGGCATTATAACCGATAAGCGCAGCCGCCTGTCAACCGACAGTGCCGACAGGCTGACGCTAATCAAAATGAACAGCAAGTGGATTGACCCGGACTTTGCTTCTCCAACAGTGGAAAGCAGCCAAAAGTGAAGTGCCATCTGTATGAAGTGCCATTTCCTCCTCCACCTCCTCCTCCTCCTCCTTTACCGCCTTAGAATTGCTCCGTAAAAAAAAAAATATATATTTATGGCTCACCTCTTGGGCCTACAAACAATTTTTAAGAAGTCTCACCTCTTGGGCCTCCACATAATTTTTAAGAGGTCTCACCTCTTGGGCCTACAAACAATTTTTCTCATGCCTCACCTCTTGGGCCTACAAACAATTTTTAAGAGGTCTCACCTCTTGGGCCTCCACATAATTTTTAAGAGGTTTCACCTCTTGGGCCTCCACATAATTTTTAAGAGGTCTCACCTCTTGGGCCTACAAACAATTTTTAAGAGGTCTCACCTCTTGGGCCTACAAACAATTTTTAAGAGGTCTCACCTCTTTGGCCTCCACATAATTTTTAAGAGGTCTCACCTCTTGGGCCTACAAACAATTTTTATTATGGCTCACCTCTTGGGCCTTAATACAATTGTTAAGAGGTCTCACCTCTTGGGCCTACAAACAATTTTTAAGAGGTCTCACCTCTTGGGCCTACAAACAATTTTTATTATGGCTCACCTCTTGGGCCTTAATACAATTTTTAAGAGGTCTCACCTCTTTGGCCTCCACTTAATTTTTTCGAGGGCTCACCTCTTGGGCCTCCACATAATTTTTTCGAGGGCTCACCTCTTGGGCCTCCATATAATTTTTTCGAGGGCTCACCTCAAGCTAACTTTGCGCACTCATTAAAATATTTTCACAACAAGGACCTAAGAGCCCTCGATGGGAGAGCTTTGTGTGGGGGCCTGTTATAGGGAAGAGATGCGGCCCTGCGGGCTCTAGCCTGCCTTCTCCATGAGCCTCTGGCCAGCCCACGGCCTCTTCCTGCCTTTTGCGGTCCTACGCATCCCTCAACATCCCCACTGCTTTACCTGCTAGACATGACACTGGGCCAGGTCGGGTCACTGACTTCGTCATACTCAACCACCTCCTCTTACACTGCCTCACTTTGCTCCAACAGCCTCCCTTGCTGGCAACTGTGTCTCATCATCGTCCCTAATCATTTTACACTTTAGTGCCCGTTCCACACCACCATCAGCTAGAGATGGAGCTTGCTCCAGTGTTTGGGCATCAGAACAAACTAAATCCTCAGATAGCTCCTGCGATTCTTGCATGGGTGGGAACACTGGGTTGATAACATTGGGCAGGGTGGGAGGAAGGAGGGTCAGAGTGAGGTCCCTGCAGTTTCTGCAGGCTATCGACGAGACTGGACTTTGTGGACTTGACTGAGTGGTGGACAGATTTAAAAGGAGAATCTAGAAGGAGAAGGAGGGGGTTGCCGAGCTGTCTGTAAGGGTTGCGGAAATCCAGACAGAACCAAGGCCCAAAACTTGGGTGGGGGTAGCAGGTTTGCCCATCCCCGCCTCCACAACATTCACCCAGTGTGCCGTCAGGGAGATGTAGCATCCCCGGCCTCAAACCAAAGTGTTGGTGGTCAAATGGCCTTTTGCAGTAACCGTGTTACTCGGGCGTGGATGATGTTTTGGGACATGTGCCTGGGCAAGGCAGGGATGGCACAGAGGGAAAAATAGTGATGGCTTGATTGCTTTCCCCCTTGCCTATGCCATCTGTGGTTGTCATAGGCAACGTGATTTTAAGGGGTGCAGAATTTTATCTTCTTTTTTGTCTAGTTTGGCTTGGGGTCCATGGCAATGTAGAGGAAAGAAGGTTTCCTTGTATGGTCTCACTTTACAGAGAGGTTACATTGTCTTTGGAGTGTATTGTTGAGAGGCTGTGATAGTGGTGTAATAGTGCGACTTGGGCGCGTTATATGCACCCAGACATGCTTCCCCTGCTGTCCCAGTTGCATTCCAGCAGTGTTGGCATCCTTTTCTGAGGTTTCAGGGTGGACTTGGTGACCTCCAAGTGGTCGAATTGAGATTTCCAAGTGGCGAGCATTTTTTTCCCATAGACTTTAATGGGATTCGATATTCGGTCGAATAGTCGAATTTCGCGGTCTATTTGAATCGAATTTCGAACTTTCGAATATTTCACTACTCGCTCATCTCTAATATTTATTATTGTTTTGTGCATTTTCTGTGTTTAGAGTTCCTTTAATGAATAGAAAAACAGTGTTTTGTAAGAGTTTTGACCTACTGACCCATTTACTGTATATGCAGCAGGAAAAAGAGAGAACAAGAAGTTTAAAGTGCACCAAAGTGTCATCCATATAAATTTGCATCCATATCGGTATTCTCCAACTAGTATCTCTACAGCTCTTGCTAAACTATAACTCCCAGCCTGTCCTAGCCAGCTATAAGTTGTAGTTCTGCATAAACTTGAGAGGCACAGATTGGAGAACACTGGGCTATGCACTGTTATATTAATGAACAAGGGCTTGGAAACTAAAGAGATATGTTTTCCTGGACCTCCATTTCCTGAACACACACGTCTTGCAATAAAAGTTGTTATTCAGGGTTATACACCAGTCTTGATATGAAAAATATCTGCCTAATACTGTGTAGGTCCCCTAATGCGCCAAAACCTCTGTGGACCACACAAGACCTTTGAACATGTTCTGTGGTATCTGGTGTGAAGATGTTAGCAGCAGGTTAAGTCCAGTAAAGAGAGATGTGAGGCACCCATGGATCGGACTTGTTTTTACAGCACATTTCACAGATGCTCAATCAGATTCACATCTAGAATTTGGAGGCCAATTCAACACCTTGAACTCATGTTATGGTTGTAAAACCACAATTCTTGCAGGGCTCATTATCCAGACAAAAACGCCTGCCTGTAGCAATAAAGGGGTATACTTGGTCTACTATAATATGATTTATATGTGAACATCCGCATGAATGAAAAGATTTTTCAAAAATGCGTGCTTCATTAGCTGTTCTGTGGAAATAGATAGGCTACTAACTTGTATCAATGAGTCTTGTTTGCCCATGGCCCTGATGCCGGTTCACCAGTTGTACTTCGGTGGATAAATTTTGATAGGCGCTAAATTACTGCTGCATATCAGGAACACAAGACCTGCTGTTTTGGAGATGCTCATGACTCAGCCGTCTAGACATCACAATTCGGCCCTCAATTTTGGTTACTCATATCCTTACACTTGCCCATTGTCCCTACTTTTAACACATCATATGCAAAACTGACAGTCCACTTGCCTCCCAATACCCCTCATCTTGACATGTGACTATTATTCACTTCACCTATCAGTGGTTCTAATCTTATGGCTGATAATCTAATAACACTTCCCTCTGAAGTCACACAATCCTGAAGAGTGGAAGCTGTTGCAAAGGGTGGACCAACTCCATATTAATGATTATGGTTATAGAATGGGATGTAATAAAAGCTCCTGTAGGTGTAATGTGTAGGTGTCCCAATACTTTTGTCCATATAGTATATGTAGAACTATCTGGGACGGAACTTACCATTCCCCGCATGTCAGTTTTCTGGCATAAAACAGTGGTAAACTTTGTGTTGGCGACTTTTTAAATGCCATTGCACCTAAATCTAGGTGTAGAGCCCTACTTTCCCGAAAAGGGGGTGTGTAGTGTGGCAAGGGCAGGGAGCATTAGAGAGCTTCTGTATTCATAAAGAAACTCTCTAATGGTTCTGGAGCTCTGCAACTGGTAATGTTATCCCTTGCCTATCTTCTAGACAAAAATAACTGCAGCTTGGACTGATTCTACTAAAGCCTAAAAACAAAAACTATGTGTAGATAGTAACCACTGGTCCACACAGGTCTATTCGCTACCATCTTTTAACTCCAGAGTAGTGACTTAGTCTATGTAAATCTATGGAGACTAGTACTGTGTAATTAAATATATAGTTAAATATATGTAAACCCTAGTTCTGTCCTCACATTACTATTGGAGGAAGTATAATTTATGTCTCACGATTATATTACAATATTTTCTTAATCAAGCTTTTATTTACTACTCACTACATATAAGGATTTATTTGATGACCTTTACAGATAGTCTTCTCATTTTTTTTTACTTCGGTACATCTGACCATCCTGCCTGCATTTCTGCAACACCATGAAACTTTTATTTCATGTCTCTCCCATATTCCTTGACAGTACTCCTGTTGAAGGACCCTATGATATTTCATCCATGTCAGAAGATTCTGGAACTAATGAGAGATCAAAGTGAAGACAACATTCCCCATTGGGAAGGTATGCAATCGACATGACCTTACAAGGAAAAAATGTCTTCTTTAGCCAAAAACTGGAGCGGTTTATTGCTCTGTGAAACTTGTGTAGCAGATGGATTGCTTGAAAGCACCATAGATATTTTGTCTTGTACCCCATGGAGAAGGCTTCTTTATTTTCCACTTATAATACATTTCATAGGCGTTTAAAAGCTTTTCAAAAATTGCTGAGATTGCAGAGGTGTTGTAGAAGAAGACTTGTGGAAGGGGCATATAGACCTGCTCATGAGAAAGCACATGCGTTGAAAGAGAAGTCAAGTATTCAGTTTATCCCTGGGTAGTAATGGTGAATTTATGAACTTAAGATCTATTACAACAAATCCAACTTTATGGGGCTGTTATGTAATAACAGCGGATTTTGGAGTATTAGATGACACAACTCACTAGGGTCTACAGTAGTGCTTTAAAAAAATTGCTGTATGGTCTGAAAAGAAGTGTTGCTTTTTCCATAACCCTCATCGTCTACATATCTCAGTAAAGTATGGATTATGGGTGTGTCTAGCCAATGTGATTGATAATGCTGCAGTGAATGGACACATTCCATAATCTACTATACTAGCCCTATTCAATTTAACAGACTAAATTTAAGATATGATCATTCCTACAAACACGATACACTGGATTAGCCATTCAGTTTCACACACAAATCACCCTTTTCCAGCCAATTACAAAGCAATTCTCAAAGTTAATAGTATTTGGATGTGTCCAATACCACCACAGATGGTAGGAGGACACCTGATTGGATGTTTGTGACAATATGTGCTGGTATTAAGCTGCAGGTACACATGGACTTTTTGTAGCATTTTAATTGATTTTAACTGTAGTGCACAAAACTGCATACAAGTCAATTTTCTGCTTTGGGCTACAGTCCAGTAGAAACTCTACCATCATTTTTTCTAACATATTAATAAAAAAATGTGTGGATAGGTTTCATGTATACAACTTCCTGTCTTGACTCTGTAACTTCATCCTTTGTTTGGACTTCTATCATGGCTAACAGCCTCACTTGCCTCACAATGCTCTTCTGGGATCTTTATCTAGATTTATCAAGAGAACCCTCAATGCACTTAGCTACTCATTTGCATATACATTTAAAAGGGTTTTCCAGGATTTTTTTACTGATGACCTATCCTCTGGACAGGTCATCAGTATCTGATCGGTAGCGGTCTGACACTCGGGACCCCTGCCGATCAGCTAGCACCTCTGCCTTCTTGCAGCTTACCAAGTACAGCCCCCTACATTGTATAGTGACTGTGCTTGGTATTACACTCAAGTGAATGGGGCTGAGCTGCTCCTAGGCCATGTGACAGATGAATGTGTCATCACTTGGCCTAGGAAAAGCAGAGACAAGGCCGTGGTACTCACAGGAGCGCCACTGCCTTCTCAAATAGCTGATCAGTGGGGGTCCAGGTTGTTGGACCCCCACCGATCAATAGCAAAATCTCGGAAAATCCCTGTACTTTTTCTCCAGAATGAAGACAGGGATCCTTGACAGGTATCATTAGTGATTATATAGTGAACTTCCTGGTGAAAGACTCCCTGTAACATAATAACATAATTCTGAGGATTAATAATTTTTTAATTCTAAATTGTGTATGCCGCATTACCCACAAGTACCAAACAGAAATGAAGGGAAGCTCAGTTACGTTATTTCTGGACTGTGAAAGCACTACCACTATATGAACTTTCTATGTAACGTAGAATATTTTTACATTTTCTAGCTAGAAATGTCTTAAACAGAAGTGCAAGACCTACAGTGTAATCTACCAGCATACTTCATATTTAGCCACAACTGCAACCAAAATATATTCACATCTTATCTTAGATTCTGCCAGACTTCCTTAATAATGGGGCAAGACTCTAACCTGTAACAGACAGGGATCTTAAGGTAATATGTATGCTGTAAACAGTAGCTGATTAAATATTAGTTTCTCGCACTGGATGTGGGATCTGAAGTTTTGGTTATAATGTGTGATTGTGCAGGAATCCATTCTTATTGTACTTATTTCAACATATTTTATAAAATATACTATACTATAATGTCTAATACACTGAAACTTCTCCAGAAGACCTCCTTTTTGAGGAGACTACCTTATCTAGAACAAAAGAGTTTTAATTTTCCTAAATTCTTTCTATATTAGCCATCTTCTTTAAATAGACTATCCTTCTACTGTGCCTTACATTCAGAGCAGTAAAATGTTTATGTGATATACTGTACTATAGGTCAGTGATGGCTAACCTCCGACACTCCAACTGTGGTAAAACTACAACTCCCAAGATGCACACTTGCTTGGCTGTTCTCAAAACTCCATAGAAATTAATGTAGCATGCTGAGAGTTGTAGTTTCACCGCAGCTCAAGTGCCAGAGGTTCACTATCACTGCTATAGGGGCTGATTTTTTACCCTTAGTACAGTAATTGCTAAAGAAATTATAACTGTACGCATAAGATATTCATTGCTTTCCAGGTATGCAGAAATACTTTCATATGAAACCTAAGCATGTTTTTAGTGTAAACTGAAGTATCATGGAAAAACCTATAATTATAGGGAATTTAAAGGGAACCCGTCACCTCAAAACCACATATAAAACTGCCAGCATTACCTTATAGTCGCCCCCAGTCTGTTCCTAATCATGTGTTTGATGTTGTAGTCTGAGACTCAATAGGTTAAAAAAAACGATCTTTTAAGCGCCATCAGCGCTATCTTTCAGGTCAGCTTCAAGTCAAGGGGGCAGTGGTTTCCTTGCTTGAAGTCAAGGTAAACACGCCCCCTAACCGTCCCCTCTGATTTGATTGACAGGCTGCAGTGCGTTGCGTATGTGCAGTGTGCTCCGTGGTAAAGCGCTCTCCCATCTCCGGCTGCCGCTGCTCACCAGGTTTCAGGAAGCTAAAATAATCATGAGCGCGCTTGCTCGCACTGGCCTGCGCATGCGCAGTGCGCCGCTGAGACCTGGCAAATCAAATCAGATGAGAGGGGACAGTTAGGGGGCGTGCTTACCTTGACTTCAAGCAAGGAAGCCACTGCCCCTCTTGACTCGAAGCTGACCTGAAAGATAGCGCTGATGGCGCTTAAAAGATCGTCTTTTTTAACCTATTGAGCCTCAGACTACAACATCAAACACATGATTAGGAACAGACTGGGGGCAACTATAAGGTAATGCTGGCAGTTTTATATGTGGTTTTGAGGTGACAGGTTCCCTTTAAGCAATACCCATTAGTTATTATGTAGACTTACTTTATAGTGCCCTACCTTCATGCCAGGCTTCCATTATCAGTACATAACAACTTAAAAGTGAAATACAGGTTAGCCTGACCATTACAAAAAGGTTTCATAACCGTGTTTCCTGAGCACTAGGTACAGGATATAGTTATGAGACACATGACCATTTTATTACTTTTTAAGGGTCTACTGCAGCTGTAGCAGAGCCCACTTATGTGCAATAGAGGCATCAGGGCTTACACACAGGGATGGATTGGCCATAGACCTTACAGGGAAATTTCCCAGTGGGCCAATGCCCAGGGGGCCGGCTGAGCCCTCCTCACGGCTGGCCAGTGGAAATTTTTGGGGATGTATTTAGTGATGCACTGTGGTATTTGGCTCTGTTGGGGTGGTATAATGTACCACTAGATGGTATTGCTGGCCCTGCCTTCCATCAATTTGGACCTGACTACAAAACGGTGCCACTTTTAGTATTTTTTCCAGGGCCTCTTTAAGTTCCCAGTCCACCCCTGCTTACACAAATCGCATAGGACACAGTTCAGAAGCAGCCATGCAGCCAAGGAGGTTCATTATAAACTTTAAATGATACATTTCTGGCTGTCTACAGCCCCCACTAAGGGGAGCTAACTGCATACACATCTAAGCTCAATACTAGCTGTATAAATCTATGTAAAAGAAATTTCCCCTAAGGGTAGCTGTAGACAAACCAAATGTTATATGTTTGCATCAAAACAGTTCAGTTAAAGGGGTTGTCCCACGAAAAATGTTCTACATTTTTCCAAAGCAGCACCTGGATCTGAATAATTTTAGAATTGTATGTTATTAAAACTTTTCTACAGTCAATGAGTTATTCTATAAAATATATCTGTATACAGCCAGATGCTCTTTGTTCTTTTCCTTATTCCTATGTCCACCTCGCTGAGGTGGATGGACATCCTCACTTCCATCCGTCAAATGTCACCAACCATATCTACTGTTAGAAGTTGTGACAGTTACAGAAAGTGAGCTGCAGCAGAAAGGACATATCCCCTGAGCTATCAACTTGAAATAAATCTAGCAGAACAACTAGAGTAATGAATGTGGAGATCTCAGGACCCATGTGAGACACAGGGCTGATTTTAGCTTTGTTAGGAGAGATTGTCTATGTGATGTCTGATTTTCATTTATTACATCAATCATGGCATAACCCCTTTAACTATCAAAAAAGGGTCCATCCATTTATTTGCTATGGACCTTAAAAAATTCCAATTATGGGTTCTTTTGACCCACATTGTTCACTCCACTCCAATATGTGATCATTTACAGGCTGCGTTTTTGTGTGCGGCAGGGGAAACTGAACATGCAGCATCTGGGATAAAAAACATGTAAGTCAATGGTGCCGGATCCGTTTTTTTCCAGACATGAAAAATCCAGATACGCTCCCATTGACTTACAATGGTTTTTATAATACAACCGGATCCACTTTGAATGGATGCAACCGGTTGTATTATTTAAACCAATGCATTTTACTGCGGTTTTGGCATCCTCTGCCGGGTTTCAAAAGCGGAAAGGGAAACGTGGATGTGAAAGTAGTTAAATAAATACTTTTCACTTTAATTAATGTTTGTCTCAAATAGATAACGAAACAATATTTCCATAGTTTTCAGTGTGACATATTTGATGTTATTACTCTTCAGAAAAAGGGTCATTTTTTTGGCTGGCACAAAAATTATTTAAAAAAAAATGGCACCTCATAGTGCAGCATCTCCAATACTAGGCAATAGTATAGGCATGCCAATAGATGTAAGTCAGCTGCTGCTCCTCCATATTATCAGGCAAACAATGCACCCGGATCCATGCTCGCAATATTCACAGGAACACAAGAAGCTGGATGTGGGTGCTGCTAAAAGGAAACATTCAGGTTATGTAATAAATATGTTCTTTATTAGTAATATTTTGGGTACACCTTTCAACACCAAACCAGTGCCTTCCTCGGGCCATAAAACCTATTATGGCTACATCCAGCTTCCAAAGCTGCTGTTAGTTCTCTTTCGTAATGAGTTTTCATGGGGACAATTATTTCTAATGAGTAATTGCATAAGAAAGCAGTTACATAATAAAGAAAAGAAGAAAGTTCATCAAGTTCAACAGAGTATACTTTACAGATAATGATTTCCATGGTATAAAAACAATGTTAGCCTAGTGCATTATGGCATAGAGGAAATACGGTGCCAAATTTGTGGGTACCCCCCTGGATTACCAAATATCCTTGTATGTTTTTTTTTTATCAAATAGTTTTTTATTAATTTTTGCCAATTATAAATACCAAAAAGTACCACAAGTAAAAATAAAGAAAAAGAAAAACTACCCAACAAAGTATACAGTATACCTCCCCAACCCCCCAACCATCCCCCCCACCCATCCTTTGCAGATGTGCAAAGTTCCGGATGCTTCAAATATATCAGTCATATGGCACCAAGGTAGACATTTATCTCTGAGAGATATCCTAGTGTCATGGGGAGCTGGCGGCGTGGTCTAAATAAAAGACAGCTTGGAAGCTGGCTTACGTTTAGAACTGACGCTGGATGCCCCGAAGTTATGGAGAGGCCTGCTCCTCTTCATAACTTTGGTGGATCCACTGCCAGCACAGGGCCTTTGTTAAGAAAGGTGGCTAAAACGCCGGTCTTAATAAATGTGCCCCATAGTTTGTCAGCAGTACCTTGTCTTGCCTAAACAGGGGCATGCAGATGATATTCAAACTGTATGGAGATCAAACCATCGTGCTAATGTACTAATGATCCTTTGTCCAATATATTAGGATAATTGCTCCATTGCGCCTCAATCACCCTTTGAACAATAACTGTTCCCAATAAAGATTTCTAATTTCATACTAACTCACCACTGATTTCATAGCAGATGAGTTTTTCGATCAGATCATTTTCGGAAAGGTTATTTGTGCCCTTCAGGATCAGGCCAATTTCCAGTTTTACATTTTCATATTTTCCTCCCCACCTTCTAACAGACTCACGGAAAAAAAGTGGTCTCAAATGGCAGAACATGCTCAAAAACCCCGATGCTGTAGCGCATATATAACCGGGGGAGCAAATCCCGCACATGTGGCCCACTGCCGAACGTAATCCCCAGCAAAAAATGCATACAATGGAGGATGCCTGCAGCGGACCACATGTACCACAAAGACATCCTACACAGGGTAGACAAATGTGCGGATGTGACAATCTACATAGAAAAACAATTCACGGAAAATGGTGCACTACAGCGGAAAATGCAGTTGACAATATATGGCTAAACCCTCACTCTGATGTTAGGTCCTGTGCCAACTGAGATACCTTGACGCGGTGCTCGGGCTCCGGTATGTCTTTGATATAAGGATATACTGGCGAAAGTCTCATTTTAACATCAGAGTGAGGGTTTAGCCATATATTGTCAACTGCATTTTCCGCTGTAGTGCACCATTTTCCGTGAATTGTTTTTCTATGTAGATTGTCACATCCGCACATTTGTCTACCCTGTGTAGGATGTCTTTGTGGTACATGTGGTCCGCTGCAGGCATCCTCCATTGTATGCATTTTTTGCTGGGGATTACGTTCGGCAGTGGGCCACATGTGCGGGATTTGCTCCCCCAGTTATATATGCGCTACAGCATCGGGGTTTTTGAGCATGTTCTGCCATTTGAGACCACTTTTTTTTCCGTGAGTTTGTTTGTACGTTTATTCCTGGAGGCGTGGCAACTCCAGGTTGAATGTGCCTTGATTATACTAATGGGTAACATTCAGGTGCATCTGTGCAGCCTGGGTCACATGACGTCAGGGCAATGTGGGAAATACAGCCTCCGCCCCCCCTCCCACCGTATGTGTGATTTCACGCTGGAGGTAACTGGGAGCTGGTCGCTGTGTCTCGGACCTCATGCACCTATCTGTCATTACCTATACCATAGTAGGGATAGCGTTAAGTCCCGTGCCAACTGAGATACCTTGACGCGGTGCTCGGGCTCCGGTATGTCTTTGATATAAGGATATATTGGCGAAAGTCTCATTTTAACAGCAGAGTGAGGGTTTAGCCATATATTGTCAACTGCATTTTCCGCTGTAGTGCACCATTTTCCGTGAATTGTTTGTCCACCTTCTAACAGCCATAACTTTTTTAGTTTTTTGTTCACATATCCATATGAGGGCTTATTTTTTGCAGGACAATGTTTATTTTTAACCACACAATTCACATTGAGCTAAAAATGACATGACAACCTAATTCTGGGGGTCAGGATGATTACTGCAACACTAAATTTATACAGAATGACTGTGTTTTAATATTTTGACAATAAAAACTGTGAAAAAAAACAAAATTTCTTTGCTTCACCATTTGCTGGCACACCACTTTTTTTTATATTTATGCCTACAGAGCTATGTGAGGGCTTGGCTTGTTTTTGTGGGTCAAGCTGTATTTTGTATTGGTACCTTTTTTGGGGTATATATAACTTTTTGATCACTTTTTATTCAACCTTTTCAGGGGATGAGTGATTTAAAAAAATCATTGATTCAGTCATTTTGATTTATCCATTTAAAATTGGAAAAGAGGATGATGTGAATTTTTAGTTCTTTTGTTTCTTTTTTTTGTTCCACAGCTCAGATGTCATGTTCACTGTTGAACGCAGCATCTGAGTGGCTAAATGACCAGGATTTGACTTATCTCTGATCTTGGCCACTGCTGGCAAGTGTTGTATTACACAGTCAGTACCCACTGCTTATGGAGCAAACTCAGCTTGTAAGCCTGCTCAATACACACCTCCATCACCATTGACATAGAAGGGGTTAAAGAGTCACATCTCCTGACTCCTTACTCTCTCCTGTCGGTTTTGTTAAATATTTGTACTCCTCATGAAACAACAATGCTGTAGAATCTTTTCTCTCAGCCTCACACTGAGCCATTCCTCTGTTATTCTTCCTGAAAATATATTAACAAATTAAAAAAATGCAACTTACCATAGCCGTAGTCAATAAGATAGGGTGCATCACAGTGGTTTTCCTCAGGCCACTGCTCACTAGGGCCAGTGCAGTGAGAAGAGAATGCACCCTTTCTTCCCTTGGGGCACTCCTTGTAGTTGGGGCTCTTGCCTGATGGTAGTTTTGGGTTCCCTTGATGTTGGTGGTTGTATGGGTGCCTGGCAGTATGTGTAGTAATGCAATGGCCAGCGTGTGGAGTGAAAGGAGTTAGAGAACCGGGCCAGAAGTAGAAGAATAAGTGTCTCTTTTCACTTGAGTGCAAAATAGGACTTGTAGTACATCCAACAATAATCTGTACACAGTGCAAATCCTTTTCCCAGATAGCGAGGTATGGAGGCTGTTAAATTAATGGCACTCTTGGCATGTTATCTTGCAAAGTCTCTCTCTATACTATTTGCCTAGCAACTGTAATCTGCAAATTGTGCAGTGTCCAGTTTGGGATACAGGTCTTTAAAGGCATGTCTGGCCAGGACATGGTTAAGTGTGATGGGTGTCTTAGCTGTAGTCCCTCACAAGCAGCAAAGTCTGTAACAGCTGAAGACACAGGTTACCTTGCTAACCCCATGCTTTAGCCATGCAGATTCCAAGTTCGTGTCTTTCTTTCTCTCTCTTGCTCTTTCTGTAGCAGAAGTAGTAACTCTCTCAGAAGACTGTTAGTCTCTGGATCCTAAAGGCCTAAGGAGAAGGATCACATGCCCTTGCTTCCTCTCTCCTCACTCACTAGACTAGAAACCCCCTCTAGACAGGAAATTGGACCAACCCACTCCTGCCAAAAGGGGGGGAACAGGGTGGTCATCCCTGTCCCTGCCAATCATACCATGCCATACTGGGTGTGTATAACATAGCATAACAATACATAACATAACAAACCATTTGCAGATACTCCCAGTACTGGGGTACTCCACAAACCAAATGAAAAGGGGAATGCTAACACATAATTGTCATTTACTCATACATTATCAGAAGGAATAACAAAAGAGTAAAGCAGAAAATGCAGAAATCTAAGAAGAGACCCTTCAGACTTTCAATTGGAAATTGTAATGGAAATACAAGTATTTACTGAAATAGGCATTTCCGGAAAGTTGACTGTTCCACTTTAAATACTATTGTTATACGACTTTTTGTATTGTGATGTATTGTCTTGTGACATTTCAAATATCAAATGCTGTTGATTCCTAGAGTAATGCTGTGAGGCTTCTTTGAGTGGAGTTGCTCAATATGTTTGTTTTTTATGTTGATTTTGGGTTGTGAAATGAAAGACGCATGCATTATAGAAAATGAACGAGATCAGAGTCTGCTGAAGGGGACCTGAGCTATTATTATAGTCCTGATGAGGTCATCAAAACCCAAAGAGGAAGAGGGAATTGACTAAGACTAGCTCTGCAGATACATCAACATGCCAGGTTCTCATGCCTTCTTCATAACCTGTAGCATATAAAGTCTTCTTCACTTTTACTGATTTTCTTTGGTGACCATGAGCCACCAACCCATCAGTTACAACATTACAACCCATAAACGAACAGGAAAAAATGTGGATATAAAGAGTATTCACAACATATTAATCACCTAGCAGTTCATTGAGCTTAGCATATGTCCAAAAATGTTAACCACTGGCAGTGAATTTTGCTTATGTGAAAACAGTGTTTAAAAAAATATTGAATTACTTTGATATTTTCATTATCTAGGCACATGTATCAATGAAAGAAAAAACTGTTCAATACAAAAATCAGATGTCAATCTACAGGAATCTGCTGGTACAGGAACTTACAGTACTTTATGGAAATATTCAAAAATCAAAAATAACCAAACTTAAATGGGTATTCTGGTTACTTAATGTTTCTTTAAAATCAACACTGATGTGTTAAGCAAAGTGTCAAAGGCACAACCTAAATTCTTGCAGTTTTCTACTTGTCCCTGATACCTCTTTATGCTGCCGCTCCGCTCCCCTTGTAATCCAGTTCCAGCTCCAACTATCATTGCTCTGCCACTTGCACCACATGACCTGGAGATTTCACTCCAGGCTGCCCATAGTTTTACACAGCACAGCTCCGTGTTTGTGTGCCTCCACGACAGTCTCTGCTCATTGACTGGTTCTTAGCAGAGCCTCGTGAGGCAAACATCTCCTGCATCCCTACATTGGTAAAGATGGTTAATGGATTTACATTGATGGCTTCTGTCGGTGAACAAACAACTTAGCAAAAAGCACAATAGCAAAGCATGTCATGTCCTCAGTTCTGTTCCCCACAGCAAGGCATCGGAGCAGCACATTACTGGATTTCAGTTTATCTGTTTTGTTGAATGCTACAGTACTGCCCATTTCTGACATTCACGATGCAATCCCATGTCCCTTCTTTCCGAACTACATGAATGCAATCGTGCGTCCATGGGCATACTCCTATCACATCTGAGGGACTCCACCTGGCAGAGGAGGAAACAAGATCATAACCATTGAAAAAGGAGGGTAAATAAAAAACTCGGTGGCCTACAAAGGTGGAGCATTATACAATATGAAAACAAAGATGAAGTCCTGCACATATACAGTCATGGCCAAAAGTTTTGAGAATGACACAAATATTATATTTTCACATGATCTGCTGCCCTCTGGTTTTTATGTGTGTTTGTCAGATGTTTTTATCACATACAGAAATATAATTGCAATCATATTATGAGTAACAAAAGCTTATATTGACAGTTAGAATGAGTTAATGCAGCAAGTCAATATTTGCAGTGTTGACCATTCTTCTTCAGGACCTCTGCAATTCTCCCTGGCATGCTCTCAATCAACTTCTGGACCAAATCCTGACTGATAGCAGTCCATTCTTGCACAATCAATGCTTGCATTTTGTCAGAATTTGTAGGTTTTTGTTTGTCCACCCGTCTCTTGATGATTGACCACAAGTTCTCAATGGGATTAAGATCTGGGGAGTTTCCAGGCCATGGACCCAAAATCTCTATGTTTTGTTCCCTGAGCCATTTAGTTATCACCTTTGCTTTATGGCAAGGTGCTCCATCATGCTGGAAAAGGCATTGTTGATCGCCAAACTGCTCTTGGACGGTTGGGAGAAGTTGCTCTCAGAGGACATTCTGGTACCATTCTTTATTCATGGCTGTGTTTTAGGCAAGACTGTGAGAGAGCCGATTCCCTTGGCTGAGAAGCAACCCCACACATGAATGGTTTCAGGATGCTTTACAGTTGGCATGAGACAAGACTGGTGGTAGCGCTCACCTCGTCTTCTCCGAATAAGCTGTTTTCCAGATGTCCCAAACAATCAAAAAGGGGATTCATCAGTGAAAATGACTTTACCCCAGTCCTCAGCAGTCCACTCCCTGTACCTTTTGCAGAATATCAGTCTGTCCCTGATGTTTTTTCTGGAGAGAAGTGGCTTCTTTGCTGCAATCCTTGAGACCAGGCCTTGCTCCAAGAGTCTCCGCCTCACAGTGCGTGCAGATGCACTCACACCTGCCTGCTGCCATTCCTGAGCAAGCTCTGCACTGCTGGTAGCCCGATCCCGCAGCTGAAACACTTTTAAGAGACGGTCCTGGCGCTTGTTGGTCTTTCTTGGGCGCCCTGGAGCCTTTTTGGCAACAATGGAACCTCTCTCCTTGAAGTTCTTGATGATGCGATAGATTGTTGACTGAGGTGCAGTCTTTCTAGCTGCGATACTCTTCCCTGTTAGGCCATTTTTGTGCAGTGCAATGATGACTGCACGTGTTTCTTTAGAGATAACCATGGTTAACAGAAGAGAAACAATGATGCCAAGCACCAGCCTCCTTTTAAAGTGTCCAGTGGTGTCATTCTTACTTAATCATGACAGATTGATCTCCAGCCCTGTCCTCATCAACACCCACACCTGTGTTAATGGAGCAATCACTGAAACGATGTTAGCTGGTCCTTTTAAGGCAGGGCTGCAATGATGTTGAAATGTGTTTTGGGGGATAAAGTTCATTTTCTAGGCAAATATTGACTTTGCAAGTAATTGCTGTTAAGTTGATCACTCTTTATAACATTCTGGAGTATATGCAAATTGCCATTATAAAAACTGAAGCAGTAGACTTTGTAAAAATTAATATTTGTATCATTCTCAAAACTTTTGGCCATGACTGTAGCTTGCAAGAGCGAACCCTATATTCAGCAGCACGCAGTTCTGTGCACAAAGACACATGCAAACACTGGAAGCATTGATAAATCTGAATTGCTTTACTTTTATACTTATTATATGAAAATTAGAAGCCCTTTGCCTACATTTTTGATCAAAATTGTTTGGGGTCCATCTACCATCGACAAGGTGGCTTCCAACAGATGGGACCTACATTATCAGACTTGCCTCTCCTGGGCCCAAGCCTCCAAAGGTCTAAATCAACTGCAGGGGCCAGCGCACCAGACTTTTATTCATCATGCTACTGCAGCAGTCTCCATTGTGGCCTCATGCTCCAGTTCCACCCTGCTCTATGCTGACCCCACTTCCTGACTGTCAGCCACTTGGGGTTAGGCAGGGTCCTTTACTATCAGGCACGTTGCACCATGGCATACCCATAAGCTCTTCAACACTGCAGCTCTCTCACTGTTTCTCTCTCTTTCCTAATAGCATCCAGAGTCTCATGAAGAGAGAGGGCTGTCATATCCCCTGCGGTTCCACTTCCTCCTTCCAGCTGCAGTCCTAAGGTATGCCAGCTTGCTAACACAGTATAATATATTACGGTGTTATACAAGATCACTGCATTTAAAAGAGGCTTAAATGCTGTGGACCTTTTGACATGGAAAAAATTGCTAGCAGTACCTTGAGTTAAAAAGAAAATTGCACTTAGTTTTAGTCTGCACTGCAGCCTTTTATTCCCATGCTTGATGAAAGGTCTGTGTGTTAATGCTGGTGCCTTAACTATTTCTCATGTATCAGCACAGCTTCATTCCTGGACTTATTTCTCCTTTTCCAGCACTTGAGGACTCTTCTCTCACTTTATTGAAAGTCACTGATGCTCAGGACTGTGTGATTCCCCTCTCCATGCAGAGACTTACCTGGGTGTTCTGCTTACTCTCTACACTTGTACACAGCCTATGTGATTCTCCTGCCTTGTAAGTGCTTTCCTCCCTATGTTCAGCCTGTGTGGCATCCCCTCTCAAACCATTGGGAGGGAAGCTCACACATGCTGTAGAACAGAGGCTCTCCCGCTGCAACCTTTTCCCCCTTCCTGCTGCTATCAATAATACTTAGAGAAGGGAGGGGGAGAGCAGAGAGAGAGTGGTCAGAAAGAGAAGAATATCACAGGATAGGAGCAGATTCAACAGGCTAGCTAGCTAAGTGCCGGACTTAGTCTCTACAGTAGCAAAATGGTAGGACATTTTTAATAAAGATTATTTAATAAAGTTGCTAATTTTGAATTTAGGAAGCAAACAAGCAATAAAGAAAGTCTATGCAAAAGTGTCCATAGCCTTTAACATTCACGCATAAGACGTTAAAATGAAACATTTATATAGACCCTCTAAAAGCAGTCATCATGTGATAAGACTGATCTGAAGTTTCTCCTCTCAGCTGACATATATTCACCAGCAAGGTAATTTTTATCTGATCACAGAGGAACTTGTGTGACCATTTCTAAATTGTCTTTGGCATATTCTTTTCATGTTACCAGACCCAGCATACGAGTGTGAAATCAGTTTCTCTGCCTTTGTCTTTTTATGTTAACAAAGATCTGCACTGTCGACTGAAGAAAGAATTTCCTGTAAAATGAAAATTTCGAGAAGGTTCTTATGTGGTGTCCTGGTTCAAGTACGTTTGTTCTTGTTTCCTGATTTAAGATGAATTTATCTTCTTGAAGACAGCAGTGCGGATCTTTGACAAACATGTAACGATAATTGCATGCTTGACCTTATAGCAGCAAAGTCTGTCTGTTTTTTTGTGATTATACTTGTATATTTGTCTGTAACTTATAACATATTAGAAGACACGCTTATAACACGACCTAAGGTCATCTGCTTACCCACTGTTCAAGTGCTGGCTTCCTGCGACATGGCAGCAATAGCTTAGTCACTCCCCAGCCTCTTGTATCTATCACTTATTATTATAAGTATTCTTGCTAGAAAAATTGATTATTTTTTGTACAAATCACCATTTTTAATTAATATCTATAAGTAAATAAATGAAAAAGGACACCCTACAAAGGTATAGCAAAAGAGAGAACAGATGATAAAATGGGTTGAAAAGAATGTCAATGTATAGGTAGAAAGGAAACATGAAATTATGTTATTCATGAAAGAATCAATGTTCCACAAGAAAGACATGTACAATGGAAAAGGAATCAGAGACATGGATGGGGGTTCTGATGTCCATGTGGCTTAATAGGGCATATGGACAGGGGTTGCCTTGATGAGACAGTCCCTTTAAAGGGGGTTGTCCGGTTTTTCTATATCAATGACCTGTCCTTAGGATAGGTCATCAGTATCACATCGCTGGACGTCCAACTTCCAGCACGCCGATCAGCCTTTTGAAGAGACTGCAGCAATCTTCACTGCTTACCTGCTCGCCATCGACATTGCAGCAGAGGGGCAGTGTAATTATGGTTGCTCCGATACATCCACTTGAATGGGATGGAGCAGTTGTAGTTATACTTCACTGCCATTGCAATGTTGATGGCAAGTAGGTAAACTGTAAAGAGAACACAGCCCTTGGACAAATAAAAAAGCTGTTTGGGATTTGGACCTCCACCAATCTGACATCGACGGGTTTTCGGACCTGCCTGAACACAATGATCGTCATTAAGTGAGTATACAATTGTATAGGAACGCATTTGTACACGTCACTCCCTGCCTTTAAATGCTTGTGATTATCATTGGCGTTGTGTTGGCAGGTCACTCCTGACGTCAATTGCCTGAATGATTATCTACTGGTCTAAATGAGCCATAAATGCTTAAAGGCGTTGTGTCACTTCAGCAAATAGTATTTATCATGTAGAGGAAGTTATTACAAGGCACTTACTGATGTATTATGATTGTCCATACTGCCTCCTTTGCTGGAATTTTACCAGTGGGCCCTAGGAACCCTAGTCTGACACTGGTGTGCATGCATGACCTCCACTGATGGATAGCAGGGTGGTCGTAACCATGGAAACAAGTAGTGTATAATGTGATGGAAAAATGAATCCAGCCAGCTAAGGAAGCAAAATGGGTAATAATATATTGGTAAGTGGCTTGTATTAACCTCCTCTACATAATAAATACTATTTGCTAAAGTGGCACAATGCCTTTAAGCATTTATGGCTCATTTAGACCAGTAGATAATCATTCAGGCGATTGTCATCAGGAGCGACCTACCAACACAACGCCAATGATAACAACAAGCATTTACATGCAGGGAGTGTCGTGTACAAATTCATTCATATTCAATCGTATACTCACTCAATGGGGATTTGAACTCACAACCTACTACATTACAGGCAAGTACCTTAACCACTGGGCTATTGAGTATACTCACTCAATAATGATAGTTGATCAACCCCTTTAAGCCAGGTTATAGACAGGAGTGCGAGTGGGTACCTAAATAATAATTATAATTCTATATTATTATAATATTGCAGTGTTTAACACAGATTCTCTGTAATCCCCAGACATCATATTGTTCAAAGACATGCTGACAAGTACTTCCAGGAATATCTGAGTAGATTAAGTACATGCCTATACTTTTATCTACAGAGAACATTTGAAAAGTGCAACAGACACCCAAACACACTAAGAAAATAACAAATCCAATTAGTGTGGAAAAGATAAATGAAGTGAGTCAGAACTGTGCCCAAAACGACTTTTGGGTAGAATTTAGGAAAGACAAGGTATTCCATGGATAATGGGCTAGTAATTACCCCAACACTCCTCCTATTTTCTACTAATTAGCTTTTCTACTAATTATCTTTTCACTGTACTATTACAAGGGTCTAATTTGTTTCCACCTTTTGACTAATTGCCCCATTGCTGCTTTAAGCATCAGACATCCAAAGATGAGAAGAGTGATATCATAATTGATTGCTTCAGGCACGTCACCACACTGGAATAGTGCATAGAAAAAGAGAAGATATCAGATGAAAGAAAATTCACTGATAATATAGATGTTAGATGTTAGGTTACTTTCAATCAAATTCACTGTAAATATACATGTTAGGCCACTTACTGTAACTGCGTGGGTCTCTTTAATGCCTTTGTTTTTTTATATTTGGGATGAAATACTATGATAGTTTTGGCTGTTTATGTAACTCCGTCTCTCCTGGCCAGTGCTTAATTCCATCTCATGTGCAAAGAGGTATCTCCCCATGGAAAGAGATCTCCCTGGTGACGCCTTGTTGGAGTGGCTCCCTATGAGTCAAAATCTGACTTTTTGACAAGCCTTGGAGTATGACAAGCCATGGAAAAGGTAAGATGGGACAACTCCTTTAAAAGTATCTTTAGAACCTTACTGGATTACCTCTAGCCCATCATAGCAGATGAAACTCATGATGCACATACGCCTTCAATAGATATAGAAAAAAATGAAATAGGTGAGTATATGTTATTTTATGACAATTCATGCCTGGGCTGACCTTTCTTTTTATAACTCTTAGTTACAACTTTTGTAACTAAAGACACACCACACAGCTATAAGAACTGGTGAGTGCCTGCTTTAAATGCATTATAAACTGCGGGGCCTCAATGGCCATTTTGTGGTAAGGGACTATGATAATGTCAGGGTCTTCTTGACCCACTGGATGACCCTTGTTTCCTCTGGTGGGCCAGTCTGACCCTATGTCTCTGCTTCAGAGAGAACATGCCCTACTTTTCTAAGCGCAGGAAAGGTTTTCAGTGGAGATGTCAATGAGAAGATGCAATTAATTAGTCTCCATGACTATAGCACTTCAACATGTTAAGCCAAGGAGGACAGGCATATGTGGTAGGTTTCTCAATGTGCTGTTTGAAAAAATGTATTAGCTATTTTTATTAAATCAAGTGAGAAGTCAGCATCTTCTTGGTGTTTGAGCTACAGCCTTTCACACCCTCTGTATTACATTTAGATGTAGGTAATCTTCAACTGGCTGCTTGGATATCAACATTTTATGACCTAAATCCTGTTGACTCACATGGCCAATCTAAATGCACGCCTTAAAAGGGGTTCCAAGCATCTTGTCAATGAAACTGTTAAGCCATAAAATAATAAAAAGTCAGTTTGTAAAATAAACTGTAATTTCTAATGTGCATCATTTTCTAGATCTAAGACTTGTATTACACCAACAGATTATCTGACAGGTTTTCTGACCAATCATTGGGCAGATTTTACAAACAGACTTTTTACACGCAAATTACACGCACAGATCTTTTGTTCTACACACCAACTATTGGTCTGAATGGACAGAAATTGGTCAGATAATCTGTTGATGTAATATAGGCCTAAAGGACCTTTAACACTGGCAGATTATCGGGATGATTATTGGGAAAAAACCTTCATTACCAATAATTGACCTGTATCACTGATCACCCAATGAACAGCAGGTACCAAAAAATTGTTTCTGGGATTTCTTGTAAATAGGGATCTGCTGCTCAGAAACAATGAATTTGTATGGGAATGTATGCCACATGGAAATGCAGCTCGCACCAAAGCTCATGATCAGGCAGTTTTTAGGAATAAATGGTTTGTTCCCCATAACTGACTTGTCAGAACATGCAAAGAGCAGGGATGAGTGAACTGACTCTAAACTTATCGGGTTCGTCACAAATTTCATAAAAATTCTTTTTTCAAATGAATCCAAAGTTTTGGAGATTTGCCTCAGTTAAATTGCATAAAATGGGGCCCAACATTTTACATTTAAAATTCAGTACACTAGTGAGTGAAACAGGGCAGGGAGGATGAAGACAGAGCCCCACATGACCCTGGGCGTGGCCCCAGCCAGCAGGTTTGCCCACAATGCTTTGTAGTCAGCCTGGGACAATCTTTGGAGGATTTTTTTTAAATTTTAAAAAGCATATCAAGTCCATTGGCCCAGTGTGCTTTTAAATAGAGTGTTTGTTAACAGTATCAACAATGCGTTTACCCATAACTATATACAGTGTCTCACATTATTTATCATGGCTGTCTATGTGTTACAGAGGAGAGTAAGAGGAAACATTTTGAAAAAAAAAATAAAAAATCAAAGAAAGACCAGAGGAAAAAAATATCTTAGGAGACATCAAAGTGTCTTAGGGTGGGTTTACATCAGATTTTCCATCCTTTTAGCATATACAAAAAAATTATAAGTTAATCGATGTCTCAGACTGATGCCATACAGTAGCATCTGCTCACCATAGTGTTCCATTGTAAAAAAAAAAAACATATACATATAAAGGGGTTCTCCAAGAGTATAAAATGTCCCCAGGCCGCCCACATGGAATATACTTACCCCGCTCCCCGCGCCGCTCCTGGTCCCCGCACCGGAGAAGCAACAGCGGCGGTTTGGGAACCAGGAGATGGGTAAGTATATTCCATGTGGGGGGCCTGGCATATAAGAGGACCTTTTATACTCTTGCGGTATACAAAAGTGTGGCCTGCAACGCTTTTGCATCTTTTTTTCCCTAATGTATGTGTTAAATGGATGGCAAAAATGTGATGTGAACCCACCCTTACACCAATTTTTTGACCAATTAGTGCACCTTCGTTTCAGATAGAATCTATTCGGACACAAATCATATTTTCTGATCGAATCGTTAGAATCGAACTTAAAACGAATTTAAAGAAATTCGCTCAGCTCTACCAAAGAGCCTTGGCTGGTCATACAATTTAGATCTAGTTACTTTGGCTGACAGCTATCCCTTCTAACTGTTCCATACACATGCAAGCAAATTCACAGATTTTTTTAACCCCTTAAAATACCAACCATTTTTGTTCTAAAGGATGAGCCACTTTTTTTTTGCTTTTCTGTTCCAGCGAGCAATTTTTTTTTTTTAACATGGGTTATTTTTTACAAGACATATATCCTCTTAAGTTTCGGTATCTGAAGGCACTACCAAGATATTAGTTATTAGGGATACTGGAGCCTCTCCAGTAAGGCCTCTGTGTGCTGGGGCAGAGACAGCCAGTATCCATTTTGTGAGCTCCTAATATCTTCAACACCTTTATCAATGGGCCTCCCTGTAGCTTAAAACATAGTTTCATACCAGAGAACCTAGTACCTAATTTCTCCACCTGGAGGTATTTGGAGGATCTGTCTTGCCCTGAAATCAAGAGACATACTGGTTTCCCTGATCATTTGACCACCCAAACTGGGACTGCTTACCTGTGGAGCACTTCTTTGTCTGGTTTATTTCTAGTATCAATTTTAACTATGTTTATAACATGCCTGTCATGTTTACTATATGTCTATTGTGGGGGCATCGTCCCCTGAGGAACTTTTCAACGGGGGAAACTCATTGAAACACCTGGAGGGGGAGCTTTATTCTCCTGCAACTATTTTCTTAGAGGATGTTATCTTGCAGTTGAGTATAGAGCCCCCTAACATGAACCTCTTTTATTATAATTCTGCACCCTATGTTGGGGATTAGGGGTTACATTTATGTCCTGTTTTTGTGCATGGTCATGAATCAGTAAAAGCACTTTTTATACCACAAAGAAAGGGAGAAAACTAGGTAAAAGACTGTCAGTCATCATCAGAGGGCAGGGAGAGCAAGAATTCATGAATAACCAGGACTCTTCTCAGGTGTCTGTGACTCTTTTCCAGGTCCAGTCTGCAATGATTTTGATGTTGGTTCTCGGCAACCACTTACATTTAACTTATAAATGACAGACCGCTGAAATCAACTCACTTGTCTCTACTTTATTCTGCCGTTAGTATGGGCAGCATAAAGGTGATGACAGGTTCCCTTTAAGGACCCTTTTCACAGGCCAGTTCTCAACCAGATGATCGCTAATAAGTGTGAATGCTCGTTAATGATTATATGACGGTGTAACGGTGTCACCAATTACCCAATGAACAAGCTAAACATTTGTTCATCGGGTAATCGTATCATTCATCTGGTCCCAAAAATCGTTGTGTGCCTTCAGCAGATGGGGACTAGTGATGGCATTAGCAATTGCTCATCCCCATGTTATGGAGGAGATGTAAATGCAGTGGTC
This sequence comes from Rhinella marina, assembly GCA_900303285.1. Lineage (NCBI taxonomy): Eukaryota > Metazoa > Chordata > Amphibia > Anura > Bufonidae > Rhinella > Rhinella marina. The sequence continues at coordinate 52,953 of ONZH01018802.1, read as the reverse complement.
TCCTTCACTTTTGAGCAGGTGCTTGCCAGGAAGGAACACTTCCTTCTTGACAATTGGCTGCTAAATTGGCCCCTGTAACGACAACTGTTAAACAATGGTTTTGTTGTGTAACTTTTTTTTTTTTTTTTTTTACATAACTTTATTTATTTATTTTCATTTTAGGTCCTCATTGTCACATTAATTTTTAACATTTATTTTTTACATAAAATGGGGGAAATTTATTAAGACCAGCATTTTATAGGTCCTAAGAGGCACAGTCTCTTGATAACTGTGCTGCATCTCAGGCTGTTCTTGTGCAGAACCTAAAATTCTACCAGTTGACGTCAGTTTTCTGGCATAAATTATACTAAATATATGTGGCTGCTGTGGCTCTGCCCCATGCTGCCCATTCAGTGCCCCACACCTCCTTTTTTTAAAAGTGGAGATTTGCAAACCTTTACACATGTGAGGCTGTGCGCCAACATTTATGAATTTCTGGCTTACAAGGTACAGTAAAGTCCACCCAATATGCTGCTGTACTTTAGTACTGCAGCAGTACGGTAATCAGTAAAACCTAAGGGGCAGGGATTTACCAAGCCCTGCACTCCAGAACACTGGCTTCAAAAAGTCACAAAAAAGGGCTTTTGCAACTTTTTGAACTTACTTGCTATCGACTTTTTCAGATTTTACACCACTGACTCCATTTTTAAAAAGTGGGAGTGGTTAACTATTAGTGAGGTGTAGGCCATAGTTAAGAAGTTAAAAAGTCACACAAATGCCTCATGAATGTTGCAATTTAATTCTAGTGGGTGGGTGACGGGGGAGGGGGGGTTAAAAAGTGGAGCATCTTCTCTAGACATATTCAAAGATACACCAAACTAATGGTGTGGAGCAACTTCTCTAGACATATTCAAAGATACACCAAACTAATCAAACAACTTGTAGCATTTGATAAATTTGGAGGTAATAATGGCAACACAGACTCAACCAAAATTGACTTTAGAGAAAAACCAATGCAGATGAATTTCATCTGTTGGCCTACTTTTAGTTGTCATGCAGTTATGAGAGAAGCAGATATTAGTTTAAAGGGGTTTTCCGAGACTTAAATACTGATGACCTATCCTCCTATGCCTCAGGGCATCAGTATCTCATCGGTAGGAGTCCGACACCCAGGACCCCCATCGATCAGCTGTTTGAGAAGGCAGCAGCACTCACAGTAGCGCTGTGGCCTTCTAGCAGCTTTCTCAAGGCCGACTGACGACACGTTCATCGGTCATATGGCCTAGACACAGCTCAGCCCCATAGAAACACAGCCAGTATACAATACAGTGATCCCTCAAGATACAATGGCCTCAGGATACAATATTTCCAGCATACAATGGTCTTTTCTGACCCATCGTAAGTTGAAACTAGACTCAACATACAATGTCTCAGACTCAGGTCCAAACACTTCTCTGGTAAAATATCTGTATTAGATGCTAGTTAGGAGCTGTTCCTGACTGTTATATGTAAGGATTTGTTTTATCTGTCTTAGTTATCTGATTATTTTTCTTAAATCTTCATTTTCTCTTATCTTGGATCACATTTTAAGGCTTTGGAACCGATTACTCAACTTACAATGGTTTGAACATACAATGGTCGTCCTGGAACCGATTAATATTATAACTTGAGGGACCACTGTATACAGCGCAGTGTTTGATAAGCACGGAGAAGGCCACGGCACTCACAAGAGTTCTCAAACAACCGTCCTCAAACAGCTGATCGACAGGGGGTCCCAGGTGTTGGACCCCCAGCGATCAGATACTGGTGACCTATCCAGTATAAAAGTCTCAGAAAACCGTTTTAAAATGGCTGAATGGAATCTTTAGCATCTTCACTCAATAAACATCATGACATAGTGAAGTAAATAATAAAGTAGATATTCACAATATAGTGATAAATGACCTGATGGAAATTGATAAATCTGTTCTTCGAGTACAAGGGCAAGTTTACTGGATTTTAACCTGTCATATAACCACAAGTGCTGGGTCTTTATGCAGTTTATTTAAGCATTACCAGACTGTTAACTTGTCATAATATGAATGAAACATTAGTTCCTCTCTATTATGGGGAACGTGAAGAAAAGAACAGATGAACAGACATGTCTTTAACACTTCTTAGGAAAACAAACACCTGGGGGTCATACGTGTTCACACAGGTTCAGACAGTCGTCTCAAGTCAGTTTACACAAGGAGAACTTTCATCTTAACTCATATATGTATGTACATATTTAGTTGTTCATGCCAGAAATAAAGAGAACGATACCAAGTATATGCGAGTTGTGTCCTTAAATCTTTTATATAAAAGACATACGGTGTATCGATTTCTAGGAATCGAAGGCGGTCGTCATTTTTTATGGTCTATGACCATGGTTGGTTCTTCTGTATCACCCATACAAATTAGGAGTTGTGCAGGCTACAGATATTGATTATGTATCTTCAGATTCCTGTCCCTAATTACCTATAATTACACTACAAAGTAAATGGCATACAAGTAGACATTGAAAAGGACGCAGCAGTTGCTTCAAACAGCTGATAAGTGGGGCTGATGGAAGTCTGACACACTCACCTATCTGATATGGTAGGCCATCAATATCTAGCCGGGACAACTCCTTTAATAGTGACTACATATGTGAGGCAGGGGCGTAACTACTATAGTGGCAGACCATGCGACTGCTAGGGGGCCCAGGGCAAGAGGGGGCCCAGTTGGGACAATCGCCTCTTCTACTGGGTGTGAAAACTTGGTCAGGACTCTACCCTGTAAAGGAACAACTTTTAGCAAATGAAGCAGTGGAAAAAATGGCCCAAGAATCACTGAAAGGTGTTTAGGCAGAAACCCTTCTCTACTGGGGGAGGGGGGGGGGACTAGTTTGATCCTTGCTATGGGGCCCTTGCTCTGTGTATACCACTGATGTGAGGTATGAATTAGTGAGGGTCCAAACAGTTGGACCCATTTAAAATATTTTTGTTAGGTAGTATAGAATACATTGACAAGAGTGATAGGTGAAGAATGGCAATAAGTTAGTGCAGAGCGAAATTGGACATACACATTAAAGATGGCCGTATTCCACATGCTCAGAAATAATCTGCAGTGTAAAGTGACTTGCAGTGCAATTTTGCCATGAATTTCACACTTTTAAATGCATAACTGGCAAAAAATCTGCATGTGACACATGCAGATTTTGATGCAGATTTGTTTGTCACAGAACCATGACAAATCAGCAGGGAAATTTTCATCTCATGCAGCTATATGCTTAACCTGCTGGTGTTGCCATGGTAAACTCAGTAAAGAGGCCTATCAGACTTTACTACTAACTACTGCTAATAGAACTTTATCAGAAATTTTTAAATTTCAAGCCTACAGAAGACACTAATTGCAGGAGTATTCACATACATGGCAATGAGGGGGCCTACATAGGAAAAATCATCCAGATAGTAGACTCTGAAAGGAATTCCTGAGACATCCTGAACTACCCAACATAGTTACTAAAAGCCTCAGAATATGAACAGGAGTAACCACTCCACTCCACATAATAACACCCTCCTTCATACACACCAATAAGTGAAAACTCATGGGGTGAACAGAGAGCAAACATAAAGCCACCTCAATATCGGTCTTCACTATGAACGCCCCTTTACCCCTTATCGCTCTTCGCTATGAACTGCCCTTTCAAAAGAGATGTAAGACACAGCAGTCAACTCCCTGAAACAAATCCATCATTTCTAAAAAAAAACCCTTGAAAAGACAAATGATGTATCAATCTAAATTTGTTTATTTATTGGGCTCCTTCTTGGGAACCACCCCCAGAGGTGAGAGATGTGGTCAAGGAAGGAAATCAAAAGGCTCTACCACACATCCCAACTTGGCTTCTTTCTTCAATTTTTCAGCCACCACCTCAGGATGGTCCCTTGAACGTCTGACCAGACACCATGCCGAGAAAGGACATGGAATGGCAACTCTGCCTCCCACTGAAAACAATAGGAGGTGGACACCATGTGACCCCAGCAGAACTTTGGGGCAGAATCCATGCACAAATTCCATCAGCAGATTTCTCCAGGTAAATAAGCCCTAACAGTTTGAATTTTTGCTGGGACACTCCCAGGAACTGGACCATAAAAGGGGTAGGGTTTATACAAACTCTTTTCAAAAGTAGGCATTCCCCTTTATTTTGATGCATTCCTGAGGACAGAAGTTGCCTAAACACATTATACTAAGGTGGGCCGAACCAAATGATTTTGGCTGGCTCAGTAATGCCATCACTCTTCCCCATAGAGACTTGTTGTTTGTTGACAGCAGATGCCACTGTCATGTAGTGATCGTGTTTTGGCCAACAGCTGTACTGAAATGGTTGACTCGCTTCTTAGATTTTTTAATAACTTTTTACATTTTCCATTCATATAGACATATGAGGGCTTATTTTGGGGGGATAAGTTGTACTATTTTAGGGCACCATTCAATTTACCATGCCTGTTATTGAAAAATGGGATTAAAAAAATACTATTCTGCCAAGGTTTTTGGGTTTTTTGCATCACGGCATTCACTGTGTGCTAAAAATGACATAACATCCTTATGTCCTTATTTTGTGGGTCAATAGAAATACGGTGATACCAAACTTTTTTTTGACTACTTATAAATAAATACATTTTCTTTGCATCACCATTTTCTGACAGACAAAACTTTCCAATATTTTGGTCTACAGACCTATATGAGGGCTTTTTTTTTGCGGGACAAAAAATTTTTTATTGGTACAATTTTTGTGATACATACGAGGTTTTGATGACTGTTATTCAAATTTTTTTTTTTTTGGGGGGGGACAAAAATCGCATGTTTTTATTTTTTCTACTACGCCGTTCAGCGCACAGGAAATTTTTACATTTTTTACAGACATTTTTGGATGCGGTAATACCTAATATGCTTTTTTGTTTATATATATTTATAAGTAAAATTGGGAAATTTCGGGTGATTTAAACTTATTTTTCTTACAGGGACAACTTTTAACCCCGTTAGGGGGCTTGAACCTGGGATCATTTGAGCCCTTGTTTTATTCACCCTAATAGAGATCTATTAGGCTGAATACAATTTTAACATGCTCCTTGCTAAGCTGTGCCTCATGCACAGCTCAGCAGGGAGATTACCATGGTAACACGGTTCAAAAGCGTCCAGACTGCCATGGTAACTAATCGGAGCCCCGTGATTTCACTGCAGGGGGTCTGATTAGAAGGCAGAGAGAGCTGCATCCCACTGCCTTACTTCATGCCACGATCTGTATTGATTGCGGTATCTGTGGGGTTAAATGACGGGGTTCGACGGGATCGCCATTTGTTTTTATTGCAGCTGGGTGTCTGCTGTATGATACAGCCGGCACCCGCCGCATATGGAGCGTGCTCACTGCAGCAGCCCACTCCATACATTTCCTCAGATACTGTAATGTACAAGTATACCTTATTTATATTAATTCGTGACAAATTAATTCGTAATTAATCAAATTTCTTAGCAAACTTCGGCGACTCTGCCAAATCAAATTTTTCTAAACTTCCCTAATCTCTTGCACAGACGATAACCCAATGAATGATCAAATGTTTGTTCATCAGGTGAAAGCATCGCTGATGTGTATAAACAGTGATCTGCTGCCCAGAAACAATGATTCTCTACGAGAACAAGTCATTGTGCTGCGCTACCTTGTCCCCATACAGCGGAGATGATTGCTGCATGTAAATGCTGTTCTCACCTCCTCTGATAAGCTGACAGCTATTGGGAATGAAAGGATCAAGAAACCAGACTACGAATTGTCTGGCAAATACTTCCGTGATTCTGGGTTAAAATGGTGGCTATTTACTGGAGTATTTAATCATAGCACAAAATCAAAGGACTTGAACAATAGATATATGAAGTGCACAGTGTAGGTGTGTACACCGAGAATCGTCCTAGATTTCTTTAATCTCTTATGCCTTCAGTTTGTATAAATTAAAGCCATCATAATTTAATAAGGGCACAGAATACATGTATGTTCACCTATGGTTAATTCATTACTGCTACTTTATTGGGGAAGTAAAGTTCTGAAAAACACCTTAAAGTTCATTACCATATGATATGTTATTCTAAATGAGCAATAATTATGTTGGTTCATTTCCATATGCAAATTAGCAGCTGGACACTAGACTAACAAAACCTAGCAGAAACCTTTCTTCTCAGTTTACGTACTGAACCCACACAGAGCTATCATTCATAACATCTGTGTTCACAATGTCCTTCCCAGCCAGGGGCTACACATTTCAGAGGCCATTCAGTGCAGCAGGTTCACACTCAATAAATGTTTCCGACTCTTTACATGAGTTTTTCCGTTTGTTGATCATCATTGAAAACCTGCATTCTGCATTAACCCCTGCAGTACTCTTGGACACTGATACTTTCCACTATCAGAACTTGTAATTCCAATGTGAATTATTGGTGGCACATTCTTAAACCTTGAAGCACATTTCATCCAGGCATAAATTTTATCACGGAAAGCCTTATAGTGTACAATGCTTGATATTAGGTGTTAGGCAATGCTACATGGATATTGGGTGTAACCAATTATACATATACAAGACCACTGAGATTTTTTTCAGTGGGGATGTACTTAAAGGGGTTGTCCGAGTTATTTTTTTGTTCTTTATATGTTTCTAACTTGTCAGGTATAACAACTTTCCCATATACTTTGTATTTCTAAAGCTGCAGGTTTCTCAGAGTTGACTGAGGATCACATGACCTGTGATGTCAGCTTATCTCCCTGGTCTGTGATGTTTCGTGCACAAGCCTCAGAGTTCAGATAACAGTCTGTACACGAGACGTCACTGGCCACGGCCCCCTGCTTTGCCGGCTGCTATCTGCTCTCTCCCTGGATTCCTTCAGATAAAACATTAACCCCTTCAGCCAGAACACACAAATAGTAGCTGCAGCAGTGAGAGGAGACAAATGCTGGGAAAGGAGCTATAGAGGAATTGTATTGTACAAGAACAGGTAGGGAGAATTTCCTGTGTGTATCAGCAGTGTCATTGTACAGCTGGGACTTGTAGTCCTACACATACAACATGCTGCTGAGTATTCCAGCAGGCAGACATGTCAGCACTTGTATTCACTGCCTTTGCAGGGGAGGGGGGAGGGGCTGAGATTGTTGTTATTGCATGTAAACAAAAGCCAGAAGAGAACCAGGGAAATGAGGAAATATAGATTTTTTTTGCCTAAAACTTGCTGAACTTAGTTATATATTGCTGCCCATCAGATTTACAGTGCTATATTTTTTTTTTCATAACTTGGACAACCCCTTTAAGGCTGGTTTACACTGCACGATGTAAAACCAAATTTTCATCATGGATGCGTTCCTTCGACAGTTAGCTGCTTGTTCAGTGAATGAGACCATGCAGTTACATGCAGCAATCTCCTTCATTGTATGAGGACGAGGGAACTCATCCCCATACAATATTATTGTTTCTGGGCAGCAGATTGCTATTTAGATCACACGGTCTGCTGCCCAGAAGCCATAATCGTTGGTGCCGGCACGAACGACAGAACCATCCGATGAACAAGTGTTTCACTCGTTCATTGGGTTATTGGTGGCACATTTAAAGTGACAGATTGTCAGGAACGAGCATTCTCTATAATCTAAATCCACCTCTATGGTATGCTTCTATTGGAAGTCTATGGGGCTTTTAAGCATAAGTGTTTTTTTTTGTGGTGTGTTTGCTCTGGGTGTAGCATGTTTTCTTCATGTTCTATGTTTTTGTATCATAGGCATTGATTGTTAATAAGTGTCTGGTTTGAAACCACTTTTCTTCATATTATTTTACACAGGAAGTGACTTCAGAAGGGGTGCATACTTTGTAAAACGAATGGCTTGCAAAAAAGACACCATAAAATGCATGAGCTAAAACATACTATCTAGCCATAAATAAGCAACATAAACACCACTATAAATGGCAAAAAAACACGCAACACAAATCACCCACCTTTCCCAATTTTACATATACCACAACAGAAAAAAGTAAAAACACTTGATTCGCCATTTGTTTGGTCACCTTATCCCCCCAAAAAAACAACAATGATCAAAAAGTTTTATGTTCCCCAAAAATACCAATAACAACTACAGTTCATCGTGCAAAAAACAAGCCCTCAAACAGCTCTGTAGATGGAAATATAAAAAAGTTATGGCTGTCAGCAAATGGTGATGGAAAGAAAATTTTAATTTTTTCAAAGGTTTTTATTTTTTAAGTAGAAAAAAAATATACAAATTTGGTATCGCCATAATCATATTGAGCTGCAGAATAAGGTCAGGGTCGCCAACCGTCCAGTCTGTAAAAATAGGCAACTTTTTTCCTGTGTCCGTGATTTTTTTGGAGGCTGGTGGTACTTGCCTGGATTATTTTGGTGGTAATTTCCATCATTTTACAGCTCACAGTAAATGCTGGTAATGAGTTATTATCAGTATATTGAGCTATAACCAGGTATTACTTAAAATTTTTACCATTTGTTAAGGTTGTCCAATTTGTTCATAATAAATGTTGGCTGTCCGTGATTTTAGGATAAGTTGTCCAGAAAAAAGAAAAATTCTGGTTGGTAACCCTGAATAAGGTTGTCATTTTATTTTTAGCGCACAGTGAACCTCAATAATATAAAAACCCAAAAAACCTTGTTGGAATTGTGGGGGGTTTTCAATTTCACCCTACAAAGAAGTTCTCTTCCCATTTTCCAATACAAGACATGGTAAACTAAATGGTGCCATTAAAATATACAACTTATTTGGCAAAAAAAATAACTCCTCATATTGCTATATAAATGGAAAATTCTAAAGTTATTGGAACATGGGGAGGAAAAAACTAAACGAAAATGTATCCAGGGGTTTAAAAAAAAGGGAACCAAAAAACTTAGAGTAGCAGCACCTTTAAGGATTAATTCATATGGTGTAGTTATGTATGTTTGTGAATAAATACATGTGCAAGTGTTTGCGTGAAAATAGATACAATATATGTAAGTGCAAATTGATACAGTATATACATAGATACAATAAATTTGGGTGTGTTTACATACAGTACAGACCAAAAGTTTGGACACACCTTCTCATTCAAAGAGTTTTCTGTATTTTCATGACTATGAAAATTGTAGATTCACACTGAAGGCATCAAAACTATGAATTAACACAAACAACACAATTAACATTAATTCTAGGTTCTTCAAAGTAGCCACCTTTTTCTTTGATTACTGCTTTGCACACTCTGGGCATTCTCTTGATGAGCTTCAAGTGGTAGTCACCTGAAATGGTTTTCACTTCACAGGTGTGCCCTGTCAGGTTTAATGAGTGGGATTTCTTGCCTTATAAATGGGGTAGGGACCATGAGTTGTGTTGGGCAGAAGTCAGGTGGATACTGAATAGACTGTTAGAATTTGTATTATGGCAAGAAAAAGGCAGCTAAGTAAAGAAAAACGAGTGACCATCATTACTTTAAGAAATGAAGGTCAGTCAGTCCGAAAAATTGGGAAAACTTTGAAAGTGTCCCCAAGTGCAGTCGCAAAAACCATCAAGCGCTACAAAGAAACTGGCTCACATGAGGACCGCCCCAGGAAAGGAAGACCAAGAGTCACCTCTGCTGCAGAGGATAAGTTCATCCGAGTCACCAGCCTTAGAAATCGCAGGTTAACAGCAGCTCAGATTAGAGACCAGGTCAATGCCACACAGAGTTCTAGCAGCAGACACATCTCTACAACAACTGTTAAGAGGAGACTGTGTGCAGCAGGCCTTCATGGTAAAATAGCTGCTAGGAAACCTCTGCTAAGGACAGGCAACAAGCAGAAGAGACTTGTTTGGGCTAAAGAACACAAGGAATGGACATTAGACCAGTGAAAATCTGTGCTTTGGTCTGATGAGTCCAAATTTGAGATCTTTGGTTCCAACTACCGTGTCTTTGTGCGACGCAGAAAAGGTGAACGGATGGACTCTACATGCCTGGTTCCCACCATGAAGCATGGAGGAGGAGGTGCGATGGTGTGGGGGTGCTTTGCTGGTGACACTATTGGGGATTTATTCAAAATTGAAGGCATACTGAACCAACATGGCTACCACAGCATCCTGGCCTCTACAGTCACCAAACCTGAACCCAATCGAGATGGTTTGGGGTGAGCTGGACCGCAGAGTAAAGGCAAAAGGGCCAACAAGTGCTAAGCATCTCTGGGAACTCCTTCAAGGCTGTTGGAATACCATTTCAGGTGACTACCTCTTGAAGCTCATCAAGAGAATGCCAAGAGTGTGCAAAGCAGTAATCAAAGCAAAAGGTGGCTAATTTGCAGAACCTAGAATATAAGACATATTTTCAGTTGTTTCACACTTTTTTTGTTAAGTATATAATTCCACATGTGTTAATTCATAGTTTTGATGCCTTCAGTGTGAATCTACAATTTCCATAGTCATGAAAATACAGAAAACTCTTTGAGTGAGAAGGTGTGTCCAAACTTTTGGTCTGTACTGTAAATGCAATATACAGTATATACAATATATGTGTGTACCTCTTTACCCAATATTGTAATGAACAATGATCCAAGGTCTGATGTTCTCAAAGAAAAGCCCTAAATGTCCAGACATAGAAGAAAGGGGCATTAAAAATCCATCACAGGAAAATCTGGTCTGTCTAGGTAAAGTGGTCCACTCTGCATGTAAAAAAAATTAACCATTCAATGGAAGTCACAGAAAACAGATGTTCCATAAAGACGAAGAGGAATCCAGTTCACACTATTGTTCATTCCAGTACTCTTCCTGTGATGTCTTTTCCTGGCGGATATATTTGCATAGAGAAGAGGACTGCTTAAACTCCTCCATAATATAAGCAAAGTGCATCAGCCAAAGATGGCTAACAGCTTTCCTCTTCCTGTGCAGCTGTTGTTTGCCAGAGGGATGACATAAATTGATTCACCTTTTTATCAATGAATATAAGCCAGAGTAAAATTGCATAAGAGATAGAACAATGGGCAGGACCGGCTTGTTATGGTCTATGAAGAAAAACATCCTGAAAATGCAGGTGGAAGCCCGGGACGTGCTGAGCGGAGACGTAATCAACTAATAGTAAGAAATCCCACATCACTGTATTCACGCTTTATTCCCATCATTGTAAAGAGTCGGACTCCAGGCAACACATCACCACATTATATTATGTCAGAACAAAGACAAATATGGCACTCCAAAATGTAAGGCATTTAGCGGTGCAGTGTAAATACACCTTCCTCTCCCATTCAAGTACGTACCACCGATACAATCTAGACAACACACAGTTAAACCTTGGAGAAGATTTAGTGCTTGTACAAACTCTGAGATCTCTTCCTTGGAGAAGATTTAGTGCTTGTGCAACTTCTGAGATGTCTTCAAACAGCTGACCGGCAGGGGTGCCAGCAGTCAGACCACCACCGATCTGTTATTGATGACCTATGATAATAGGTCATCAATATCATGAAACTGGACAACCCCTTTAGGCCTCTTTCACATTAGTGGCAGCACGGATCCGGCAGGTGAAGGGTGCCACTGGAACCGCGCTCCGGCCCCACACATGTCACACAGTACATACACACAGACACACACACACAGACTTATACACATACAAATACACACATACTTACATGCTCCCAGCAGGTCTCCACAGCGCAGGAGGAGCAGGACGGCGCACACATAGGATGATTCCCCACAGCGCCCTCTTCTGGGCGCCGGGTGGAATTGTCCTATGTGTGCGCCGCCCTGCTCCTCCTGCACTGTGGAGACCTGCCGGGAGCATGTAAGTATGTATTTGTATGTGTATATGTCTGTGTATGTTTATGTGTATGTCTGTATGTGTGTATGTGTGCAGGTGACGGATCCGTCATGAACTCCATTAAAAGTCAATGCAGGACGGATCCGTTCACCATTGTGTCACACCAAACGGATCCGTCCCCATTGACTTTCATTTGGGGTCATGACGGATCCATCTTGGTGCAGATGCCTGGACCGGAGAGCAAACCGCAGCATTGGTCGGTTTGCTCTCCAGTCTGAGGACGGAACGGAATGCTTTTAGGAGCATTCCATTGTCTTCAGTTCAGTTTTGTCCCCATTGACAATGAATGGGGACAAAACTGAAGCGTTTTATTCCGGAATTGAGCCCCTATGACGGAACTCAATACCGGAATTATAAAACGCAAGTGTGAAAGTAGCCTTAAAGGGGTAATCTAGGTTTTTAAAATTGATGACCTGTCTTTAGGATAGGCCATCAATATTGAGTGGGTGGGGTCAGACTTTAGGCACCCCACTGAATAAAATATACAGAGAAGAAAAAGAATATCCCTGAAGAAGGAGGGACGAAACCTAGGTCGGGTGGACTCCTGGAATTTTATGTCTGATATGCCTTGTTTTAATTAACTCTTGTAACATAGTTACATAATTTATAAGGCCAAAAAAAGACATCTGTCCATCCAGTTCGGCCTGTTTTCCTACAAGTTGATCCAGAGGAAGGCAAAAAACCCCTGTGAGGTAGAAGCCAATTTCCCCCACTTTAGGGGGAATTTCCTTCCCGACTCCAATCAGGCAATCAGAATAACCTGGATCAACAACCCCTCTCTAGTAACTATAACCTGTAATATTATTATCCTCCAGAAATACATCCAGGCCGCTCTTGAACTCTTTTAGTGAACTTACCATCACCACCTCCTCAGGCAGAGAGTTCCATAATCTCACTGCTCTTACCGTAAAGAATCCCCTTCTATGTTTGTGTACAAACCTTCTTTCCTCCAGGCGCAGAGGATGTCCCCTCGTCACAGTAACAGTACTGGGGATAAATAGATGATGGGAGAGATCTCTGTACTGACCCCTGATATATTTATACATAGTTATTAGATCTCCCCTCAGTCGTCTTTTTTCTAACATGAATAACCCTAATTTTGATAATCTTTCTGGGTACTGTAGTCCACCCATTCCAGTTATTACTTTAGTTGCCCTCCTCTGAACCCTCTCCAGCTCTGCTATGTCTGCCTTGTTCACAGGAGCCCGTAACTGTACACAGTACTCCATATGTGGTCTGACTAGTGATTTGTAAAGTGGCAGGACTATGTTCTCATCACGGGCATCTATGCCCCTTTTGATGCAACCCATTATCTTATTGGCCTTGGCAGCAGCTGTCTGACACTGGTTTCTACAACTTAGTTTGCTGTTCACTAAAATTCCTAGGTCCTTTTTCATGTCAGAGTTCCCCAATATTTTACCATTTAGTATGTAACTGGTGACTTGCATTATTCCTTCCCATATGCATAACTTTACACTTGTCAGTGTTAAACCTCATCTGCCACTTCTCTGCCCAAGCCTCCAGTCTATCCAGATCCATCTATAGCAGTGTACTGTCCTCTTCTGTGTTAATTACTTTACACAGTTTAGTGTCATCTACAAAAATTGATATTTTACTGTGCAAGCCTTCTACAAGATCATTAATAAATATATTGAAGAGAATAGGGCCCAATACTGACCCCTGTGGTACCCCACTAGTGACAGTGACCGAATCTGAGTGTGTACCATTAATAACCACCCTCTGTTTTCTATCACTGAGCCAGTTACTTACCCACATACAGACATTTTCTCCCAGGCAAAGCATTCTCATTTTATATGCTAACCTTTTATGTGGTACTGTGTCAAATGCTTTGGAGAAGTCCAGATATACGACATCCATTGATTCGCCGCGGTCCAGTCTAGAACTTACCTCCTCATAGAAACTGATTAAATTGGTTTGACATGACCGATTCCTCATGAAACCATGCTGATATGGAGTTATTTGCTTATTTTCATTGAGGTACTCCAAGATAGCATCTCTTAGAAAACCTTCAAACAGTTAACCCACAACAGATGTTAAACTTACCGGCCTATAGTTCCCAGGCTCTGTTTTTGGACCCTTTTTGAATATTGGCACCACATTTGCTATGCGACAATCCTGTGGAACACTCCCTGTCAGTATCCGATATGGAGCATGACTGCTGGATCTTTTCCAGCCCCTCCCAGTGATCTGTCAACCCAATCCGCGATGTGTCGAACTCGAGCACCAGGAAGGCAACACACCATTCGACGATCCCGGTCTTTGTGACAGATTGCCCTTTCTGTACCCCTAATGATTGAATCTCCCACTACCAGCACCTTTCTGGCCTGCCCTGCTCTCCTGGTCCCCTGCTTACTGGAGTTGACATTCCCCTGACTGGCAGAGGAAGTGTCCGGCTGCAGCAGTACTTTCCCTGAAGTGGCATCCCCCTCATCTGCCAAACTTGCAAACTTGTTGGGGTGTGTCAGATCAGGGCTAGCCGCCCTGGCACTTTTCCCTCTACCCCGCTTTCTAACTGTTACCCAGCTAGCTCCTCCTCACTACCACCCTCCCCCACATCTACCCCATAGAGTGATTGCTCAGTGAGCAGCAAACTCTTTTCCAAATTGTCAGCGCTTCTCAGTGTTGAAATTCACCTGGTTAGATACACGATGTGCGATTCCAAACGAGCAATTTGCTCACATTCTGAACAAAGATATGCACCCTTAAACGGCTGTTCCAGGACTGCATACATCAGACAAGATGTGCATTGGGCTGCTCTGTCAATAATGGAAGACATACTAATGGGGATTACACCAAAAAAAAGAGAAAAAAATACAATACAGTGATATGAAACCTACTTACTGTAGTCCCCTTTTAAAGCCCCTGAATCGGAAGTCACGTAATCTAAAGTCACACACTTAATTAAAACACGCACTTAAAAATCAAACACGCGAACGCTCAAACTCACGTTGTGTCTCTGCTTTTATAAATGCAACACTCAAACCAGTCTGCTTTTTTTCCCTCTGGATTCAGTGAGTAGAATAAATTCATATTTTAACCTAAAATCGTGAAATTCACAGAAAATGGTGCACTACAACGATAAATGCAATTGACAATATATGGCTAACCCTCACACTGATATTAAAATGAGACTTTTGCCAATATATTCTTATATCAAGACCATACTGGAGCCCGAGCACCCCGTCAAGGTATCTCAAAGTGGCACGGGACCTAACGCTAACCCTATTATACCGTTGGACATTTACAGGGCCATAAAGTCCGACACACAGCGACCAGCTCCCAGTTACCTCCAGCGTGATATCACACATACAATGGGAGAAGGCTGTGAGTCCCACCTATCCCTAACTCGTGTGACCCAGGCTGCAACGGTGCATCTGAATGTTACCCATGGGTCAAAATCAAGGCACATTCAAACCTGGAGTTGCCACACCTCCAGACATGCATGTACAAACAAAATTACAGAAAAAGGTGGTCTTAAAAGACAGAAAATGCTCAAAACCCCAAATGCTGTTGCACAAATGCAAGATCCAGACAGCACCGTCAGGCTGTTCTCTGCAGGAACAGCCTGCCAGAATGTATAATGTAAGCGTTAAAAAAGCCTAATTATAGGCTATCAGTTTTAAAAGCCTAGAAAACCCCTAAAACCTGACTCCTCCTGGGTTTGATAAAACTATGACCAGTGCATCCAGAATAAAATATCTCATGTATTTACTTAAGATTGCATGTTTACTGAAAATCGTGTCATTTTATTCTCCTTTACAGTACCAATGGCATTTTGTGGCAAAAGAAATAGCCTTCTGCAGGGGCAGATTGGCCATAGACCTTACAGGGAAATTTCCCAGTGGGCCGATGCCTAGGGGGCCACCTGAGCCCTCCTCACTGCCGGCCAGTGGAAGTTTTTGGGCATGTATTTTGTGATGGACTGTGGTATTTGGCTCTGTTGGGGTGGTACAATGTGCCACAATATGGTATTGCTGGCCTTGGTGTACTTGTGTTGGCCCTGCCTTCCATCAATTTGGACCCGACTACCAAATGGGGCCACTTTTAGTATTTTTTCCAGGGCCACTTTAAGTTCCCAGTCCGCTCCTGGCCTTCTGTCTTTGTATAATACAGAATGCTATTTTGCGATGCAGCATAGAGGTAGTATTTCACAAAATATACTGCTAGAAAATATATGATGATGCGCTATATTGTGTGACACTGACACATAGACAAACTTCATTTAGTGACAATGTTTTGTCATCTACACATATTTTTGTTTTAAGTCAAGGCAAATAATTGTCACCTCACACTTTATGGCTGCGTGATTCAGAAGTACCATCATGGTGTAGAGGTCTTCAGGATGCTTGGTGCTCATATATAATTTCTCCAGAAAATATTGCCATTTTTGTGACTGCAGTTTCTCCTTAATTCACCTCTGTGTTTAGTTCGTAGAATTATATGTTAATATGTGGTTTATGTTCCCAGTCATGTCACTGTGTCATGGGAAACAACGGTTTTCTGTCTGTCTGCTGAGTCTATTTGCCTTCATTTTTTCTATCTTCCTGAAAAACCTTGGCCTCAGAACATGTGTATCTTTCACAACACACCTCAGGCTCACATTCTTACCGAATCCATCTATCATTTGGTAATGTTGTGACTGTTCCTGTTCATAACTGACAAAACTGCAAAAAATTAACTGAACATCACCCAGAAAAACAATTAATTCTGTGACATTGGATGTTTGGCTGCAGAGATAAAATTGAAAAGGGTTGTCAGGTTTAGGGCTCAGGAACACGCCTTTATTGTGTCTCCATATTGTAGAGATTATGAACCTTCTATGGTATCTCTTTATGCTGCAACTTTCGTTCAGACCCATATTGAATTTTCTTCTGCCAGATTACACACCATAAAACATCGTGAGGGTCACTGACCATAGACTGGCATTTTACTCCAACTCAGTGTTGCAATGCCAGAGGATTTACTTAATTTATGAGTATGAGCATTAAATAGGCACCTCCACTGAAAGTCCGTGCTCCTAGATTGAAATCTACACCCATAGCCGGAGTAGATTTAAGTGGTCATTTATACCAGTACACTGTGTAGGGGCCACGTTCCATCCTCTTACTCCAGTTGCCTCAGGATGGTAATATAGTTAAAGTCAGGAGTAAGGAGATCACCTGCGGCAGCTGGCCAAGTAAATAAGTGCTTGATGCCCCAACATTAAGGCTTTAGACCAGGGATGCTCCACCTGCGTCCCTTCAGCTGTTGCAAAACTACAACTCCCAGCATGCGAGTTCATGTTTTGCAACAGCCGGGGGGCCACAGGTTGGGCATCCATGCTTTTAGACTATTACTTCTGTAGCTGGCGGCCTTGAATGGCCCATCGGGAAGTTTCCCTTTAGGTTCAATGGCCAGTCAGTCCCCTGCATTGCTGTGTTCCCCCATCATCAGCTGTAATATCAGGGAACCCTGATGTCTAGTTGTGTATAAAGAGGTATTCAATGAATTCCCAGAGCTCATGAGTCCAGTGGAGGTTTGACAAGAGCTTTGTTCATTCATTGGGTGATCGGCAGCACATTTACAACGTCCTATAATCAAGAACAAGCATTTAGAGTAATGTTCATTCCCAGTAGTCAGCCTGAGAATTGTGCACTGTAAAATAGCCTTTAGGCTTCCATCAGTAATTTCCATCATTGATTGTGAGCTGCCACATTTCATCCAGGTGGGGGTCAAAGACAGAGAACAGGTAAAGATCTTTACATTAAAACTCCACTTCTGGTTCAGGCTCACAGTCACTGATGAAAATCACTGATCTAAACACTGAAGTGTGAACTAGGCCTTACACATGCCAATTGTTGGCCAAACAAATGCTTGTTCCAAATCACTGTCCTGTCTAGAAGTGGCCATACATAGTCAATAGCTGTTAGCAGAAGGATCGTCCAGCTGACAGGTATCTCTACCGAATCCCTCCTGTTCGGTTAGGTTAGGCCAAATGTGTATGTGTTGTCAATGGGGAGAGAGAACACTTCTGGTGGTGGATTATCTCCTGGAAGAACATCCTCAAATTCAGTTCACCCAATATTTCTCTCCAACAGCATTATCTGTCGAGGAATAGTCGGGAGGTCCCGATACACATTATATTGCTGGATGAACCCGCCTTTCTATGCCTATTCAACCCATAATACACACATATCTATGGAAGATTTAAAAGGTCCTGTGATCAGCCAAGAAATGCAAAAACATTTTTCAGGTGACCACATATTTTATGTAGCCTTAAAAATGATTTTAAAAAAATGTAAACAAGGAATGTGCTGCCAACAATAATGGAAATGAACTGCCACATGAATGATCATCCGTTATGAACAATAATTTGTGCAATTCAACCCCAGAAATTTCCCAGGCCAAAAGCTATTTTTTAACCAGAGCCCATCCACCTGCTATATAGTTGTTCAGCACTTGTCATGGCCAATTATCTGCCCATTTAAAATAATCTTTTATTAAGGGGGGTATGAAGGATCACTATACTTCTCCATCAAGAATATCTTTAGCTGGATTTTAAAGTTTCACAATTGTCCCCAATTGTTTGTATTCATATAGCAGTACTGGGCCATTTGAGACTTCATTAAAAAGCCCTGAAATTGCCTGCCCCCCATGATCACTACTGCTACTACTATCTGACATATCTTCAACTCCAAGACACTCATAAAAAAACATTTACATGTAATGCATGGATGATATTAGTAGTTCTTTGTGTCAACTATGGTCCCAGAACTCCTTTAAGCTTTCAATCCATGAATTAAAAAGAAGCAATACACAGCAGGGGTAATTGTCCTAAGCCACATTACCTACTTCTGTAACATACTTTTACAGCCACAAATTACCTGAGCATTTTAACTAGAGACTAGCAATTAATTGCAGGAAACCAGGCCAGCAAAATATTCATGGAAAACATTAAAGAACAGCAGGAAATGGGATGGAAACTTAACCAGTCTAACATGTGATCAGCACCCTGCCAGGCTCTCCACTACAATATCAGAAGGGATTTACATACTGTCAGTGACTCTGAATGGAGGTTGTGTAAACCCCACTGACATGGCACAAAGGTGGGAGCTCTTCAAAGAAATGCAAGGTGAAGGCAAGCAATGGCAGTGAAGAGTGACCCAACTTGGCCATTCTCTGTTGTCTTTTGTTATACATTTGCTCCATCTATTTAAGATCAATTTAATATTGTTGGTTTAGAGCAATCCCTGTATTTAACTCAAGTGACCCTTATGAGATGAAATAAGCCTGCTTTATTCTATGCTTTAGATCTTTTTTTTTGCTCATCTACTGTTGGTCATGGTGAGAATATATATGTGATACCTTATTATAACTGTTGAAGAAAGGATAAGATTAACCAGAAGGCATGGATGACTAAAGCTGATTTAAAGCTTTGCATGAAGGTGGAGTCACTGAAATGACAAGGTAAAGGTGGATAAGCAAACAATTGTAGGGTTACACATCATCCACCAAACACTGAAAAATCTTCCACAGTACATCAGGAAGACTTGGATCAGGTTTTAATTATCATGCCATATATTACTCAGTTGTAGTAGGAAGACTGAGATTAATAATTGAAAAGTTTTATAACTAGTTGACCAACAGTTTTGAAAAAACATCAAAATTTGTCTGTCAACCTCCCCGACTCTATAAGTTCAAGAAGAAAAAAAATAATTGTGGGTGGTCACTACTACACATGTCACTGTATTAAAATATATGTAACTATGTCCAGATGAAAATACAGTGGTGTGACACCTCCACAGGTTCCATGTCCTGCATCTACTCCACACATACAGAATACAGAATGACAATACAAAAGTGTGGATGAGGCCTTATTAAGGGTACATTCACACGACCGTAAGTGTCTTGCAGTCTACAAATTGCAGATCCCAAAAATATGAGTCCCAGCTGTATGCGTTGCACATTTTGCGGATCTGAAAAACATGGCCAGTCCTATGATAGAAATGCCCATTCTTATCCGCGATTGCGGACTAGAATAGGACATGCTTTATCTTTTCTGCGGGGCCATGGAACGGAACTACGAATGTGGACATCACACAGTGTGCTGATCACATCTTTTGTAGCCCCATTGAAATTAATGGGTTTGCACCTGTTCCGCAATGGATCCAGAAATACGGGTGTGTGAATGGACCCTAAGTTAAAGGGGTTGTATCTTTCCTTTAGATTATTCACCTTTATAATAAACATTTTACTGAAAACCCACATGTAGTGCCTCCACAGGTAAAATTAAGCATTGCCTAGTTCCCATTAAAATCGAAAGGCTGTAGGTATAATAAGCAGATGTTCCTGATTGTCCAGAGCAAAACATGTTGTTTGTAACTGGCCTGGCTAATTGATGGGGTTCTTACCAGTAGACCTTCCTCTATTAACTTATAATTCCTCAGTAGGGTATTTGAAAATAGGTTTTCAAAACCAGACAATCCCTTTAAAAAAAAAAAAAGAGTACAGCAGCTACAAAGTACAACTTGAATACTAGCATACTTTCTTTTATGGGGGTGCTTGCATTCACTTCAGTGATAATAAGACAGAAAACTGACTGGAAATAATGAACATGCAGTTTTCATAGGCTGAATAACAATGTAAAGCTAAGGTCTCAAAAGTATATGGCTTGAAGTAAGAGTTTTGCTGGTGGGAAATCAGACCTAAATTAAAAACAAATTTCCCATCTTGTTTCTAGTATTAAGTTTTTATAATTTTTTTGACTATTTGATGTTCCAGTTCATCTCATTTATCATTTTCTACACCTGTTTTAGGCATAGAAAATTATCTAAATCTACACTAGCAAGGAAGCTGGCGTAGATGCGCCTAAGTTATGTAGAGGCCAGCGCCTCTACATAACTTAGGCGCATCATGTGCCAGCGCAAGGGGTATTAAGACCAGTGTCTAAAGCGCCAGTCTTAATAAATGACCCCATAAATATATTTCAAAGTTCCAATCTGCAGGGTAATTTACAACAATGGGTGGATTTACTAATCTTGTCCAGTATTTAGACAGTTTAAACTTGTCATAGTGGTTCACGTTGTAAGATACATTTTTTATGTTGATAGATATCAACGTTTGCCTAACTTTACACCAAATACACCCAGATTTATGAACAAGGGACATTTTGAAGATTGCCTTCAAATTTGTCTATTTGTTAAAGCCAAATTCATCAGAGTGGTGCACAGCAATAGTTGAATTTAGCACAGATGAATTATAACATTCTGACTTATTTCCGCCTACCACAGCAAGTCAGTAGTGGAGATCAGTTGAGACAATTTTTTTGAGACAATCTCTGTGATAAATTAGGCCAAAAACCAACATCCACCTGTCAGGGCTGGGATACACAGACAAGGGGAAAGTGTCCTGGCCACGGGCAACCACATCGCCACCAGAGTCAGAGACAGGACCAGCAGAACGGGTGCAATGACTGCCGGTCCTGACAGTACCCCTTCCTCCAGGAGGGGCCTCCGGACCATTAGAACTCAGAGATGGTTTAGAAGGATGACTCTGGTGAAACAATCTCACTAACCGGGGTGCATGCACATCCCTAGCAGGGACCCAAGATCTATCTTCTGGACCGAATCCCTTCCAATGAATGAGGTACTGAAGGGAATTCCTCACCAACCTAGAGTCAAGAACCCTCTCCACCTCATACTCAAGATCTCCATCCACAACAGACGGAGAGGGAGGGTCAGGGAGGGGTACAACAGGGTCAACATAGCGCTTTAGCAGATTTTTATGAAAAGTATTGTGGACCCGCCATTCCGTGGGCAACGCAACCTTGAAAGATACAGGATTAAACACATGAGTTATGACAAAAGGACCGATGAACCTAGGAGCAAATTTCAGAGATGGAACTTTCAATTTGAGGTTTTTAGTAGACAATAAGACTTTATCACCCACAACAAAAGTTTCAGAGACAGTATGTTTATTCCTGGAATGGTGGACCATTTGGCTTTGTGATTTTTTCAAGTTCTGCTGAACTCGTGACCACACTGTGCACAGTTGGTTAGTTATGGATTCTGCCCGAGGAGAATCTGAAACAGAACACGATGAGAAAGAAAACCTGGGGTGAAAACCATAATTACAGTAAAAGGGTGATGTGAGTGTGGATGAACTAGTGTGATTGTTGATAGCAAATTCGGCTAGCGGAAGATATGAGGCCCACTGATGCTGACAGTCAGAGATAAAAAGACGAAGGTACTGGATCAGCTCCTGATTCATCCTCTCCGTCTGCCCATTGGTTTCAGGGTGAAAGGCAGAAGAAAAGGACAATTTAACTTCTAATTTAGAACAGAAAGCTCGCCAAAACGTAGCCACAAATTGTACCCCCCTGTCAGATACCACCTCATCAGGAATACCATGGAGACGAACCACATGCTGGATAAACAGATCAGCCAATTTTTCCACTGATGGCAGCTTTTCCAACGGAATGAAATGACCCATTTTAGAGAACCGATCCACCACCACCCAAATGACAGTGCACCCCTGGGATGATGGCAAATCGGTAACAAAGTCCATGGAAATGTTTGACCAGGGTTTGTCTGGCACTGGGAGCGGGAGAAGAGGTCCCTCAGGACGTCTCCTGGGGATCTTTCCCCGCGCACAGACTTGACAAGCCTGAACAAAAGCATAAACGTCAGTATGCATACGTGGCCACCAATAATTTCTTTTCAGTAAATCTAATGTTCCCCGAACACCTGGGTGACCTGCTAGCACTGAACAATGTGTCTCCTCTAACACTCTCAAACGGCAAGACATGGGAACAAACAATTTGCCTTCCGGAAGGTCTTTAGGAGCAGAATTTTGTTCAGCAAGAATTTGAGAAGAGAGGTGAGAGGAGACAGCTGCCACTACAATACCTGGAGGTAAAAATGTTACCAGATTCAGACTCCGAACCCTCAGGAATACCGAAACTCCGGGATAAAGCATCAGCTTTAACATTTTCAAGATACACCAGGTTTTTATGGTCTGTGATCACTGTCACTGGGTGAAGAGCTCCCTCCAAGAAATGGTGCCACACCTCAAAAGCCCATTTGATGGCAAGGAGCTCGCGATTCCCAATATCATAATTTCTTTCACATGAAGAGAATTTTTTAGAGAAAAATGCACTGAGGTTTGTGAGAGCAGAAGACCCTTGAGATAATACTGCCCCTACACCAACCTCAGAAGCATCTACCTCTACAATGAAGGGTTGAGAGAGATCAGGCTGAATCAACACAGGGGCTGTAGAAAAAGCTTTCTTGAGCTCCTGAAATGCAGAGTATGCTGCAGGAGACCAGTTGCTAGGATCAGCCCCCTTGCGGGTAAGATCCGTGAGTGGTTTGGCGATTACGGAAAAGTTTTTTATAAAGTTCCTGTAGTAATTGGCAAAACCTAGAAACCATTGAAGGGATTTTAAGTCAGTGGGGCGGACCCACTCTGCTATCTCCTGAACCTTACACGGATCCATCTGTACATTGGAAGGAGTGACCACATAACCCAGAAATGAAACCTTTTGCACACAAAAAATAAATTTTTCCAACTTAGCGAACAAAGAGTTTTTTCGCAACCGGAACAACACAAGGCGAAGATGTTCATGATGGGTGGTCAGATCTGGAGAAAAAATCAGGATGTCATCCAGATAGACCACCATAAAGACCCCAATAACATCATGAAAAATGGTATTCATAAAACCTTGGAAGACTGCCGGGGCATTACTCAGACCAAAAGGCATAACAAGATATTCAAAGTGCCCCAGTGGTGTGTTAAAAGCAGTCTTCCACTCATCTCCTTCCCGAATCCGAATCAGATTATACGCTCCCCTTAGATCTAGTTCGGAGAACCAATTGGCCCCAGAAACCTGATTCAGAAGGTCCGGAATAAGAGGAAGAGGTCCAGAGTTCTTGACCGTGATTTTATTTAATTCGCGGTAATCAATACACGGCCTTAACCCACCATCTTTTTTCTCCACAAAAAAGAACCCAGCCCCCGTTGGGGACTCAGAAGGTCTAATGTGCCCAATAGCCAAGCTTTCATCAATATACTGCTTAAGCGACTCTCTTTCAGGTACAGACAGATTATAAATACGACCCTTAGGCAGCTTGACTTTGGGCAAGAGATCTATCTTACAGTCAAAATCCCTATGAGGAGGAAGGACTTGAGACAGGGGTTTGGAGAAAACATCTGCGAAATCAGAGATAAACTCCGGGATCCCAGCATCACATGCAGTCGTGGTACAGAATGAGACCTGAGACATATGGGCCTTACACTGAGGACCCCAGCAAACAAGATCCAGTGTACCCCAGTCAATAACTGGATTATGTTCCTGGAGCCAGGGCATCCCCAGGATAACGTTCACCGACAAATTTTTCATAACCAGAAAAGAACAATATTCTATGTGTAGTGCACCCACCACCAATTTTATCTCGGGGGTGCGGAATTTGACCAAACCAGCACGCAATGGGGTCATATCCACACTTGATACTAGGATAGGAGGGGACAATGGAATCATGGAAGACAAAACCTGGGATACGAAATCCAAGTCGATGAAATTAGCAGCTGCACCCGAGTCCAGAAAAGCCAGACCTGTACATGAGGCTGACTGGACCTCAATAGTGCAGGGCAAAAACATTTTAGAAATTTTAGGGAGTACCTGAGCTCCTAGGCAGTCCTCCCGACAACTGCCTAGGAGCGGAAGTGTTTCCTGCTGTGACTTCTTGGGACAGGCATTTAGCTGATATTCGGGACTCCCACAGTAGAAACATAGTCGACTCTTCCGGCGATGTTCCCTCCTCTGCTCTGGGGTGATACTGCCGAGCTCTATTGGTTCAGGCCCAGGTAGAGATGAGACCGGACTGAGGGTCGGCCGAGGGGCGGGAGACACCCGAGGTGGTCGTCTGGACCTTAGGCGTTGATCTGCCCGGATGGCGAGGGTCATAGCTTCGTCAAGAGTCTTAGGTTCTGCATGAGCTAATAACAAGTCTTTTACCTGGTCTGAGAGGCCGGTCATGAATAGGTCTTTCAAGGCCTGATCGTTCCACCCCGAGTTCGTCACGTACTGTCTGAACGTAGCACAATATTCTTCCGCCATTTGTCTACCCTGACAGAGGGATAACAAGTGGGAAACCGCTAACACAGGTCGGTCTGGTTCATCATAAATCTGACCCAGTGCAGAAAAAAAAACTGTCCAGAGAAGAACGCAGAGGTGAATCAGGAGGTAAGGAAAGCGCCCAATTTTGCGGGTCACCCCGCAGGAGAGACATAACCAACCCCACCTTTTGCGCTTCTGTCCCAGAGGACCGAGGTCGTAAGGAAAAATAAAGTTTACACCCTTCCCGAAATGAAAAAAATTTCTTACGATCGCCCGGAAAAAGGTCAGGAAAGGGAACCTTAGGTTCAGGTGCAGGTGACTGAACGGCCGGAGGTGGCACCGGGGCCGTAGCATGCATGTCTTCCTGAACCTGAAGACGGATAGCTAGATCTTGAACCAACTTGGTCAAGGCCTGGACCTGTGCGACCACAGCTGACATAGGCTCCATAGGTGGAGTGAACGTAGCTGGACGTATGCAGGTTGCAGGCCTCTTTTGGGCCAGTGTTTCTGTCAGGGCTGGGATACACAGACAAGGGGAAAGTGATCCCTAAGCTTAATCCCAACCCCTTTCCCTGCCTATTGCCTACTCAGGCTAACCCCTGAGTCGACAACCAGATGACTTGAAATACACTAGTAAAAGTGCAGGGGAAGGGAAAACAAACAAGACAGACAAACAACCAAATGGGTAGTCAGAAAGCCGCATCAAAACCAGGAGAGTACATCAGGAACAAAATTAGCAAGCAAAGAGTAGTCAAAAAACACGCCAAGGGTCAAAGAACAACTAGAATCCAAACTGCAGAGCACAAATGACAAACCAGGTAGTAGCAAGGAAACTCCAAACACTGGCAGCAAGGTAAACATTTGAGGACCTTAAATACCTAGCAGACCCCACCCAACCAGCTGACTGGGAGGAGAAAGCAAGGAACCAAAACTTAACTCATGAGATACCAAATGAACAGAAAATAAACAGACTATATTGCTTGCGTTTTCCGGCGACCAGAAACAGGCCGCGAGCGAGTGTGCACACCAGCCACGCCCCTGGCACTTATGATCATAGCGCGCGTCCGCTGCCTGGGACGCGCATCCACAGCCAGAGACCGTCGGCTGGAGGAGGAGCCTGGTGAAATAGCGGAAGAAGCCTGGCCACGGGCAACCACATCGCCACCAGAGTCAGAGACAGGACCAGCAGAACGGGTGCAATGACTGCCGGTCCTGACACCACCACCACAGAAAAGCCCACAAGCGGCTGGATTTCTAAAGTTGACTTAGCAGGAGCAAAACATAATTGTGGCCAGTCGCAAACTATTGATAAATTTGTCTTACAAGTAAAACAACAGAAAAGTCACAATGTAATTCAAAATACAGACAAGCCCACTTTGATAAATCAGGACATAGTGTTTGGTTTACTTTGTGCCAAAATTTAGTGGCAACGCTTTGGTGAAATTTTGGCACACATGAATATATTTAAGCCATGTCCTTCCCAATAAGCCACACTCCATCCTGTGTAGTTCACACCCAATGTCTAGTGAGGCTCAAAAAGCAGCTAGAACACAATACATAATAAATGTGGTGCAAAACATGCACGGCAGTTTTTTTCAGCTCAAAGCAAAACCCTGACACATTGAGCTAAATCTTCCCCTATACGCTTTTATTCTGAGAGATTCGTTTCCTTTAGGGATAGACTGTTCCTTGATCACCTCATCTAAGGAAATGGGACACAAAAACACAAGATTCTGCAAACTTTCCTTTTTCCTTTTAAGAACTTCTGACCTTCTATTCAAAAACATCTGTTCCAGGTTACTCCTTGTTTTTATTCATGTTCCTTGGTGTATATTACTATGTATTTACAGATGGGTTGGTTAATTAGAAGGGAACACTTATAATTGAGGTTTATAAGGCTGCAAAAATGTCCACAATTATATTCATTAAATCTGTGCAGATATTATTAAACCCACAGTCTACAAGCAGTTAGCATGCATATGGTCATTATTGGTCATTCTTTGAAATTTTAGTAGAATACAGAAATATACAGTGGAATATATAATAATCTATGATTTATTGCCTTGGTTTTCAGTGTAATAGATGTCACCTCTGCCAATCGGCTGTTTGAAGGGACCACGGTGTTCAATTCAGCGCTGCGTCCTCTTCAGTGTTTACCTGCACGCTGTCTCCATTTTATATATAATGTCACAACCATTGTATAGTCCCAATGCCTCTACCAAAATGAAACATTACCAAGAGATTTGATTAACACCATGCCATTTGTGTATACAGCACCTATGCAAACCTATTTGTCTCCATGCAAACAGACTATAATCAAATTATGTGTATAGTCTGATCCAGTAATTATGTGATGTTCTAAACTTCTAACCTATCTGAACTGGACTGGAGCCAACCACTTACCATGATGGTCTATTACTTACTGGTTGAGTCACAGATAATGTATTAAACACTATTGATGATACATCCTGTTTTGCAATGATAATAAGGTTTATGATGCAATTCAGAATGGATAAACTCATGTTCTGTATAGACAGGCTTGGCCCTTAAATCATAAAAGGTATTGCAGTTGCACCTCACCTTGATGGTTGAGGGTATAGATGTTATTGGAAGCTGCTGGGCCCCAATGCAAAATATGCAACATGACCCCCACCATGTTATTTATTAAATGGCGTCCTCTCTGGAAGAAAGGGCTTTGAACCCATTAAGGTACCAAGGACCAGGTGCAATTGTTACCTCTTAACCCCTTACACCCTATAGCTACAAACCGCTGTCACTAACATTATCAGCCACACCACAGCATAAAGGGAGAGTACAGAAGTGTTTGATTTGACAATTTTCATAAACATATAAAGAAATGGCCAGTACAGAGATCTTGCTTATGACCTTTTTATACCTTGGCCTGAAACCACGACAAGAGGGCATCCTCTACATCTAGAGGAAATGAGTTTTCCTCATCAGCGTAGATGGGAATTCTATACTGTAAGAGCAGTTAGACGACAGAACTCTGCCAGAGGAGATTGTGATGGCTGATTCACTGTACAAATTCAAGAAGGATCTGGATGTCTTTTTTGAATGTAAAAATATTGCAAGCTATAGGTACTAGATTACTGGAGATGAGAAGTTGGTCCAGGAATTTATCCTTTTTGGGTAATTGACATCTGCCTTATGTGTATTTTTTGCCTTTCTCTGGATCGACAACGTAGGATTATAGGTCGGGTTTGATGGACCCGCTTGTAGCACAGCTCAGGCAGTTTTGATTATGGAGATGTCATTGCACCACCTGCACAGTCCTCTGATAGGCTTCAGGCCTGGTGTGGCGTATAATAGTCAATGGCAGGGTAGGGAGACATTTGCTTCCGTGTCCTGCCACAGCATTCAACTATATTGCGAGATACAGTTGTATATTGAGAGGCCCTTGCAAGCAGCAGTGGAACATTGCTGGATGCTCGGGCAGGCCTGTGTATCCCCTCACCCTGTTACTCGTACTGCAATGCACCAATGCATTGTGAAGGGTAAAGGCCTGGTTAGACTGGCCAATTATTGTTACAAATCCTTTTTTCCAATCTGGTTGAAAAAAATGCTCTTTTACTCAGTATTTTGCAATTATATTTGCAAGCCAAAACCAGGAGTTGGTCCAAAAGGTGCAATTCTTTTTGCTACAGTTCTCTCTGTAGGTCCCACTTCTGGTTTTGGATTACACATACTGTCCAAAAGAATCCCATATGAAAGTACCTAACCTTGAAATATCCAACAAACTCCTCTGGCAAATATCACATTTTATGAACAGTATGATGCTTTAGTGGTAAATGAGAACTTTTTAAAGGTGTTTTCAGTGATGAGAAGATAAAGGAAAGTTTTATCGTCTTCTTTTCCCACACTACAGTTGAGAAAACCTATCTGCAACCTATATCCCCCAGAATTCACTACTGTATCTTGTGATAAGACATCCATATTACTTATATTACAAATGGAAGCAGCCGGAGCAAAGACTGTGCCCATAGTGTTAATGAGAGTCATAGCCACAATTTAACCTCAAAGCCTAAGAAATTGTGCCACCTATCAATAATTGGAATGTGAAATCCTAAGCAGGAACCATAATAACTGTGTAACAGGATCTGCTCTTATAAATAGGGACTCCTGTGTAGAAAACTGCTGTAACCAAACTGGTTGATCTGGACGGTCCGGTTCTGTAATTACCTGTTTTACATTGTCTATATGAGTTTTAGTGAACTTGACAAATGGACACAGGTACAGTGGTTGGAGAGAAAGAACTGAGCAGGTGTCCCAGCAAAGGCAAAAGACTCACAAAGCTGTCACATTCTGTCTAGAGTCATTTCGGCAGAATACAAAAAACACTTCAGCTTCCTGAGACAACTACAGTAAATCTGTACTGTAAAGGTGCTGTAAAGAATCCACTAGTAAACTGCATAAATAACAATTGCCTATTGGAATGCATCAGCGCAAAAAAGCTATAGCATAACCAACCCATTTTCACATGCCCTTTAACGGTGTATGGACTTGAGAGATCCAACGACCTCTATGATCCAGAGTGGAGACCACTCCAAAAAGTCAATTTATGTAATACATGGATTTAAAGGACCAATGTGCATTTCATGCATTAGGCTATGTTTGAAAAAGAGTGTTGCAGCTGCGCTCACCTGAAAGGACCAGGGGTGTACCACCAATGAGGCCACGTGAGGCAGCAACAGGTAGGGGCAAGAGGGGGGCACCTGAAGGGCCATGGGAAATAAGCGCTTTTATTGTGGCAAAGGGGTTAGGTCAAGAAATTCGTATTGGGTGGGGCGCTGTTTCAGTTTTCGCCTCAGGCAGCAGAAAGGTTAGGTGCACCCCTGGAAAGCGCATCACAATAGGAAGCACGGACAGAGCTGAGAACTCAGCACCGATATAATGAAAAATGAGGAAAGAGTCCAGCTTCTCCAAAAAAGTGAAATTCTTTATTTTCTTAGTGCAGGTTAAAATCCAATATCCAGTAACAGCATCTATGCGTTTTGGACCTTTGTGGTTAGTTGAACCTTTCATATATAAATAAAAAAAATCTATATCAAGTGAGTATAATTACCCCAGTATGACTGCATATATATATATATATATATTGTATATATATATATATATACTGTATGTGTGTATATATATATATATATATATATGCACTATATATACACACACCATATATATATATATATATATATATATATATACAGTACAGACCAAATGTTTGGACACACTTTCTCATTCAAAGAGTTTTCTGTATTTTCATGACTATGAAAATTGTAGATTCACACTGAAGGCATCAAAACTATGAATTAACACATGTGGAATTATATACTTAACAAAAAAGTGTGAAACAACTGAAAATATGTCTTATATTCTAGGTTCTTCAAAGTAGCCACTTTTTGCTTTGATTACTGCTTTGCACACTCTTGGCATTCTCTTGATGAGCTTCAAGAGGTAGTCACCTGAAATGGTATTCCAACAGTCTTGAGGGAGTTCCCAGACATGCTTAGCACTTGTTGGCCCTTTTGCCTTCACCATCTCGATTGGGTTCAGGTCTGGTGACTGTGGAGGCCAGGTCATCTGGCGTAGCACCCCATCACTCTCCTTCTTGGTCAAATAGCCCTTACACAGCCTGGAGGTGTGTTTGGGGTCATTGTCCTGTTGATAAATAAATGATGGTCCAACTAAACGCAAACCGGATGGAATAGCATGCCGCTGCAAGATGCTGTGGTAGCCATGCTGGTTCAGTATGCCTTCAATTTTGAATAAATCCCCAACAGTGTCACCAGCAAAGCACCCCCACACCATCACACCTCCTCCTCCATGCTTCACGGTGGGAACCAGGCATGTAGAGTCCATCCGTTCACCTTTTCTGCATCGCACAAAGACACGGTGGTTGGAACCAAAGATCTCAAATTTGGACTCATCAGATCAAAGCACAGATTTCTACTGGTCTAATGTCCATTCCTTGTGTTCTTTAGCCCAAACAAGTCTCTTCTGCTTGTTGCCTGTCCTTAGCAGAGGTTTCCTAGCAGCTATTTTACCATGAAGGCCTGCTGCACACAGTCTCCTCTTAACAGTTGTTGTAGAGATGTGTCTGCTGCTAGAACTCTGTGTAGCATTGACCTGGTCTCTAATCTGAGCTGCTGTTAACCTGCGATTTCTGAGGCTGGTGACTCGGATGAACTTATCCTCTGCAGCAGAGGTGACTCTTGGTCTTCCTTTCCTGGGGCGGTCCTCATGTGAGCCAGTTTCTTTGTAGCGCTTGATGGTTTTTGCGACTGCACTTGGGGACACTTTCAAAGTTTTCCCAATTTTTCGGACTGACTGACCTTCATTTCTTAAAGTAATGATGGCCACTCGTTTTTCTTTACTTAGCTGCTTTTTTCTTGCCATAATACAAATTCTAACAGTCTATACAGTAGGACTATCAGCTGTGTATCCACCTGACTTCTGCCCAACACAACTCATGGTCCCAACCCCATTTATAAGGCAAGAAATCCCACTTATTAAACCTGACAGGGCACACCTGTGAAGTGAATACCATTTCAGGTGACTACCTCTTGAAGCTCATCAAGAGAATGCCAAGAGTGTGCAAAGCAGTAATCAAAGCAAAAGGTGGCTACTTTGAAGAACCTAGAATATAAGACATATTTTCAGTTGTTTCACACTTTTTTGTTAAATATATAATTCCACATGTGTTAATTCATAGTTTTGATGCCTTCAGTGTGAATCTACAATTTTCATAGTCATGAAAATACATATTATATATAATATATATATATATATATATATATATATATATATATATATATATAAATATATATAATACATTGACATTGAGACACTTAAAACATGCAATACATAAATAATTCTATAAATAACAGATATAAGCAGCAGAGACATATCACACACAGCTTATATGTAATACAACAGTCATTCTTAGCTCAAGTCATATGAGCCTAGCCCATTTTAACTAGAAAATCAATCGTACCTGCTGCGTCATAGTGACCAACAGGCGCTTCATCAAATTTCTGAGAACAACTGTGGAAATCAGTTCCAGGAATTTTCTGATTATACATGTTCCCAATATTTGTTTTGACAAAACTGGGTTATTCACCGTGTCCAGTAGTTTTCTGATTAGTCGATATGTAACTATAAAGCCCGTGAACATTTTTTCTTTTTCCGCATCCAATCCGCATTTTTTGCAGATTGGATGTGGACCCATTCATTTCAATGGGGCTGCATAAAATGCGGCATCTTATTTTCACATGTCCCATTCTTGTCCATTTTGCAGACAAGAATAGGCATTTTGACAATGGGGCCTATGAAAATTGCAGAATGCACACAGCCAGTATCCCTATTTTGCGGACTGCAAAATGCATACAGTGGTGTGCATGAGGCCTTAAGGTCAAAGGTGTGCTTACACTAGACAGTCTAAAAATGTGCCATATGACCGCCTTTAACCGGGGTAATGTATCAGTATGCAACTTTTGGCCTTTTTGGTCTTATTGGTTTGAAGTAATTTTTTGCAACAAATTTGCAAAATATTGCATGCCATTTGTTCAGTTTGTGGAGAAAACTACCTATATGTAAACTGTCAGACATGGCTCAAACCACCCTAAAAATGGCACAAATAGGCCATAAATTTGGCATGAATGTCTATAGTACTGAGAAAGTAGGCAAAATCACTCCACTTTTCTGACCCATTGCATTGGATGAATGATTGATTTATGAGGTGCAACTTTAAAATTTATCTCAAAATCCTAACCACATAGGGTTTTTTTCATAGATTTATGCAGAATCCATAAGATTCTGAGGGTCTGTATATAAAATTGGAGAACACAGAGGCACAGTATGGAAACATTGACAATACTACTCATTACCACTACTGCATTAAAGAACATAAATTAACTTGGCTGTATATATCTATTTAGCGCTGCCCTCATGTGGCAAAAATAAGGAATTACATAGCCAGCAGTGATAACAGTCGGAGGAAGACAAGTTAAAATGTATTAATTACATTTTTCCACAACCAGGTTATTGATACAATGCGCACAAAATGCATTTTTAATCAATTTATTGCAGACATATGACTTCAGAATTCAATCTTGGTTTCACAAGACAAGAAAGTCCGGTTTCTCAGAGGCTTTAGGTGCATTTTTGCAAACTCCAGGCAGGCTTTCATGTTCCTTTTACTGAGGAGAGGCTTTTTTAGGCTACTCTGCCATAAAGACCAGATTGGTGGAGTGCTGCAGCGATGGTTAATCTTCTAGAAATTTCTTCCATGTGCACACAGAATCATTGGAGCTGAGCCAGAGTAATCATTGGGTTTTTGGTCACCTCTCTTACTTAGGCCCTTTTGCCCCATTTATATACTTAGTTTGGTGGGGCTGTAAGCCGTGTACCGGGGTGGGCTCCCCAGGATACAGCGAAGTCACAAACGAGGAAAGCAACTCCAACACCAGCTTTTGCCAAAACAGAATTTACTTAAAACTTGGTAATGAGCACAACCACAAATGCTGAGAACACAAAAATAAACTTACATACACCTAGCTCGAAGGCTGAGACCCTTGTGCTGCACAGCGCGGCGCCCTCCGATGGATGCTGGAAAAAGTAAAGTAATTTACCTACTGGTGGGCACAACTAAACTGCCACACCTTACCTGTTATTCAGTGGCGTAGCTACCGGGGGGGCAGGGGGGGCGACGGCTCCGGGCCCAGTGACTCAGGGGGGCCCCAGCAAGGATGACCTTGCCTTCTATCAGGCGAATACAAGTGAGCGCTTCCATTATGGAAGCGCTCACTTGTATTTAGGGACCCCCATCAGACCTCAGATCAGCCCACCCAGCCACATAGGATTAAAATAAAAAACTTTACTTACCTGTTCTGCGCTGCGGCTGCCCTCCGGTCCGCGCTCTGCTCTCTTCCCTGGCGGCGCGCACTATGACCTGTGCAGCGTCAGGTCATAGTGCGCGCCGCCAGGGAAGAGAGCAGAGCGCGGACCGGAGGGCAGCCGCAGCGCAGAACAGGTAAGTAAAGTTTTTTATTTTAATCCTATGTGGCTGGGTGGGCTGATCTGAGGTCTGATAGGGGCACAGTAGGCTGATATGAGGTCTGATGGGGGCACAGTCTGCTGATATGAGGTCTGATGGGGGCACAGTCTGCTGATCTGAGGTCTGATGGGGGCACAATATGCTGATCTGAGGTCTGATAGGGGCACAGTAGGCTGATATGAGGTCTGATGGGGGCACAGTAGGCTGATATGAGGTCTGATGGGGGCACAGTCTGCTGATATGAGGTCTGATGGGGGCACAGTCTGCTGATATGAGGTCTGATGGGGGCACAGTCTGCTGATATGAGGTCTGATGGGGGCACAATACGCTGATCTGAGGTCTGATGGGGGCACAATACGCTGATCTGAGGTCTGATAGGGGCACAGTAGGCTGATATGAGGTCTGATGGGGGCACAGTCTGCTGATATGAGGTCTGATGGGGGCACAATTTGCTGATCTGAGGTCTGATAGGGGCACAGTAGGCTGATATGAGGTCTGATGGGGGCACAGTAGGCTGATATGAGGTCTGATGGGGGCACAGTCTGCTGATATGAGGTCTGATGGGGGCACAGTCTGCTGATATGAGGTCTGATGGGGGCACAGTCTGCTGATCTGAGGTCTGATGGGGGCACAATACGCTGATCTGAGGTCTGATAGGGGCACAGTAGGCTGATATGAGGTCTGATGGGGGCACAGTCTGCTGATATGAGGTCTGATGGGGGCACAATTTGCTGATCTGAGGTCTGATAGGGGCACAGTAGGCTGATATGAGGTCTGATGGGGGCACAGTCTGCTGATATGAGGTCTGATGGGGGCACAGTCTGCTGATATGAGGTCTGATGGGGGCACAGTCTGCTGATCTGAGGTCTGATGGGGGCACAATACGCTGATCTGAGGTCTGATAGGGGCACAGTAGGCTGATATGAGGTCTGATGGGGGCACAGTCTGCTGATATGAGGTCTGATGGGGGCACAATATGCTGATCTGAGGTCTGATAGAGGCACAGTAGGCTGATATGAGGTCTGATGGGGGCACAGTCTGCTGATATGAGGTCTGATGGGGGCACAGTCTGCTGATATGAGGTCTGATGGGGGCACAGTCTGCTGATCTGAGGTCTGATGGGGGCACAATACGCTGATCTGAGGTCTGATAGGGGCACAGTAGGCTGATATGAGGTCTGATGGGGGCACAGTCTGCTGATATGAGGTCTGATGGGGGCACAGTCTGCTGATCTGAGGTCTGATGGGGGCACAATACGCTGATCTGAGGTCTGGTAGGGGCACAGTATGCTGATATGAGGTCTGATGGGGGCACAGTCTGCTGATATGAGGTCTGATGGGGGCACAGTCTGCTGATATGAGGTCTGATGGGGGCACAGTCTGCTGATCTGAGGTCTGATGGGGGCACAATACGCTGATCTGAGGTCTGATGGGGGCACAATACGCTGATCTGAGGTCTGATGGGGGCACAGTCTGCTGATATGAGGTCTGATGGGGGCACAGTCTGCTGATCTGAGGTCTGATGGGGGCACAATACGCTGATCTGAGGTCTGATGGGAGCACATTAAGCTGATATGAGGTCTGATGGGGGCACAATACGCTGATGTGAGGTCTGATGGGGGGCACAATACGCTGATCTGAGGTCTGATGGGGGCACAATACGCTGATCTGAGGTCTGGTGGGGGGCACAATACGCTGATCTGAGGTCTGATGGGGGGCACAATACGCTGATCTGAGGTCTGATGGGGGCACAATACGCTGATCTGAGGTCTGGTGGGGGGCACAATACGCTGATCTGAGGTCTGATGGGGCACAATACGCTGATCTGAGGTCTGATGGGGGCACAGTACGCTGATCTGAGGTCTGATGGGGGCACAGTACGCTGATCTGAGGTCTGATGGGGCACAATACGCTGATCTGAGGTCTGATGGGGGCACATTCTGCTGATCTGAGGTCTGATGGGGGCACAATATGCTGATCTGAGGTCTGATGTGGCACAATACGCTGATCTGAGGTCTGATGGGGGCACATTCTGTTGATCGGAGGTCTGATGGGGGCACAATACGCTGATCTGAGGTCTGATGGGGGCACAGTAGGCTGATGTGAGGACTAATGGGGGCACATTCTGCTGATCTGAGGTCTGATGGGGTACAATACGCTGATCTGAGGTCTGATGGGGCACAATACGCTGATGTGAGGTCTGATGGGGGCACAGTAGGCTGATGTGAGGTCTGATGGGGCACAATACGCTGATCTGAGGTCTGATGGGGGCACAGTAGGCTGATGTGAGGTCTGATGGGGGCATATTCTGCTGATCTGAGGTCTGGTGGGGCACAATACGCTGATCTGAGGTCTGGTGGGGCACAATACACTGATCTGAGGTCTGATGGGGGGCACATTCTGATGATCTGAGGTCTGATGGGGGCAGGGGACTGTTAGTTTAGTGATGTAAAAACTGTGGACAGGTTTCCTTTAACATAGGAGTCCTCTTGTTTTTTTACTCCTATTACTCCTATATTTTACTGCATTATGTGGTAGAGTATTTAGAGTAGGGTATGTGGAAAGTCTGTTGTACTGTACTTAGCAGCATAGATGATCTAGCAGTTTATATAGTCATCTTTCTAATACAATATTATAACCACAACTAGTAGTATGTGCCTGTGAAGTTGGAAACGTGCGTTTGGGAAGCCAAGTGGGGGGCCCACTCAAGTATGTTTCGCCCCCCCTGTGCTGAACCTCTAGCTACGCCTCTGCTGTTATTGTTTCGGTGTGTGGTATGGGCTAGCCTGCAGCGCAGCACAACAGCTTACAATCCTATAATATTCCCCCTCCCATAACTGGTCTTGTAGCATGTGCCTGAGCATTCCTTCTGCGCAAAATGTGAGCCTGGCTTGAGTTTGTGGGAAGTTTATCAGCTCTCCAATGTGCAATGTCTCTTTCAATTATGGAGTCCTTGCAATGAACTGTCAGCAACACTTGTGGCCTGACTAACTACAGGCCTGGTCTCAGTCTCTAGGCGCCAACACTGCTATGCATCCGTGGGTGACTGAACAGAACAAAAGCCCCTCCAACAAGCATGTGGTCCCGCAGTGATGTCACTCTTGTCAGCGTTCCTGGAAGCAATCCTAGTTTCAAGGGACAGGGTAAGAGTCTTAGGCTACTTTCACACTAGCGGCAGGCCTGATCCGGCAGGTGAAGGCGTGCTGCCGGATCAGGACTGCCGCAGCGACATGTGTGGAGCCGGAACCGCGCTCCGGCCCCACACATGTCACACAGTACATACACACACACACACACACATATACACAGACAAATACACATACATACATACTTACATGCTCCCGGCAGGTCTTCAGAGCGACGGAGAAGCAGGACGGCTCACACAGGTGACGATTCCCCACAGCGCCCTCTGCTGGGCGCCTGGTGGAATCGTCACCTGTGCGCGCCGTCCTGTCCCTCCGACGCTCTGAAGACCTGCCGGGAGCATGTAAGTATGTATGTGTATTTGTATGTGTATATGTCTGTGTATGTTTATGTCTATGTCTGTATGTGTCTATGTGTAGCCGGATCCGTCATGAACTCCATTGAAAGTCAATGGAGGGTGGATCTGGTTACCATTGTGGTCACACCAGACGGATCCACCCCCATTGACTTGCATTGGGGGTCATTCCGGATCCGTCTTGGTGCGGTTTGTTCTCCGGTCTGGAGACGGAACGGAATGCTTTCAGGAGCATTCCGTTGTCTTCAGTTCAGTTTTGTCCCCATTGACAATGAATGGGGACAAAACTGAAGCGTTTTATTCCGGTATTGAGCCCCTATGACGGAACTCAATACCGGAATTTTAAAACGCTAGTGTGAAAGTAGCCTTAGACATGATCAGCTTCCTTTGGTTGCAGTTCTGGTCACCAAAGGGTGATTCCACACCTGGATGACGTTGGATCCTCCTCACACACAGCTCCTGGGTCTTCTACCAAGCTGCTCCCAAGATGGGTGCTTTGCTCTGCAGGCTATGTAACTCCTCTTCTCATGAATATGGAAAACATATATGCCCTGATTTATCATACCTTCACTCCAGAATTCTGGCATCAAAAAGTCGCAAAAAAAGAGCTTTTGTGAATTTTCTGCACTCTTGTGCGCAAAAATTATGCGATTGCGCAAATATTTACGACTTTTACACTCACTTGGGCCAAATTTTTCTAATTTTGCGTTTCTACACCACTCACTCCAATTTTGTAATGTGGGTGGAAAATGGGTGTGGTTAGTATGTTAATGATTTTCACTCCAGATTAATCATTGCAACTTTTTTTAAAAGTCGCAAATAAGTCGCAATCTCACTCCAGGAGGAGAGTGGAGTAGGAAAACTGGAGTAGCTTCTCTAGACAGAAGTGTTAGGTTTAAGGACAAGGCACATTTATCAAACAACATGAGACATGTGATAAATGTGTCACAAAGTACTCCAACACAGGTTCAAGCAAAACTGACTCCAAATTTTCTCCTAATGATAAATACCAACAGCGGCATCTTGTGGCCAAACAGCAGAATGTCAGTCCAGATATTTAAAGGGTTTCTGTCACCAGATTTGGGCATACTAAACAGGATGGCATTTGCAATGTGCAAATGCCACCTGATGCCCAATCTGGTTTTCTTACTGTGCGGAGTAAAAGCGGCGCAGGCGCAGTGAGTTCCGCCGGCTCCCGGCTCTCTCACTGCGCCTGCGCAGGCGCACTGAGAGACCCGGGAGCCGGGCGGCCGGCGGAACTCACTGCGCCTGCGCCGCTTTTACTCCGCACGGCGCAGGCGCAGTGAGAGAGGCAGGAGCCGGGCGGCCGGGTGAACTATCTGCGCCTGCGCCGAATTTAGCCTACACGGCGCAGGCGCGGGATTTCGAGCGAGGACAGGGCCGGCAGCTCATCGAGCAAGCTGCCTGGCCCTGTCAATCAGGAAGCAGGAGGCGGCACTAGAGGTTAGAACACGGCGATTACTAGGTGCAAGGTAAACGCCTCTTGCACCTAGTACGCCTAATTTACATATTATAAAAGTGCTTTTTTTAACAAAACGGCTGATCTGATTACAGTAAGAAAACCAGATTGGGCATCAGGTGGCATTTGCACATTGCAAATGCCATCCTGTTTAGTATGCCCAAATCTGGTGACAGAAACCCTTTAACCTAATTTTCACAACAGTCTTCAGACAATGAGCGCTGTTTCCCAATCTCACAGGGCGACCAAATCTAAGAACAGTCCTGGTTGTCCCAAACTTTGT
Organism: Rhinella marina; assembly: GCA_900303285.1. Classification (NCBI taxonomy): domain Eukaryota; kingdom Metazoa; phylum Chordata; class Amphibia; order Anura; family Bufonidae; genus Rhinella; species Rhinella marina. The sequence goes on along the minus strand of ONZH01018802.1, from coordinate 13,662 downwards.
GCTGGTGAGAACTTTAAGTGCAGCAGGAACTTTTTGTACCCTTCTCCAGATGAGTGTCTCCACACAATCCTGTCTCTGATGTCAACAGGCAGTTCTTTCTTCACTCTGAAATGCATTGTTAGCTGTGAAACCTTATATAGACAAGGGTGTGTCTTTCCAAATCATGTGCCACCAACTGAATTTACCAGAGGTAGACTCCAATCAAGGTGTAGAAACATCTCAAAGATGACCAGGAGAAATGGGAGACCCCCAGAGCTAAATTTAAAAGTGTCATAGCAAAGGGTCAGAATACTTAGGTTCTTGCTTAATTTTTGTTTTTTCTTTTTAATAAATTAGCTAAACTTTAGGACCGCAACATAATAAAAAGGGAAAAAGGGAAAGGGTCTGAAGACTTTCTGAATGCATAGTATAGGGCAGTGATGGCTAACCTCCGCCACTCCAGCTGTGGTGAAACTATGACTCCCAGCATGCTCCATTCATTTCTATAGAGTTCTGAAAAACAGCCACGCAAGTGTGCATCTGGGGAGTTGTAGTTTTACCATAGCTGGAGTGCTGGAGGTTAGCCATCACAGGTCTAGGGTGAAATCAGTGGCAGCAAAAAATGCAAGAAATCCATAGCGTCATACCAGTCTCTGTTCACCAGCTCCAGTGTCGAGGTGTTGATATATCATATAGCCACTGCAGCCAATCACTTCTCAGCGATGTCCACTGCAATTAGTGATTGGTTAAAGTAGTCATATATTTCGCAAAGCCTTGCTGGAGCTGATAGAACAGATACAAGTGGGTTATCTGAGAAGCATAGGCAGCAGGGCTGCCAACCAGAATTTTAGTTTTTTCTGGACAACTTATCCCTAAATTATGGACAGCCAACATTTTTACCAAACAAATTGGAAAACTCTAATGACTGATAAAGTTTATAAGTAATACATATATATAGCTCAGTATACTGGTAGAAACTTATTACCATCATTTACTGCGAGCTATAAAATAATGATAATTACCACTAAAATAATCTAGTTAAAGAAGAACTCCTGCAAAAAAATTTATTCCATGTCCTGCTAGAAATGTACATGATGTAATCTGTAGTGAATGTCATTTTCTTACCAGTAGCTGAATTTTTTAGTTATATCTCCCTGATGCTTCTAATCTGTGTCATGTGACTAGGAATCAGACCCACCAACTCACACAGTATCTTATGTGTTTACAGGAAGTCTATTTCTCTATGTGTTCCTATGGGAGCCTCACTTTCAGTCTCATAGGAATGAATAAGAAGGTGACTGGCTTCTTGTCTGGGGTCAGTTGGAGGTCAGGGAGTTGATCACATGACCCAGCTACAATAAGAAGAGAGTGGAAACTCTCAATTACATTCACTGATAAGAAAATGACATTCACTACAGATTATATCATGCACCTTTCTAACAGGTAAGAGAATAAAATTTTTTGCGGGTGTTCTTTAAGTGCCAATATCCTCAAAAAAATCACTGACACATCTATTTTTTTTCACGTAAGCAGGAAAAAAGTTGCCTATCTTTACAGACTGTCCAGAAATTTCTGGACGGTTGGCAACCCTGATAGGCACAGGTGCAACAGGAAATTGTCAGAAGCAAATGCTTGGTGCCCCAGAGATCAAGAACCCTCTGGCTTCAAGTGGTTGGCTGGAAGGGGCAGGCATGCTAACTAGGCAATGAGGAGGCCTTTCTCAACTGTAGAAAATTAGCAGATGTGCAGAGGTTGCACCGCTAAGCTGAGAGGACGAGGAAGGGGATGGGGGCAAGAGCTTTGTGATGCAAGGGGGCCAGACAAAGCTTTTCTTGAGGTTCCAAAATGCCACATTAATTCCTGTGTATTGGTTAGATGAAAATTAAAATACAGCTTTTAGTGAACATTTCAAGGAGCTGGACAACCCTTTTAAGTGGATACTGCATATAAAGAGAGGGAGTGCAAGTTGATAGACCTATCTCCACTACAAAAAAATGTTACCTCTGGGATTCAAGTGAACAAGCGCAGCAGTAACAAGGAATGGCCATATATTCCACTAACTTCACTTTTTCAGTGCTCTGAAGCTTAAAGGGATTATCTCACTTCAGCAAATGGAATTTATCATTATGTAGAGAAAGTTAATGCAAGGCAGTTACTAATGTATTGTGATTGTCTATATTGCCTCCTTTGCTGACTGGATTCATCCACACCATCCAGTCTGCACCCCTTAGTGCATCAATATTAGATGATGTGGAAAAGAAGAAAAAGCAGATGGCAGAAGAAGGGCTCCCACCTGTAGGGCAGGAGAGTGCTGGGGTTGGAGAAGTGGGTATGCCAGAGCTGATTAATATTCTGTTTATTGTCAAATAACCTGCAGGAGATTGCAGGCAAGAACAGCAATAATATGCATATTGTCCCCCCAACCTAACCAGCCAAACGCCTTACCAGCAATACCAACTATAAAGTCTTCATTATTAAATGAAAGGCAGCTGCAGGCTAATTGGCCATACGGTTCTTCAGCGCTCCATGCCAGATTTGGAGTCAGAACTTTGTAGGCTATAGGCTGAACTGGATGGCCATGTCTTTTTTCAGCCCCTTGGGATTACAAAATAAGAAAAGTAAAGGAATAATCTCGAATGAATAAACAAATATACACGTAAAATGTAAAATCTGAACAAAATAATAAAAACAAGCAAAAGCAAAATAGCTTTTTTTCCCTGAATAAATATTAAATCCTAACGTATGCATGTAAAAAATGGCAAACCTTAAAGTACAACTCAAGTCCCTATACAACTATAAACCAAACATTTTTGAAGCGTTCTGACCTCTGGAACTGCAAAGGAGGAAATCAAATAAATTGCTAATTTCCTCAAGGGGGTTGAAGTCTCTGCTAAAAAGTCCAATCACCCTCTTGCAGATGCCCAGACCACCCTTGCAATGTAGGGTGCATCTCACCATCTCAACGATACAACAGTTGAGGACTGCTGAAAATCTGTGATTCTGTGATATGTCTTTATTATACTTTGTTTCTTTTCTTTCTGTCACCTGGCTCCTAATATTATATTTGATAGATCTGACAATCTACCCTTATTTATCTATTTGTTCCTGGTAATTTCTTATAATAAAAAAGTATATCCAACAAACTTCCAGTGTGTAGAAGTTACAGGATCATTGATGTTCTTATCATTGTATGATTGCCTACTGTTAGACATGTAAACACTAGATGGCGCTCTTTGAACACTCAATCACGTACAGATACATTCGGCAGTACAGAAAGCCTCACACTTCCAGAAGCAGACTATTGTTTTGGTTCACATCTGCATTGAAGCATTTAGTCAAAAATTTAGGATGCCGGACACCATGATAGAAACCTGACGGACCCCATTATATTCAATAGGGTCCGTTGGCCTTCTGATTCTATTATGTCACTGTTGTTTTGCTCCTATGATGGAAAAAAATAACAGAAACAGTAATGCAGCCTGGCTGTGCATAGAAACATAACATAGTAACATAGTAACATAGTTTATAAGGCCAAAAAAAGACATCTGTCCATCCAGTTCGACCTGTTTTCCTACAAGTTGATCCAGAGGAAGGCAAAAAAACCCTGTGCGGTAGAAGCCAATTTTCCTCACTTTAGGGGAAAAAATTCCTTCCCGACTCCAATCAGGCAATCAGAATTACTCCCTGGATCAACAACAACCTATATCTAGTAACTATAACCTGTAATATTATTAACCTCCAGAAATACATCCAGGCCCCTCTTGAACTCTTTTACTGAACTTACCATCACCACCTCCTCGGGCAGAGAGTTCCATAGTCTCACTGCTCTTACCGTAAAGAATCCTCTTCTATTTTTGTGAACAAACCTTCTTTCCTCCAGGCGCAGAGGATGTCCCCTCGTCATGGTTACTGTCCTTGGGATAAAGAGATCATGGGAGAGATCTCTGTACTGACCCCTGATATATTTATACATAGTTATTAGATCTCCCCTCAGTCGTCTTTTTTCTAAAGTGAATAACCCTAATTTTGATAATCTTTCTGGGTACTGTAGTCCACCCATTCCAGCTATGACTTTAGTTGCCCTCCTCTGAACCCTCTCCAGCTCTGCTCTGTCTGCCTTGTTCACAGGAGCCCAGAACTGTACACAGTACTCCATGTGTGGTCTGACTAGTGATTTGTAAAGTGGCAGGACTATGTTCTCATCACGGGCATCTATGCCCCTTTTGATGCAACCCATTATCTTATTGGCCTTGGCAGCAGCTGTCTGACACTGGTTTCTGCAGCTTAGTTTGCTGTTCACTAAAATTCCTAGGTCCTTTTCCATGTCAGAGTTACCCAATGTTTTACCATTTAGTATGTACTGGTGACTTGCATTATTCCTTCCCATATGCATAACCTTACATTTGTCAGTGTTAAACCTCATCTGCCACTTCTCTGCCCAAGCCTCCAGTCTATCCAGATCCATCTGCAGCAGTGTACTGTCCTCTTCTGTGTTAATTACTTTACACAGTTTAGTGTCATCTGCAAAAATTGATATTTTACTGTGCAAGCCTTCTACAAGGTCATTAATAAATATATTGAAGAGAATAGGGCCCAATACTGACCCCTGTGGTACCCCACTAGTTACAGTGACCCAATCTGAGTATGTACCATTAATAACCACCCTCTGTTTTCTATCACTGAGCCATTTACTTACCCACATACAGACATTTTCTCCAAGACCAAGCATTCTCATTTTATATACTAACCTTTTATGTGGTACCGTGTCAAATGCTTTGGAGAAGTCCAGATATACGACATCCATTGATTCCCCGCGGTCAAGTCTAGAACTTACCTCCTCATAGAAACTGATTAAATTGGTTTGACACGACCGATCCCTCATGAAGCCATGCTGATATGGAGTTATTTGCTTATTTTCATTGAGGTACTCCAAGATAGCATCTCTTAGAAAACCTTCAAACAGTTTACCCACTGCAGATGTTAAACTTACCGGCCTATAGTTTCCGGGCTCTGTTTTTGGACCCTTTTTGAATATTGGCACCACATTTGCTATGCGCCAATCCTGTGGAACACTCCCTGTCAGTATAGAGTCCTTAAATATCAAGTATAAGGGTCTGGAAATGACATTACTTAATTCTCTTAGGATACGTGGGTGTATGCCATCCGGTCCTGGCGATTTGTCTATTTTAATCTTTTTAAGATGCCCCAGTACTTCTTCCTGGGTCAGACAGGACACTTTTAAAGGGGAATTCACTTTTATATTCTGCATTTCATCTGACAGTTTATTTTCCTCAGTGAATACAGTGGAGAAAAAAATATTTAAGAGTTTTGCTTTCTCCTCATCGCTCTCTGCTACTCCCCCCTCACTACTCTGTAAGGGGCCGACACCTTCAGATTTATACTTTTTAGTATTTATATAATTGAAGAACATTTTAGGGTTAGTTTTACTCTCTTTAGCAATTAGTCTTTCAGTCTCTAGTTTAGCTGCTTTTATTTGTCTTTTACAAATTCTATTTTTTTCCTTATAGTTTTTCAATGCTTCCTTGCTCCCCTCCTGTTTTAGTGATTTAAATGTTTTCTTTTTGTCATTTATTGCTTTTTTTACAGTTCTATTTATCCACATTGGTTTTTTCTTGTTTCTTATCATTTTATTCCTATACGGTATGTACCTCTGACAATTAGATATTAGGATGCTTTTAAAAATATCCCATTTTGTGGCTGTATTTTTATTTTTGAGGATTTTGTCCCAGTTAGTTAGACCTATGGCCTCTCTTAGATGGCTAAATTTTGCATTTTTGAAGTTTGGTATTTTTGTTCCTCCCTGAAGAAATGCTTTTTTTAATGACAATTTAAAGGTTATTATTTTATGGTCACTGTTACCCAGGTGTCCCCTAACCTGCACATCTGTTGTTCTGTCAGGTCTATTGGTTAATACTAAGTCCAGTATGGCCGTCCCTCTAGTCGGGTCCTGAACCAGTTGGGAAAGGTAATTGTCTTTGGTTATTGCCAAGAACCTGTTTCCTTTATGAGATATACAGGTTTCAGTTTCCCAGTCTATATCTGGGTAGTTGAAGTCCCCCATAGGAAATATCATGAGAAACTTTATTTCTCATATATATGCAAAGTAAAGATGTAAGTATTTAGTGTTGAGCGAAGCGAGCTTTGGATGCTTCTTCCAAAGCCGCTTTGTTCAAAACTTTGGTATAATACTGTACAGAGATTCGTCTCCATACAGTATTAGAATGTATGGGCTCCAATGAGCCAAAGTTAGTTATTCGCTAAGTTGCGCATGACTTCGTTGAATAATTTTGGTAGTTGATTTTTAAAGTGGAAAACCACGTTAAAACTTGAAGCCAAACTGGGTTTGGTTCCAAGGTACCAGTCGGAACTGAAGCCGAGACGGATCTCAGTACAGTATTATTCTGAAGTTTTGAACGAAGCGACTTTGGATGTAACATCTGAAGTTTGCTTCGCTCAACTCTACAAGTTTTCAAGACATCTTAGGTCTCTTCCTCAACTTTTTAATCTACTACTACTAATATATAATATTCTTCCTCTCTTTCAAGTGATCAGGCTCAAAACTTCTTTATTCCTGATTCGTTTTGTGTATATAGTATTCTGTTTATAAGCAGAAATGCTAAAATTTCTGCTTAAAAAAATTATGCTAAAAATTAGACAGTTAAAAATGCTATATAAACTAAACATTTTTAGCAGCTTAAAATACAAAAAGGCATCTTGCTAATGCATCTTACCATCTTGCTAATGCCACCTTTTGGAAGTGTCCAACTTTTTAACAAGCCTTGGAACATGACAAGGGAAAGTCAAAAATACCTCTGCAGGTAGTAGCTTTACCAGGGGAAGCGGCTGCTTTGGGCCCTGAACTCAGAAGTGGCCCACCCAGGAGGACTAAAAGATTTTATTGTCAGGATCCCCTCAACAGTATTATACAATGACATTAAATAGAGGGACACTGTAGGAAACGGACACAGCTGCTGCGAGATCCATCTTGACTAACCACTGGAGTGGTGGTTGCATGGGAGGAAGGGGGATGCAAAGAAGTTTCTGGGGTGGGGGGCATTCAAAAATTTGTTGCGGGACCCAGCCATTTGTAGTTACACCACTGAACTTAACCCTTTCAGGACATGTTCTATTTTTATAATATCATTTGCGGTTCTCCTTCCCCGCCTTTCATTTTCTATTCACATAGCTGTAAAAGGGCTTGTTTTTGGGGGGGCATGTAACCGAATACCACTGTGCACTTCCGCATTCCCATTCATTATAATAGGATCTGGCGGGGATCCGACCGCTTACCGGCATATACTGTATGCCAGCTTTCAGCTGGAGAAAAAAATCCTGCCTGTAGTATTTTTATCCTGCCTAAAGCCGGCATATATGCCGGATACAGTGACTGGATCAGAGTGCCATAGTTTACAGCACAAATGTGAACCCAGCCAATTCCTCAACCAGCTGAGAGAAGTAATCGTGTTTAATTGTGGATAAAAAATAAAGGCACATATATATGAACCTGCTAAGCATGCAGCTATCTGAAACCATTCCACTGTATTAGAGATGAGAGATGAGAAGAGCGAATCATCCAAAATTCGCTTCGCCGAATATTTGCCGAATTTCTGACAAGATTCGTACTTAAACGAATTTATTTGGTCGAATCTACGTTCAAAAAAACAATCGTTGTTTTGTGAACATTCCTGCACAAATTACAAACGTACAGTCAGCATAGTTAAAAGTACGCAATACGTAAGCATTAGCGTACAAAAGTGCGTACGAATCCTTAGCGTACTATTGACGAGCGAATGCGTCATACGCACGAGGCTAGGCTGCGGCGCACAGTTTTTAGAGGCCCTCTAAGTGCATAATTTACTAAAAACACCGTACAATAAGTGCATAATAGGACACATACATTGCGGTACCTGAAAAAGAATACACACAATGGGCTAAAGTGCTGAACCAGTAAAAACAGTGTAGCTAAAATACAGCAAAGTATGCAAACATTTTAGTGCAATCAATTTCACATTTGCAAGCATAAAAGGCTCAGATATACGTTTGAGTCTCTCCTTATGGCTCCTAGTTGGCATGATAAAACACTGTCTGGAACACATAGTCCAAAATTCAATTGTAATCCACGTGAGGTAATATTGTAATCCAAACAGGTAACGTGTAATCCACATGGATAATAGAAAATAGCAGCAAGTAGAGAACCCTCTTTGCAAAGGGGGCTCCCAAATAACATGAAAAGGGGGGGAAAAGGAAAATTAGGCGCAACTGGGACTTTTCTGCAGAATAGTCCTGACAACCATGTCCATCTGGGTGAGAGTCAAACGGGGGCAATAGAAATAAACAAACATAAAAAGTGCCAACTAGGTCTCACCCATCAGGTGCAGTCCATGGTGTGGCTCCCATAGGTCCTCCAGAGATGTCCTTCACTCAGCCAGTAGTTGGGTTCCTCAGATGAGGGATCCGAAGTCCTCCTCGCTGGAACTGCTGCTTAATGACATCAGAGGACTCTCCTGCCTCTTGTAGGCCATGCTCGCTGCTGTAGTAGAACTTGACCGGGTCCGGGTGGTGGTCACGCTGGTCAGCGCTGCAGCCATTTGCGCTTTTCCAGATCCTCCTGCTGGGACAGCAGGGGTAAGGACTTCCGGCTGCAGCGCTTCTGGCAAGGTTGCATCCAGGGAAGTAGCCCCAGCTTCCATGGCTGCTGCTGGCTTCATCTTCCACGGCAGCTGGTATTGGTGGATCACCATGGATTGGAAGGTAAACGATGAAGTTGTCAGCTGACCCAGCTGAAAGGACTGGCATCACATAAAGCTGACCATGCATTAGGAATTTCAGACAGCCATCTTCTGATCGACCACTATTCTAGATAGCAAATGTGCAAAAATATTTTTGCAAGAAAAGGTTATGCATACAAATGTTCCTCTGCTCTTTGGAGATAATGGTAAAGTATTTTCCTAGAAAGCTATATATTTTTATTATTCACATGCATATCCCCTTGAAGTTCTATGTCACTAAGCTAATAGGTTTGTCCTTCTGAAGCATGTAGATCCGGTCCAATAGCTTTGAAGGAAGGAAGTTATACAACTGAAAACAAGCTACTTGAAACTTGGCGTGTGTGTACAAATGTATTATGTTAAATGTCAAATTGTTGAAAACATATTGTTGGACGTAAGGACATAGCCTTCTTCCTCCGAGAAGAAGTCAAACCTCAGTCACAACCAGCCAAAACACATTATAACAAACAATTGCTACAGACATTTTTAGACACCACTCTTTTCAATCAGGGAGAGATACCACTGCTTCTTAATTGATCTTGTTCTATTTTTCTTTAAAGGGCATCTGTCACCAGATTTGTACCTATGACACTGGCTGACCTGTTACATGTGCACTTGGCAGCAGAAGACATCTGTGTTGGTTCCATGCTTATATGTGCCCGTATGGCTGAGAAAAATGATGTTTTGTTATATCGAAAAGGACCCTCTAGGAACAATGAGGAAAAATTCACCCTTTTCCTAATTTATAAGGAAATTGATTAAAGCACACCTAAAAAAAATTATCAATGGGATCCTCCATTAGCCCTCTATAGCCATCCTATTCTCCCCAAAATAGTTATTTCTCTACCATCTAAGACAGAAGTCTTCTTTAACCAGTCTACAATAAGTTTAGAGAAAAGATGACAAGGAAAAGAATGAAGCTGCTCAAGCTAAATGTTTATAACACTCCGAGCAGTATACACCTGGATCTTGGTCCTAAGATAATACCAATAATTCAGAAGTGAAGTGCTCTATTTTTCTGGTCTTCACCTATAGCAACTCCTATTCTTCAAATTCATATTATTCAACACAATACTCTGTCCTTCTAAAAGAGTCCTAAGAGGAAATACATGGGACACAACACCATACAACAAAGATATAAATAAGAGCATTCTGGGAATTAAGCATTCTGAGAATAAAGGCTTTTGGTTCAGTCCATATGTGCGCACAGTTGATTACAGCAAATACCACTAATTTGGGTCCATTAAGGATCAGCAATTAGCCCTATTTTTCCTTTAAAAAGAAATTGTGATCTTTCACAATATCCAGTGAAACTCTCTGCTTTCAGACATTACAATTCAGTTGAAAACTGTGCCACAAAATAGATATATTACTTGCCTTTATTTTCCAAATGTATAAGGAAGTTGGCTAATGCACAGCTAAAAAACCAATGGCCCCTTCTATTAACCCCTTATAGCTATCCTATCCTCTCCAATATAGGCCTTTCTCTGCCATTTAAAAAAGAATTACTCTTTCACCAGTCTCCAAATAATATATATAAAAAATAACAAGGCAAAGAATGAAGCTCCTCAAGCAGAAATTTTGTAACACTCTTAGCAGTATATAATCAGACTATTTCAATGAATTCACCTGGACCTTGGTCTTAAGATGTTGCCAGTACTTTGGAAGTGAAGTCCTCCATCATTTTGGTCTTCACTAGAGATGAGCGAGCAAACTCGTCCGAGCTTGGTGCTCGTTCGAGTATTAGGGTACTCGTAAGTGCTCGCTGCTCGGACGAGTATCTCGCCATGCTCGAGGAAATGGCAACTTCCGCATCGTGCTTTTTTGGCGCCTAAAAACACAGCCAATCACAAGCCAGGAGACTCTGCGTACCACCCAGCATCACGTGGGGCCCTTACATGTCGATAGCAGGGGTTGGCTGGCCTGATCAGGTGACCCTGGAATATACTAGTGACTGGCCGCGGTGCTCGGCTCAGATGCCGTCTGGATGTCGTTATAGATAGAGCTGCTGCCTTTCAGGGATAGTGTTAGGGCCTGCATTTAGTTGTCTGTTAGGCAGGGATCACCCACAAAGAACCCAACAGCCCTTCTAAGGGCTAGAAGACATTTTTTTTTTTTTTTGTCACTTGGCTGGCTGGCACTAGTAGTGCAGCTATCGCCATATCTAACCCTGTTTTTTTTTTATTGTTCTATCTCAGTGATACAAATCCATTGCACACAGCACTGTGGAACCATTCTGTGTGTCACAGTTCAGCACTGACTCACTCCAATCCGTATATACTGTCCAGGTGACACTTTCTGTACGTCACACAATACAACCAAGTCATTTGCTACCAATATCATCTACAGCTTGATCCAGAAAACTCTCTGTGCGACATTTGTCTGGGTCGCAGACTAAATAGCCACCGTTAACAGGGTGTCAGTCAGTTCTACCATATTTCCTGCACGTCACGTTCCCAAAAAAACAAAATATAAAAAAAAAATTATTTTTTCAGTTGTTTTAGCTCAGTGATACAAATCAATTTTACTCAGCTGCGTGTAACCTTTCTGTGTGTCACAGTTCAGCACATTCGCTCCGATCCGTATATACTGTCCAGGTGACACTTTCTGTACGTCACACAATACAACCAAGTCATTTGCTACCAATATCATCTACAGCTTGATCCAGAAAACTCTCTGTGCGACATTTGTCTGGGTCGCAGACTAAATAGCCACCGTTAACAGGGTGTCAGTCAGTTCTACCATATTTCCTGCACGTCACGTTCCCAAAAAAACAAAATATAAAAAAAAAAATTATTTTTTCAGTTGTTTTAGCTCAGTGATACAAATCCATTTTACTCAGCTGCGTGTAACCTTTCTGTGTGTCACAGTTCAGCACATTCGCTCCCATCCGTATATACTGTCCAGGTGACACTTTCTGTACGTCACACAATACAACCAAGTCATTTGCTACCAATATCATCTACAGCTTGATCCAGAAAACTCTCTGTGCGACATTTGTCTGGGTCGCAGACTAAATAGCCACCGTTAACAGGGTGTCAGTCAGTTCTACCATATTTCCTGCACGTCACGTTCCCAAAAAAACAAAATATAAAAAAAAAATTATTTTTTCAGTTGTTTTAGCTCAGTGATACAAATCCATTTTACTCAGCTGCGTGTAACCTTTCTGTGTGTCACAGTTCAGTACACTAGCTCCCATCCGTATATACTGTCCAGGTGACACTTTCTGTACGTCACACAATACAACCAAGTCATTTGCTACCAATATCATCTACCGCTTGATCCAGAAAACTCTCTGTGCGACATTTGTCTGGGTCGCAGACTAAATAGCCACCGTTAAGAGGGTGTCAGTCAGTTCTACCATATTTCCTGCACGTCACGTTCCCAAAAAAACAAAATATAAAAAAAAAAAAATTTTTTTCAGTTGTTTTAGCTCAGTGATACAAATCCATTTTACTCAGCTGCGTGTAACCTTTCTGTGTGTCACAGTTCAGTACACTAGCTCACATCGCAACGTCTTAAAAATATTAAAATAGACAAATCACCAGGACCGGATGGCATACACCCCCGTATCCTAAGAGAATTAAGTAATGTAATCGACAGACCCTTATTTCTGATATTTAAGGACTCTATACTGACGGGGAGTGTTCCACAGGATTGGCGCATAGCAAATGTGGTGCCAATATTCAAAAAGGGTCCAAAAAACAGAGCCTGGAAACTATAGGCCGGTAAGTTTAACGTCTGTTGTGGGTAAACTGTTTGAAGGTTTTCTGAGAGATGCTATCTTGGAGTACCTCAATGAAAATAAGCAAATAACTCCATATCAGCATGGCTTCATGAGGGATCGGTCATGTCAAACCAATTTAATCAGTTTCTATGAGGAGGTAAGTTCTAGACTTGACCGCGGCGACTCAATGGATGTCGTATATTTGGACTTCTCCAAAGCGTTTGACACTGTACCACATAAAAAGGTTAGTATACAAAATCAGAATGCTTGGCCTGGGAGAAAATGTCTGTATGTGGGTAAGTAACTGGCTTAGTGATAGAAAACAGAGGGTGGTTATTAACGGTACATACTCAGATTGGGTCACTGTCACTAGTGGGGTACCACAGGGATCTGTATTGGGTCCTATTCTCTTCAATATATTTATTAATGATCTTGTAGAAAGCTTGCACAGTAAAATATCAATTTTTGCAGATGACACTAAACTGTGTAATGTAATTAACACAGAAGAGGACAGTGCACTGCTACAGCAGGATCTGGATAGACTGGAGGCTTGGGCAGAAAAGTGGCAGATGAGGTTTAACACTGACAAATGTAAGGTTATGCATATGGGAAGGAATAATGCAAGTCACCAGTACATACTAAATGGTAAAGCATTGGGTAACTCTGACATGGAAAAGGACCTAGGAATTTTAGTGAACAGCAAACTAAGCTGCAGAAACCAGTGTCAGACAGCTGCTGCCAAGGCCAATAAGATAATGGGTTGCATCAAAAGAGGCATAGATGCCCGTGATGAGAACATAGTCCTGCCACTTTACAAATCACTAGTCAGACCACATATGGAGTACTGTGTACAGTTCTGGGCTCCTGTGAACAAGGCAGACATAGCAGAGCTGGAGAGGGTTCAGAGGAGGGCAACTAAAGTAATAACTGGAATGGGTGGACTACAGTACCCTGAAAGATTATCAAATTAGGGTTATTCACTTTAGAAAAAAGACGACTGAGGGGAGATCTAATAACTATGTATAAAATATATCAGAGGTCAGTACAGAGATCACTCCCATCATCTATTTATCCCGAGGACAGTGACCATGACGAGGGGACATCCTCTGCGTCTGGAGGAAAGAAGGTTTGTACATAACATAGAAGAGGATTCTTTACGGTAAGAGC